>JAPMOQ010023086.1:303322-341722 GCA_026543055.1 Argiope trifasciata
TTTTTTCTGTGAGGCATCGATGGACAATGGTCAAAAGTATTGACACCTCGTGGCCCGAAAATCCCCCGAAAATGAAGGCAAAAGAGACATACCAATTTTAACAGCAAAAGACAAAAACAAAGCAAAACATTAAAAACATCAACAAATGAAACAAATATATATATAAAAAGTAAAACTACATAAGAAAAATCACAATAAAAGACAAAATTAAGAAAACAATAAGTTCACAAACCTGTCCAGCCGTTCTTCCTTTCCAATAATAATACTACAGTGTAACCAAACATAAATGGGATTTATTAGCGCCATCTATTTCACTAATATTTCATTATTTCTTTTTTTATTAAATTATTGTTATTACAGTAGTTTTTGGGAAAATCATTATTGTTTAAATTTTTAATAAAACTATTTGTTGCTTTTATAAAAGAAATTTTGTTATTACAAATTGTTTTAATTTTATTGAATTGTGAGAAAATTAAATTTTTGAAAATTTTCGAGTTAAGATTAGAGTGATAATTACAGAGTTTAATTATATTAAATTTGAATTCGTCTCTTTTATCATAAATACCTACTATTGTTTTTTCATTAGCAATTTCGATCCTTAAATCCAGATAAGTAGCTTCAAGATTATCATTATTTGTTTCTTTTAAAGTTAATTCTTTAGGATAGCAGTTAGTAACAATATTGGTATTATCTAAGTTAATCAAAATTAAATCATCAATAAATCTCCATTCGTTTATTAAGTAATTATTAATTATTTTTTTCTCGTAATAATGTAGGAAAATGTTGGCTAAAGCACTTGAAAAAGCTGTACCCATTGGAATACCCTTAACTTGTTTATAAAAATCAATACCATTGAATACATAATTTTCGGTAATATTAAAATTGCATAAAACCAGCCAGTTATGTTTATTAATTACATTTTCATTTAAATTTTCATCATATATATGAGTACAGACATTTATTAATTTCTCATGGGGCAGGTTGGTATATAAATTTTCAAAGTCAAAAGTATTAATTTTATAAATTTTGTTATCTTTTAAGAAATCTAAAATCTTTTTGTTATTATTAATGACAAAACAACCTTCTTCTTCAATTTTACTTAGTATAATTTTTAGGTATTTGAAAAATTGCTTCCCCATGTAGTAATTATAACTGCCTGTACTACAGGTAACGAATCTAAATTTTATTGGTTTTTTGTGAAATTTAACAGTGGGGAACAAATAAGGATACTTTAAAGTCCAAGTTTTAATTCTTAAAACTTGTTTAATCAGTAATGATTTTTAGTTTCGATTCCGGTTTTGGTTTCGTTTCCGTAGTTACTTCTGTTTCTGTTTCGTTTAAATATTTCTTTCATTTTGTGAACTTTTAGCGTGTAATTCTGAATTGAGTTTTAATTTCGATTTCGACCTATTTGGTTTCGTTTTAATTTTGTTGATCAAGAAATGTGTTTTGATTGTTTTAATAATTTTATGATTATATATATATATATATATATATATATATATAAGGAATTAAAAAAAGGAAAACTTTTAAGTGAATTAGAATTGCACTTACATTTATTAGTTAGTTTAATTAATAGAAAAATGTTGATGTTGTTAATGGAAAAAAATTCCACGCCATTTATTGTAGCTTTATAGATTTTTCCAATTAGTTTTACTTCTTATGCTTTTAGGGTTTTTATTTTGATTTCTCGATTTTTTTATAAGAAATTTATTATTTTTTCTTTTTAATACACTGATAAAAAAAAAACCTTTTGAATCGTATATCTTTATTCCTTATGGTATTCAACTGTTATTGAAAAAAACACTGAAGCTTTATTAAGGAATCTATCATGATTACGCAAGTATTACTACGCCTTACACAAACAAGCATGGCAAATAGTGCGTCTTACTTCTAAACTGTCCTGCAAATTTCATCGTGAGGGAAATTACCTACTACTAATATATTCTATATTTCTAAGAATAAATAATTTAATTTGTAAACGAACTACATATTTTATATCTTGATAAAATAGTACAAATTCTAATTGATGTTAGAAATGCTCCTCTTCTAACAATGTATTTTTAACCTTTATTTTTTTACAATAAATTTAATTTCCTACTTCTCTTATTTTTATTAAAAATATAAATATCGAGACTAAACTATAAAAACTAAGAATCGCATAGAAAAATGTTGCATAAATCATATTTCTAATACACATATAAAATATAATAAACAAATTTACTACATATTTATATTTCAAATGTTTATCTAAGAATTTATTTTTTTCAGGTACCTTACATCTTATTTTCTTTAATATTCCACTTGTATTTTCGATTTTCAAAAGTTATTATTTCTATTCTTTAATATATTTCGTAATCCACCGATATGAATGTTATCTCTGGTGTTCTGGCCTCGGAGTAGAGTGTCTTCTCCGTGAATTAAGCCTCCAGGTTTCGAGTCCTGGTTAGAGCATGGTTCTTCTTTCCCTTGTCTTCTGTCTGTGAGGTAGGTGAAAGTGCTTCTCTGTAAGAAGTTGTACTAGAGGGTTTGTGAATGTCATTTTCATTTGGGTTAAGGTGCACGTACACACTTGAAGATTTTTTTTTAACTATAAAAAGACAACTTTTTCACAGTAGATCATTAATATATGTTTAAACTCATTTCAGTGGGAAAAAATCTTAATACACTAGTTATTAATTAATGAATTAATATTTAATGAGCTCATTAGCATATTTTTTGAAACATGATATCTTAAATTCAAATTTGTACATAAACTCTAGACCATCATTTGAAACATTTGTACATCACAACTTTAGCTGCAAATTATGCCTAATATTAGCCTTCATGGGATGAGCCTCAATCAAATTATAAAATTGCATAGTTTTTTTTTAACAATTTTTTCATCAACGATGAATAGAAAAATTGAGATTTTTTCAGTAATTTTGATACTTAATTAGCTATAAAAATTTTATTTTTTTCATTACAGCTTTGATTGAAGTTCATCCCCTTCACTGTTTCACACAGATTATTTTGATATATAAATAATTGTATTTGGTTAATTTCTTGTTGTTTTTGAGTTATCATTGTTTGAATTAAGCAACATAGTGGGAAAATATCATTCTTCAGAAAATGAGTTTAAAAGAAAAACCGAAACTAGAGCTTTTAGTGAAAGTATCTCAAGAAAAATCCTTATAACTCGAGAAATATTCCGAATATGGACAACATCTTGGTATCTTTTGAAAGCTAAAGAATCAGAGAACATTTTGAAACAATAAAAAAATATTCGATATTTTGAACGATTTTCGAAGTTTTAAGTGTGTACGTACACCTTAAAGTCAGGCTTCTGTCCTCGGGTTCTCAGGGGTCTTTACCCTCAGAAGCGACATCACCCTCCTTTTCCCTGATCTCTTGTCATAGTATGAATTGGTATTCAATCCAAGAGGATAAGCAACACCACAAATATTATCTAAAAGTCCAAGTTTCTAGTTGATATGTATTTTTTAAATTATTGTATCAGTTGAGATTAAGATACTTAAAATTATTAAAATACTTCATAACAATCTGAATTTCAGAACATATTAGAAAATAAATGAAAAAAAATCGGTTATAAAATTATCACCTTTCAAACAAGAAACATGTGAAATAAGTGTTTAAAGCAAACAAAATTAAAATTTTATTTAAAAATTCCTATTTTTATTCGAATTTTTAAAATATTAGCCATGATTCTGCTTGTACTCATTCAAAAAAATTAAATTCCAGATAGTTGTGAAATGCTTTGTGGCTATTAATATTGTAACGCCAAAAAAATGTAACTGTTGCTGATTTATTTAAAAGTTATTCTATTAAATTTGTAGTGGTTTCATACAGAATGCATTGGATATTTTTTTTGATTCATTGTTTTTTATTCATTTACAATTTAATAGAAATATTTTTATAAATATGAGGAAAATTATTTTCTGCTTCTGAAATCCTGATTAACATTGATTGATTGATTGTGTGTGTGTGTGTGTGTGTGTGTGTGTGTGTGTGTGTGTGTGTGTCAATTTTAAAAATGTAGAAGGAAAAAAAATTGAAGAATTAACATTTATCCGTATTATTCTGAAAACGATTTTCCTAATCAACTGAAATGCAGACTTCTTATGACATTATAAAGAAAAGAGGACAAAGGGTTCCAATTGATTTAAATCAGAACTAAGAATGCTCTAGACAATTATGCTTGCTAATAATGCAAGATTACATTAATTTAACGTGATGATGTTTCAGCCGTTAGGTCAATGATGTTTACTAAAAGGCTTGAACAAAAATAAAGGTACGTAACAGTCGCATAACTGATGCTATACTTGAGTGTCTAAGTAAAGCGAGCATTAAAAAAGGAATAGGGACAAAGTAAACCTGCTTTTACATCTTAATCGGTTTTAATAGAATCTGTTCATTAATATTAATTGTCAGCAGCAATCAAATGAAAAGAAATCTAAGCAACAGTAATGTAAAATAAAACTAAAGAATCGAAAAGAAATATATTTAAAGATTATTGACAGACCGCGATATCCACCTTGGACCATTGACGATAAAAATCGAAACAAATAACTGAAAATGAATAAAACGAAAAGAGAGAGAGAGAGAAATAAAGAAATTAGAAATATTGCTGCAATCGATGTTATCGGAATCTAAGATTGCATTTGTAAAAAAATCATTATTTTTGTTTTCTGATTTGGCTCCTTGCCAAATCAGCTAAAAATATAATTTCAAAATTTCCTCACACCACTCTCCGCGCATTTTTGCCACGAATCACAGAAAAAAATCGTTTGAACTGAACTGTGAAACAATTAATTTAAAATACAGTAAGAAAGTTATTTCGTCCTTCTTGTTTAAGTTAGTAGGGGAATTTTCGAATAACAACAAAATTTTGAAAAAGGTAACGAAATTGGAAAGATGATGCAGGAATTTTAATTTTAACTCCTAAAATATTTCAGGAAACGTGATATTTTTTAAAAAGTTTCTTCTCAAAATTCAATCAATTTCACTAAAGATGCAAAATAATTTTTGGGGCAACAGACACATGTTTTCGTTGGCTACAAGGATTTTTTTCCATAGTTATAAGAAACTATATTACAGTCATATAAACATGAAAAGCCATTCAAAATAAAACAAAATGTTAATTAAGAATTTTCAGATTAAATTTTAAAATTTAGGCTTCTTAATATATTAACTACTTTCAGAGAAATTTAATGGTCATTCTCTGTTATAAGCTGAAATTCGTACATACCCATAAATATTTCTTTTTCGAAAAGTAAATGAAATGAGTTCCAGAATAATATTTACAATACAGAAAAGCATGAAAATCTCACTGGTAACAAATTATATTTATAATTTTATTTCTCATGTTGTGTGAAATATTACAATACAATGTTGTTTTTTTCATAGAATATGCTCTTTCCAATACATGCGCATTATAAATTTTATCTGTTGTAACCATTTGTTTTACTTAATTCAATATTAAAAATAAAGTATCGGAATCCTTTACGTGTTCGAGTTTTAAAAGAAATGTAATTTTAAAAAAGAAAACTTTTTTGATTGAATTTTTGAATGGTCGTCAACTAATGCAGTATTTCATATGGTAGCAAATTTTTAACAGTTGTAAGCACCCTATAGAAACAGATTTCCCAATCCATTTACAAATTTTCTAATTCAAGCATATCAAATGTGTTGTGAAGAGTCATCTAGAAGAATTGGGCATTCGTTGAAAGATAAAAAACAATTTTTCTTTTTTGTTCTTAGAGTATTTATTTAAATCGATGAAAGACAATTTTAAAATCTTTAGAAAATATTTTAAATAAATCTGAGTCATGACGAATGTATAAATATTGCGCTCAAATTAGCTAGAACTATCCACAATTGTTGAAGGACTGCAAAATTTGTGAACCTGATGTACTTTACATTTGCTTTGAGAAAGACCAAGGTCGTCAGATTTCTACATCAAAGAATCTGAGAAACAACAAAAATGGTGTAAGGATTTTCTTGATGATTTGTCCAGTTCAAGATTAAGAGATTTAATCCCCCAAATAACTTTTATGTAATTTCAGCAGAATGATTTCAACAGCGAGAGTGAACTTGCTTGCATATTCCCTATTAACGATGTTATCCCAGTGAAGGCCGTACATGGCTTGGCGTACAATAATTGCGAAATATTAAGTTTTGGCTTGAATTCAGCGCTTTTACTGAATCTGTCATGTGATCCTTCGCTAACGTTTTAGCTATTAATCTTTGACACGGGATCAAAAGTATCCAAAAATCGAATTTGGGTTCCAGATACAATTTTCCCAATTGATTGAAACAAAAATTTGTCATAAGAAGGAGCTTAAAGTCAGAAAATCATATATTAAATCTGATATATTTAATGTATTTGCATATTTGGAGTTATTGCGTTTACTTGTTTCTGAAAGTATAAATCAACAGACCTTCAACTCTTTGTTGTTCGCTCAAAATTTAATTTTTAATTTCTACAATATTGATTTTGAACTTATGTACCAAATTGTATCCATGTAGCTCACTTTGTTTTGTAATTATAGTGTTAGCTTATATTCAAATAGCCGAACAGATAGATTTCCTCTGAACAATTTTTACTCAAGAATTGATATAAATCTACAAATTTGTTTGAAATAGAAATACCGAATTTCGTAAATTTCGTACTCAAGTTGTTTTGAGTTATCTTTTACATAGATAGATAGACGAACATTTTCTAAAAAAGGGTTTTTCGAACTCAGAGGGGTTTAAAATGTAAAGACTCCTCAATTAGTTTAGTTACATTAACGTCCCGTTTTAAAGCAACACGAGGGCTATTTTGGGACGGACCTCATAATTTTGAACCACGGTCAGATGACGAGGACGACACCTGAAGCGGCACCCCCTCTCCACACCACACCACACCAGCGGGAGGACGTTTGGCCTGACAGATTTAACGTGCAAGAGACCCCCCCACACGACGGATCTTCGGTGGAATCGAGTCTCGAACCTGAAACCCTCCGGTTCCGAAGCCGAGACCTTACCACCAGGCCCCCGCGGCCCAAAGACTACTCAAAATCTCGAGTACGAATTTTTTGACGGTTACTATTCTTTCTCTACATTTCGTATAGAAGAAAATATTAATAGATAGTCGTTGAACCTTCAAGTTGATAATTAAGAATCCATAATTGTTATTACAAAATGATCGTATTCTGTTTTATAGAAAAGCTGGTGAAAAGATTTTTTCCGTGCTTAATTTTATCAATTAAAATCTCGCTTACCTCATTACACGACAATATATTTAAATACATTCGAAGCCATGAAAAACAATGTAAAGAAACGGGGACGCTGCCGATTAATCTTAAACGTCTGGTCACTTCACCATAACACTTGTAGCAAAAGCTGAAAGTGCATCAATTTTTCTTTTTATATAGAGGGTTCAATCTTATGCTATTGTCTACACCTTAAGCAGCGGTTTATAATAAACCCGAGGCATTAAACTCATAAACCATCCATCAAATACGAGTGATTACCCAATCATGTTAGGCTAGAATGCCAATGTTTGACTGGCATTCAATTAACATCGCAAGTCCAATGCTTTATGGAACCGGAGGAGTCCTTTTTTCAGTACGTAAGCGTTTTTCCACATAAATTAATTTTCCACGCATCGCCCCATTGTTGTCTTGCGATTGTGTTACGCCTGTTCTTTCGCCAGTAACTGCAACTGTGAGAAAGGAGAGGAGGAAAAAAAAACAGAATCTTTTTATATGTCTTCGGCGAAATGGTAAAAGATGGGAGACAAAAAAAATAAAGGGTCGTTTCTGGTGGGCGTGGAACGATGTGTAAGTGGAGTCCTGTGGCGAGACATTGGCTGTCATTTGTGAGCTCTATTGTTTCCCCCTTGGTAATAAAGGGAAGGAGGAGTGAAATAATAAAAATATAACAAGACAGAAGACAGGCGCACTGTCTGTCTGCCCTGACCAAGCTACGCAACGGGTGGAAACTGCGCTAAGCCCCAATGAATAGGGAAAAATAATTACATATATTGATTACTAGCTATCTTTTTCGATTAGTAAGCACACGGAAAATTATAAAAAGAATATTTTTCAATATGCAAGTTATATCAGGACATGAAAGATTTCCTGAACATTTCTACATATTTGCAAGGATGTAAGAAAACAGATATATATGTGGGGAAATAGGCTCGATTCAGCACATACAGAGTAGAATATTTCGAACTCAATGAAATTAGAGAAGAACTGATTATGGATAAGGGGATAGCTTTAAAAAAATTATGACACACTGAAAATTTAAAAACATCAAAGGAAATCATGAAAAAGATGTCTGGCTACTTATCAACAGTTTGAACATTCTTTGAATCTTTGTTGGCCGTTGTCCTCTAACACGAAACACAAAAGCTGAGTAGTTCAAGAGCATAACATTTAGTCACGATAACCCCTGTTTATATAGCTTAGTTCTGTGTTTTGATCGGCTGTTATTTTAAAAAATTTATAATAACTGGCAGTAATTAAAAAAATAAAAGTAGATCTCAGGGAGTTTTCACATTTATGATTCCTTCAAAGAATAATTTTCTAACATCGTATTGCCAGACATTAAAGTCATGCTATTTTAATATTCTTGCAAACTTTTTGTTCGATGTGTACATGAATTTTCCCGAATAAAGATTAGTTCATGACATCATAGGTTATCAAAATTATAACTGTCCGGTACATATGTTGTATTTTTTTTAAATTTTATTTTCAAAGCATTATAAGTTCTTACTTATTTTTTTATTCATCCCTGTAAATTACAAAAGTATATAACAGAATTCTTCTTCCTCAACTTTTAGCAATAGAAGAAAACCCCGTTATTAAATGTTTTATGATTAGACAAAAAAAATTCAGAAATTTCAGAAAAATGTGCGCAATTAAATTAATGTCATTATCAAGATCTTTTTTTTTAAAAAATTGAAACAGTAAGAATAATTTTTGTGGCAACATATTTTCAGAGGTCTTTACAGAAAGCTCCTTATAATCCAGCTTAGCTTTTAATTAATTGAAATTTCCCAAAATATATATCCCAGCTGTATATTTCCATCCTCCATGGTTCACATGCACCAAACTTAGTATATGTAAGTCAGTACCTCTGGTTTGTTGAGCACCAATACATACACGCACACATTCGTTTTTGTTATTAGTACAGAATTATAAAGTTATTGTATTCCCATATAATATTCATCAAATATTTTGTAACCAATATCATTTCAAATCCAATGAGCAGGAGAAACAAATTAAAGGAGATTCGAGCATCTAGTCTAAAATATCTTCAAAGTTTTAAGATTTTAGACTTCATTCGCCAACATTTTAATTATTTTTTAATTAAGCCTAAGTTGAAGCAAATAAATTAAAAATTAAAAATTTAATCTTTATTATCACACGCCATTTTATAAATGCAGTTATTAAAACTATGAAAAGTATTGCTGCGAAATGTAATTAAAATATTTTTACACATTTCTCTAGATAGATATAAAAATGCGGAAATAACCTCTTGAAAAAAATCTTTCATTTTAAATACTGTTACAGTAATGACTTCCAGTCATATTCGTTAGCAGTAAGGTTCTGGTGCAATATTTTGAACATTTCTTACGTCAAGTATTCTACAAGTTTTAGATAGTATCCGATTTATAAATATCCTCAAGTAAAGAAAACGAGTCGTCACGCACTAATAGTATATAAAGTGTAGTATAAAGTGTAGTAGTAGTTCTGTTGCCATATGATAATAGCATCACTTGAATTGACTCCACTAAAATAGACATGAAATTCAATAGTGCAATCAACATTACTCTTTTTTTGAATTCTCAGAAACAAAGAAGAATTTTGTATTCTTGCGGATATGTTGTGCAAAATCATATGGATGGAAATTTTTTTCCGGAAATATGCATAGTTGAGGTTGATATTATGTTATTTGTTAAAGTAATTATATTCCAGTGTACAAAATATATAAAAAGAATTGTGATCATTAAAAAAATTCAATCTGAAGATTTTGACGTCTCTCCGCATTTTAGATCACCCGGTTTCCGAAAAATAGATTTTTAGCATTATATTACTAATAAAAACACAAATTATAAGGCATACAATATTTGAATTTAAGAAATCTGTAATTCAAAATGGAATCTCAGGAGAAGGGAGAAAATAGAGATATTTGTTCTTATCTAGGTCAATAAATTAAAAAATCTTAGAATACATAAATTCCGATCGAAATAATTTTAATTTTGTGAAAAATCTCTTCAATAATTTATTCAATTGATTTTGATATCAATTTAATTTTAAAAGTTACATTATTTTTAGAGTAATAATATAATAATGTTTTTTTCAAATATGTATCCTCAGTAGAAAAAGAAGAGCATTTTATGAATTTATTTATTGAAATTTAATAAATTCTTGTTTTATTAATGCTACCAAAATTACTTAATCATTACGAAGTATTTGTTCTTCTTAACTTTCTCTAATAAATAAAAATCATCAGATTTAGAGCTCCGAGAATTACGGATTTTTCGGAATAATTTGTAGCTTATAAGAAGAAAAACTGTTTTTGTTTCCTCACTTTTTCTCTTTCTTTTATGTCCTCAAAATTTTTAAGGAAAATAATAATAATAATAATACCGCTTTTTAAGAATAAAAAATATTTTACTCTAAAAATGGATTTAAAAACTTTTTTTTATTTTTTACTAGCTGGTACTCTGAGCGTTGCCGCCACACCAGAAATAATTTTGGAAATATCGTTTGAAATTTGAAATAACTGTCTTGTTTAATTAGGTATAATATCATAAATGAATACATTCATTGAAGTTGAATCAGATTTAAAAGATAAGTGTAACTATTTTTTTTATTTTATAATTCAAGAGCTTTAGAGTAAGCGATATTTTTTTTTTATTTTTCCGTCTTCAGAAGAAACAAATTAATTACTTGTCTGTCCGATTCGTAGCATCCAGCATACAATTGGTAATGTGAAAAAACTGTTGTTAAATTAATTTTCACAATAATCCTTGGTTAATAGATGGTAAATAGATCCAAAAATAAATTTTATATATTACATAATTTTACTATTCCTATAGCCATCCCGTAAATGCAAGTAATAAGTATTCAAAGTTTTATCACATTCCGATGAGCGCATAAGATACATATAGACAAACATTCATTTTTATTTATATAGATTACATTACTTTCGAGTCATTGATATATTTCATAATTTATTATTTTAAAAATTAGGTAATCTTATATTCAATGTTTTTCAAAATTTATGAACAAGTTGCACTTTTCTTATGAAATAAAAATTTAATTAAAAGCAATACATTTACTTGAAAAAAAAATAAGGTATTTTAGTTTTGTAATATCATCAGCAGCTCATATGCACAAAATTTCTGTGCTATAAAACACTGGAAAGAAAGCGAAAAATTCATTTCAATATTCCTTCAACAAGAAACGAAAGCGTTTAAAATGTTAAAAGCCGTGCGTCTAATTTACAGATTTCTTTTTACTATCCCTTTTGAAGGAAAGCTTTCTTCAATTTATTATTTTTTATTAAAAATTAAATTAATAGTCCATTAAATGAATGTAACTGTTTTATAATATACATAATTCCTTAAAATATTAACTGATTATATACATAACGATACACTCTGTGTATATTCATTTGAATCAGATCTTATATTTCTTTAGATACATGCATGTGCAGAATGAATTCAAATAATAAACATCGAACAAGAAAGGATTAGATCTTCCTTTTCAAGTTAATCTTATCTTTAATCAAAGTTTGTTTATTTTTTGACAAATTACTAAAAACAATGTAAATGCTCCATTTCAAAATACCTTTCATTTATATAACTTCTGGAATTCAAATCTTAGAATTAAACATTTCTCTGCAGATGATTATTCGAACAAATAATTCAGCAGCATCTTATAAGTAATATTAAAATATATTGAAGAGATTTACAAATATGTGCTCTTTTGATATAACATTCTGTTGAACTGAAAGATACTGCAAAAAAATTCTCTGTCAGCTGAAACTTAAGGTAACATTTTTCATTCAATACTCATTTCAGAAAAGTCGAGAAGTTAGTCGAGTCAATGCCTGAAAGAAAGCATTGGCAAGAGATTAACAAAGACCAAAAATTTTCCCCTTTAGAAAAAAAACTCTGTTTTAAGCCACAAAGCTCTCTTTTTTTTTTTTTTAATTTAAGGAATGTACCGGCGTATTAATTCTTCCTGTTTACTGGCAAGAGTCCTCGATGACATAATGCGGAGTTTGAGCCAAAAGAATACCGATTCCCTTGCCTTTCGAGGTTCAAAATTATGAAGTCTGTTTCAAAATAATCTAAATGCGCCTAGTAACTAAAAGTGAAAGTAACTAACTGAAACCAAAGCAAAGCTTTTTTCATTTCATTCATTTAACTAAAGAATTTTATTTGTTATGTAAGAAAAGTTTAAAAGAATGAATTTTAAAATTTAATATTTTTAGTAATTAATTTGATTAAATTTTTAGGAAACTAGATATTTAATATTAAAGCATATTATGATATTATATCATGTTTATCTTTATTATATTTTTATTATTTGTATTATATGTTTGCCCAAAAATATTGAAAGAGTATAATATTTCCAGATTCTATATCAATTTTTTTAGACTGATTAAATATATTTACTTCCTCCCAAACAGTCTACTCTCTCCTTTTTGCCAAATTGCCAAAGAAGACAGGTACCTCATTTTCTCTTCCAAAGAATGATGAATTAAAAGATCAAGAACAGGTCATAAGATTTTCTATGAATTCTGGTAATTCGTTTCTTTTTTTTAAGTATTATATTTTTCCCGTGCTGCCATCTACTTTACGCAGAAGGAAAGTTATTTTTGAGTATTAGAATATTTGAAGGTGTTAAGCTAAGTAAAAAACACTGACATGATCAAAGAAAAAGAAAGCAAGAAAAATTTAAACAGTTAAAAATATGGCTATTCTGAAAATAGCTTCGTTATGAAGCTTTTCTGACCATAGTAACATTACGAACGAAATCCAAGAAATTATTTGAAAATAAAATTATTTTTTGCATATAAAAACAAAATGCATAATCATCAAAGATGCATTTTTATTCTTTTTTGAAATGATCAAAAATTATAATGGTTACAAATATGACGTAATTATTAATCTAGATTATGATAGAATCTGACACCTGTATTACTATTTAAATGAATCATGTATTCCGTTAAATATGTCAACACGAATTATCATTTTAATAAATTATATATATCATCAAAATATGTAAATATAATTTATTATTCTAATGAAAAAAAGAAACAAGTTTATAACGTGCAAGATTATGTTAAATAAAACAATCAAATTGATTAAAAAACCATTGAATAAGCACCATAGAATATTGAGACTCAAACTCCTCTCTGAAATTTCTGAAAAAGTCATTTTCTATCTTTGTGTTGAGCAAACATATAAGAGTGAATGAGAAAATTTGTTAAAGAAATAGTCAAATATGTAAAAGAATTTTAGGATTTTAAAAACTTTGAAAGGGCAGAATACTACAGTCTTAGTGAAACAGATATATTATCTTAAATACATATTTAATTTATCAAATGACACAATGGAATAATATTCATATTATTCATTTACATCATCAGCTAACATCTATCATTCAATAAACTATATTTTATTCAGTTGAATAATATTCAAAAAAAATTAGAACTAGTGGCAATGATCTCCCCAAAATTTTCTCGTATATTCTTTAATAAGCTTGTCATGACAGTGAAGAATTTGGAGGCACTGACGTGCAATAGTTAGAAAATATTAACTTATGGAACGAATGTAACACTTTGGTTAAATCAAATCAAGCCATCCTTGTCAGATTTTTTTGTTGTTGTTGTTGTTTGGCAATTAATCTCCAGCATGCAATTAATAGTATCCGAAAATAGGTCCGTTTTTCTCACTCGATTGAAAAATAAATTTGACACAACTACATGTAGTCACAAAAACTTATATAGAATATGATAAATTCAAATCATTGTGCTTTTGTTTTTGAGATTGCAAACTGACGGTCAACGACTTTTTTGGATTTGGTTAAAAATTTGACAAGTGTTACACCAAGGATGTTAAATATGTTTACCGAATATTATATATCTTGTCCTCTTCGTTTTGCATGCTAACTTACATTCTGATAGCCAGACAGATTCAATTATTAAGTCAAAACGCAAAAATTTGCTTTAATTTTTAAATAATCACTCCAAGTTGCCTATTTCCGCCCTTCAAACTATATTTGGAACAAGTATGGAGTCTTCAGCTCAAACGGTCTTGCCTGTAGAGCGCCAGCCCATCCCCACAAGTTCTTCTTTTTTTATTAGTAAAGATATATGATTCCCATACACAGCACTGAAAAAATTCTGTTGTACTCCATTCATCAGATAGAGGAACTCTAAATGATGAATGGAATTATGTTGTGCAACTTTAAGAGTTGGTATGAAAAATACTTTGGATTGTTTCATAACCCATTCATTTTGATTCATCTACGAGTCTAATTGCAAATTAACATAATAAGGCAACAATTTAGAAGCTGCTTCAAACCAGAACTTGCATTTTTTAAATACTTGTTTGCTGCTTATCACTTCTAAAAATAGACGCCCTTTACTATTTTCGTGCTAAGAAATATATCCTTCAAGGACAACCGCAAAGCGTGTATTGCCATGTGGTTCAGCTTGACAATGTGACAGCCAGCCATAAATTTACACAATCACGTTGTTAATCTACTTTTATTTGAGCAATTGTGAACTGTGACAAAACATCGGATTTAATTCTTTCATTAGCATGTGCAGGTTGTCTTCCAACACTTCAGCCAGCTCGTAAAATATACCTAAAACAGAGATTGTTTTTCGATTTAGCAATAACTTCGTTGTATATATTCATAAAAACTAAATCATATCCACAATTTTAGGCATTTTTTCTTTTATATACATGCTTTGAAAAAGTTACACGTTCTCTGCGATATATTCGACATAACCTTGCAAATCGTTAAAATACGTTTCGGGTTCCTGTCACAATTTATCATATTTTAGCATCAAAATGCCTCTAGAATTCTGATTTTTATTAAAGTTTTATTACATTTATATTTTGTGTTGCCAAAATAAGCAAACATATTCAGAGTTCTATAATTCCAATTTTTCAGTGATTACAAGTTTCTTCTGATCCTTGAATTTACTATACGACGATAGTAAAATATAAATAATATTATGTAAATTGTGTTCTTAAACTACATTAAATCGAAATTGATGTAACAATGAAAATAACTGAATATTTAAATACAGTCCAAAAACGAATACATAATTAGAAAAGACTCGTTTTAATCAAAAACTGCCTGTGTAGATTTCTTTTAACCCGATAATAATCATAAGTTTATATTACACTGTAGCAAAATTCTTTATAGACCAGATCTTTAGACTGAAAATTATCACATTTGGCAGGCTATTATTTCTTGGGCGATATTTACTCACCAAGTAAGAGTTTTTAAACTTTAATTAGATTTGATTAAAAATTGATCAAATATTAACGTTTTTACTCAACAACAGTATGCTGTTGCAAAAAAATTATTTTCACGTCAGCCAAGTAATGACAGCTTTTTGCCTTGTCCTTTTTTACCTATTAATGCATTTTTTATTGTTTTTTTTCTTTGTTTATTTTCTATACTTAAATCTTACAAATTTCTTTAAAGATTTTAATTGTATTTTATAATAACACTTTTCACTGTTTTAATGATCATATTATTTATTTATTGGATTTATATTTGCATACAACGCAACAATATTAAAAATTATTTTTTGTGCGTTTATTTCAATGCTACACAATTTAACCTAAATCAGAAAATTAAATAAAAGTAAATTAATGAAATCTAAAGCAGTATCCTTTTATCAGCTTGATAGCCGTCGATGGAGGAAGAAAAGAATCCATGCCCCCAGATCCAGTCTTAAGGACTCCAACTTTGCTAAAAATTAATACGTTTGTATCTTTTTTTAATAAAATATTATGAAAAAGAAAATAATATAATATCTTCCCCCAAACGCCTGTTACCCTTGCTATGCTACTACACGTTATGATGTTTCAAAATAGAAATTTGAATCTCCTTTTCAAATTTTTGTGATACAAAAGAAATTTTTAATATAGATATATTTTATCACAAATAATAAACTCATAATTAATAAACTCACAGTTAAGATTTTAATTAATAAAATAAAAATAATTTAATTCTTTTAAAATATTAATTAAAAACATATGATAAAGCAATATACAATTAATGAAAAGGAATGCATCGATAAAGGCAAGTTACATTTTCCACTTTTCATTTTGAATAAATACGAGTTATAAACGATCCAAATTTTATAGAATATCCAAAGAAGTAGATGAAAAAAGAAAGCTTGAATAATCGATGATTTCGAATGAAATTATAATTCAAATTTAAAAAGTGGCTCTGTATTGTAAAATGGTGTTTCAAGAAATGTGACCAAAATGACTTTCTTCGGACGATTAGATATTAGATATTAGATCAATTTATTAAAGTATTTAAATGTATTCAATCTATCATGTTTTTCACACACTTTTATTAATTAAACGCTTTTACTTAATGCATGCCTACACAGCATACATTCGTACAATTAATAAATTTATAAGACAATGCATTAGTAAAGTTAGAATTTGTTATTTATTTCTCAATCCTTTACTTACATGATAGTGAATTGAAAATTTACACGCTTAAATGTTCTTCATAATAATAATCAGTTTAATATTTTCTGAGCTTAGTTATTATCAATTAATAAATCAGAAAAACTAAAAAAAAGTTTGATGGCTGAAATTTTTTAATTGATTTTAGTTATATTTAGTTTGCTGATTTCAAATGTGAAAAAAAAAAGTTATGTCGATTTTATTTCTAGATCAAATGTAACTATATCACAAAATACTTTAAATTTTAAGAAACCAAGTATAATCAAACAAAATAATCATAGAAAAGACGAAAATCTTGGGCTATGGTCGCCTCAAAATTTTCTATCATGCTCTCTAATAAAAGTATTATTCCTCCTATACCCCCTCTGCCAGTTGAAAGGCCACGATATAATAGATTTATACTTTTAAGCGTGATAGTTATATGCATCATAATGCAATAATGGCAATTGGTACCTACGTATGAACTATGTTTTTGGTGAATAATAGGCATCCATTACATTAACATTTTTAGAACCAGTTTCAGTGATGAATCGTTAATATGTGTTTATTACAAAAGTGCTGAAACTCAACTACTTAATTTGGTCTTATTTTTGTTTTGGCCCAAAATTTGATCTTAGTCACAAGATCACACGTGAAATGTCCTTTAATTAAATCATTGCATTCTTGAGAAATTGATAGGTGGAAGAACCGACCAACATACAGTCATCTCCTAGACTAGAGTTCAAATTCGATCCTGACCTGTGCTGTAGAAGCTAAACCAGTGTACCAAATTTTATATACTCGGATCTTCATGTTTTGTCGTTTTTTGTGACCATTTGTATTTTCATGGTTGAGCAGGCAGACTTTCTCTGACTGGAATTCATTCAAGATTTGACAGGCATCTATAAATTTCATCTACAATTCAACACCGAATTTTATCTATGTAGCTCAAACAGTTTTCGTGTTATTACGTTCAAAGATAGATAGGCATATTCCCGAAAATAGGGCACCGCTTGGAGGAGATTTTGAAAACTTTTAAATCCAATGGTCAGAAAAGTAAATGTTCATAACACGACAAGCGATTTTTATCTAAATTTAGATGATTTGATAACATATTTTTAACAAATAAAATAAAAATTTCGCTGTAGCTGATGATATTAATCTGGAAAGAAAAAATCGCAATTTTAAACTCTTGACCACTGTTTTACTAAATTCTTGACTTTCGTTCTTCATACTTCAAGCTGTCTTTCACTCAATCAAGAGAAGGATAGGATCTTCATGCACCATTAAATAAGGATCGGAGGGAGGTGAGCTTTGGTAATTTCTATAGTTCTATTACTTCTAAGCACACATAGGGATTGCCCGTATAACAGCATTTGCGCTATCATCGATCTTAAAAAAAATTAAGTGCAATTTTTAAAAAATATTCTCTGATTGTCGTGAAATCAAGAATGTACTAAGGCATTTCACAAATCTGCCATGCTGTTTTATGTTGCAACATTTTTAGTTTTCTCTTCAGCCATTACAAAAATTTAGTTCAAAATTGATAAGTATTTTAAAAGTTAAAACTGTGTATCAAATATGGATTTTGTAAAATTTGGTATGTACCAAACTTCAATCCTCTATCTCAAAAAGGTTTTTAGTGTCACGTTCATAAATTTGCAGACAGACATAAAATAAAAATATGCTTTTCGGACTCAAGGAGATTTGGAATGTGTAGATTCTTCAAAATATCCAGTTCGAATTTTTTGACGATTAAAATACTTCATCTGTATTTTGTATATTAGAAAATACATAATGTAATTTCATAGCTTTTAATCATGAAGAAAAAGGTTTGCGATTAATAATTGGTAAATTTTGTGTATTCTTAATGGTTAACCATTAGCAGAGGGAAAGCATGAAATGCTGTTGCTTCTTAGGCCTATGGAGTTTCAGAACATAAAATCCATTAGATAAGTGAAGAAACTGCCTACCACAGAGAGCATTTTTTCTTGATGGAAAAAGAAACGGCATTTATCAATCTTTTTTCGGACAAGGGAAAATCAACGTACCTTCGCTGCATATAAATTTAGGGTTAATGAAACAGTTTCCTAAAAGCCTGATCGGAATAAGACTTTCATGTATACAGATAATAATTTTTTTTAAAAAGAAGAAGAAGAAGATAAAGAAAAAATGACCGCAAAAAAAGAAGAAATTGGAAAACAGAAATTTTCACCTAAATTTTCCCCTAATCAGAAAATTCATAAACGATCCTCATTTCTTGAACTTCGTGAATGAGTTCAACCGAAATTCTTATTAGAAACCATAAAGTTGTAATTTATTTTTATTTAATATGAAGTTAATAGTTTCAAAAATTTACTGTAATGTAAGCATTTTAGCCATACTTATGCTCTTGGTGACTAGATTGTTCAATCAGATTATTGACTTTTTCAGATTATTGATTGTTTAATCAGATAATTTTTATCAGCTTGAATAATCGATACTGACGTCCTGGCATAGGGGGAGCGTCCCGTGATCGAGGTGTCCCGGGTTCAAGCATGGTTGTTTTATGGTTTATTTATGAGTTGTGTGAATGTGCCGCTTTGCAAAAGAGGTTGTGTATGTGAAGGATGAAGTAGCTAAGTCGTACTCTTGTCCCTAGTTGGCGCAACAGAAAAAGCAAAATATGTTCATTTCGGTTTAAATAGCTGACAGTACGAAAGGACCAATCTGTCAGTGGGCTTGTAAAGCAGGAAATCAATCGAATCAATGTTCCGCAAATTAAAAAAGCTCATATATTAAAATTAAAAGTGGTATTTAAATTGTAATTACAGAATTAATAATAAGCAAAAGTGAGCAGTAAATGTTTTGATAGATGATTTTGTATTCCCTTATAACATTTAGAAGCATTGTGCATCAAATTGAATTAAAAATATTGTTGAAATTAAAGGGAAGGAATACTCGGAAATGAAATTTAAATCATTAAAAAGAAAATTTGTGAGTCTTCAGATATTAAAAAGACAATTTTTGCACCATATTTCTTTCGCAAGATATTATTTTCAATTTCCATAGTTAATCCATTACTCACTTAGAGACGGTTGGACTTGTCTTCGCTCTAGTTTAAACTTTACATGCTGATTTCTTTCATATCTTCGTTCCCTTGACTGAATGGACATTTTCATGAAATGACGAATTATTTCTAGAACATTTCTAATATCATTTTGCATCTCTAATAATTAGCTAAACGAAGTGTTATAGTCAACATATCTTTAAACGCTCAATAAAACAGCCGAAAATTTGTATGATGATTTATTTACATTTGATGGTTGCGAGTGCCGGAGTCAGTAGCGTTCATATGAAACAAAAATTATTGATATCGAGCAATCGTAGGGAGGAGGCAGTTGGTTCTTTAGATTTGCAATTTATTTAAATGTATGGATTTATATTATTATTATTAAACTCCTGATAATATTTATTATCTCTTTATAATGTAAATTAATTACTGTTTACTAAAGAATTCTAAATTATTAATTAATATTGATAAATATATTTTTTAAATCTTTTCTGCAATTTTTAGCTTAAAAATGACGTTTTCGTTTGTGTGTTTAGAGTCAGTTTTTTTTTTTATTATTATTATTAAACGAATTGTGGAATAAAGCAATTTGGGAAATTTATGATCGCATCAGCTGCGTATTATTTTTATTTTACTGTTTTAAAATGAATTGAAAATATTCTTAAATTTCTTTTTTATGTGCATTTTTATGTTTTTATGTATATATACGTTAGGTTTCTTTTTTATTTATATCGTTTTTTATTATTTTGAAATGTCCATAAATTCTTGGTAACTTCAAAAATTCCTAATAAAAGAAGTAAAGTCCGGAATGTAGTTATGTTTGCACAAATATAATCTAAAAAAATATTTGTTTTTTTTTTCCCCTTTGCGAAAAATATTCTAAAAGTACAAAAAATATTCAAAAAGTAAAAAAGAAAAGGTGCTTGCACACTATATTGACACGTTTTATCAATATCAAATTAACAATAAAACACCTGACTGGAAATGGATTCGTCATTCGATCTGGAAAAAATTTCGCCTCATTCTAAAGCCAGACTGTAGGCAATTAAAGCCAAAATCAGAATTCAAGTCTCTCATTTTTCCAAGAAAAGAGGTAGCTGCATAACTGGAGTAGAATGACGGCATTCTCACCACCAATCTACTGGATTCGCCATTCAATCTCAGCAACTTGCTATCATTATCTAATCTAGACTTGTGGTTAATTTTTTCTGTAAAAATGATGAAACTGCAAAGATTTGCACAGAAAAAGGACAAGACCGAAAAAAGGCAGTTCTGTTTAATGGAATACTGTATGATATAACTCTTGAGCAAAGCGAAAACTTTCTAAGATCCCACAAAATGAAATGTTTCACTATTTCGTGACTAGATCGTATTCGCATTGCGAGGAAGATACGTGCTATCTGGCATCAACTTTATGCGAGATACTGGGCCATATTATTTAGCCCATGAAATCAAAACGTATCTGTTGGACCGAGATAAGTCAGGAAAATGGCACTCGCTGTCACCAAGCTTGATCTTGATAGATTTCTTGTTGTAGGGATGCTTAAAATCTCCCATATACAACGTTGCACATCACTTTGGTGGAACTGGAAGATTCAAAGGAACTGCCATTCAACGTACCATCGATTACCTTATATATATACCTTATAGAATGGTTCGCTCCATTACCATCGAACGTTACTTGCGAACGCAGGAACAATTACAACGTGCCATCGAATGTCATCATGTTTTTTTTTAAATGCTGGCAAGTCCAGATCAAAGAAATTATGTCTAGATATAATGTGAAAATCTGAAGCTGTTATGTTAATAACAAAAGCATCCTATATGTTAACAAGTAGCACTAACCACACTCACCATGTTCCACTTTATCCCACTTATGTGGGAGGCCGCAAGTTCGAAGCGCAGATAACATGCCATAGAACCGATAATGGTGCTGGTGCCTTTGACCTGAAAATCTTACTTTTTAATGATATCGGATCTGAATACTTTTTAGTTGCCGCTGTTGATTAGATACTTCTCGAATTAATGAAAATGGAGGAGAACTCGGTATTCACAGCTCCTGTTTGCCCTTTCACCGTCTGTTCCAGTGGTTCTATATCCAAAGTTTTGGAGTTAGAACCAATTAAAACAAACTCATCCTAAAGACTGGCAACCTTAGAGAAGATGTTTAGAATTTTGGTTTCTACAAGGGCCCTTGAGCATCCTTAAAACAAGTCCGTTGCTGTCATTAAGAAGCAAGCCAGATATTGAGGGATCTTCCATAAGGACCCACTTAATCCCTAAAGATTCAATAACAAAATGCTGCACTAAGTTGTAATAAGCTAATGACGTGTCAAATTTGTCAAATAAATTGTGAAGGTAGACCATATAAAGCATCTTTTACTTTAAACTAAATTCATAGTACGTTATTCTGATTTGTTTTGTGGTATATTTATGCATGCCTGATTTGCATAAAATGTCTCAAAATCTGAGCTGTCTGAGTGTCCTCTATTACTTTTGGAATCCCCATTTTTTTTTTTTTTTTTCATTCTTATAAAAAAATATTTATTGTCTCATTGAACATATTAGGGCGAACCGAATTTTTTTTCCGACCATTGTTTCTTTTACTGTGAACATTGGAAAATTTTACGAATTTATAATGCACTCTGAATTTCTTCAATACTAAGGATTTTAGATTTAGCGAAAACAGGAGAGTATTTGTTCAATACGGAATCGTTCCCTCCCCCTCCCCTTTTTTTTCGTTTACTGAATAATTCTGAATTTTTATATTATTT
This sequence comes from Argiope trifasciata, assembly GCA_026543055.1. NCBI lineage: Eukaryota > Metazoa > Arthropoda > Arachnida > Araneae > Araneidae > Argiope > Argiope trifasciata. Next base: position 325,872 of record JAPMOQ010023086.1, read on the forward strand.
ACAAGTTTGATGTCAAGATCATTCATTAAAATCTATCCATCCATCTTGTTAATTCTGAATTATCGTATTCACATTCGCACAAACAGTTCATCCTTCGATAAACAGTTTGAATATTGATGAACAATATAAATAGACAAAAAAATTAACTTCGGTGGAGATGAGCTAAAACTTAACACAGATATACAATATTAATATAATACTACACACCTAATTTCTTCATTATATCTTGATTAAGTTATCATTTTCATAAACACATAGATGGCGCTCGGACAAATGAACTTCAATTCAAAGATGAGTTTTCAGGTTTGCTAAAAGGGGGAACTCCTTTGGTCAGAAGGACTAAACGCCAGATGCTATAATAAACTAGTGACGCGCCTTAAAGAGAAATCTGAAGCTTGACAATTTATCAAAATTTCAAAGTCAAATTGATGATGTTGTAATACATTTTCTCCGTCTTTTTCAATTACAAGAAAATAAAAGCCAATTCTATTAAATTGCCTGTTATTTAAGATTATTTTTTATAATATTTAAGCTAATTTATAAGAATTTTTGAATTTTGAGTGTTAGTAAAAGTGCATAAAACAGCCAAAAAATGATTTAAAAATTAAAAAAGAGATTCGAATTTAAAATTGCACTATCATCATTTTATTAAGGATTATTTGTAATTGATTATCTTTATTTTTTTATCTGCAATTATATATATATATATATATATATAGTATATATATATATAATATATATATATAATATATATATATATATATAGAAATAAAAGTCAGTACAAATTACGAAACATAAAATTAAGTGTTGTAACGTTATACGTTTATTAAGTGCCTTATGGTTAAGAATGCGAAATTTAAACTGCTATCACAGAACATTCTTTTTTTTTTTTTTTAATTTTAAATATAATGTTAAATAATCAAATACTTCAATACTTTATAATGAAAAAATTACAAATATTAATGATTTTGTACATTAACATTCTCTTAAAATTATTGAAAAAAACATTGAAAGTTTAAAGCATAATAAAAATGTTGAATAATTATTTCTTAAGGAGCACATATTAACCAAAAAGTAGTTTCAGGACAGATTTAGAGGCTCTAGTTTTAAAAGTCTATCTCCCAAATTTAGCAGCTATCTACTCTGCTCTGTAAGATTTCTACACCACATATATCGATTAATAGTTAGTGTGATTTAAAGATATATTCTCACATTATTAACATTGCTATGTTGGTATATTTTTTTAACATAGGATAGGTGAACAGGTGTTTTTTTAACATATAAATGTGATAATTTTTTAACAATTTTCCACTTGCTTATCTCTATATATTTATTACATTATTTTGAATATTTTCTCTAATTATTTTCTTATTTGTATTCTGAATGCATTCTTCCAAAATGTTTAAGAAATCTTCATGCATAAATTTAAAAAAAACATCTCGAAATATATAAAAGTCTATCATTTTATTCTCTTGTCCTTCAAAATTTTTATCCTTCCTTATTGCTTGAGAGCTTTCAACACAGCAATTGTGCTTAAATTATTAATCCTGAATTTTTATCGTTTCTGTTTTAAAATACTTACATAAGAAATTATTCTTTTCTAGTAACTTACTTTTATAGTCAATTTATATAATAATCTTGCTAAAAATTACCTATATGCACTATAGCTGTGACAAAATTAATATTATAATGATTCTCTCAGCTTTTTCATGCTAATCCGTTCATTTATAGTCTTAGTATTTAATTCTTCAAGCTGAGATTCATAATTTTATGCAGGGGAAGTATCATCAATCTTTTTTAAGGAGAAGAAAATGCTTCAACTATTTCTATAAATATATTTTTATGAGTAGCATTTTCGAGATTTTTCTCGAAATAGAAGTGAAAATGCAATTATACATTTATAAATATGAATTTTATTGAATACATACATAATAAAGGCATTTTTATGTTTAGCGTTTACGAGATTTTTCTTGAAATAGTAAAAACAAATGCAATTTTTCATATAAATATGAATTTTTTTAAAAGAATTCTCGTATGATCACATTATTTTAAATACCTATGAAACTTGTAAACATCCGATACCGATCCTATTTCAGAACTTTCCAACGAAACTTTAGTCGAAACTGTTCAAGGTAAATTTTTAATTAAAGTGTGTGATTACAGCATTATTTTTTTTAAAAAAAACTCTTTAAAATAGATGTATTTTTGAACAATAAAAATTGAAAAAAAAACATGTATGAAACCAAAAAAGGCAAGTTAAAAGACAAAAAAAAAAGAAAAAGAAAAAGAATTTAAAAACGGGAAAAAAATGGGTTTTTTCTATAAAAATTAGGACAGAGGAAAAAATCTTTTTAAGTTTTACTATGTGCTTTGCTTAAAATTTTGCAGATAACACAAGATATATGTTATCTATGTCCTAAATTAAAAAATAAGAACTATTTCTATTCAATCTTTAAATTTTGGACATTTTTTATACTGGTTTCTAGTCTCTTTTCTTACAGGTTTACCTATGGAATCTCTTTTACGAGAGCACATAGTATACTGACTCACTTGATTGGATTTTTTTTAATAGCAGGAATCACTCTCTAAAAAACTCATCGCTTTCACTATCTTACATCATTACATTTTACTTTTTTCAACGCAACTATCCCTTTTCATACGTGACTAATCCACAAGCAAGTGTATAATATACAATAAGAAAAACACACGACCAGTCCCGCCAAAAGAACCGCTAAACCAACAAAACTCGGCAAACTGCCAATCAAAACTGAAAATTTACTTTCATTTCCTTCAACCCGAGTAAAATTGTGATAAAACAAATCGTATTGACAAATTTGGCTTATCCTGAGTCTTCTCGGGATAATGATGAACTTCAATATATACGAACTCGAGATAACTAGAGATAATAAGGCAAGCGATTAAAAAAACAATAAGCATTGGATTTTAATTCATTGGGTTTTTCGCAAGAAAATTCTATGCAGGACAAGAATTTGAAAAAATCCATCTAAAATTGCAAAATAATATTAAAAATTACATTAATGCAGATTTTCCTTAAAAATAAACTTAGGAACAAAATTCAAATAGTTTATTTTTTTAAAAAAAATTCTTATTCCCACAAAAAGAATATATACACTGAAGTGACAAAAGTCATGGGATAGCAATATGCAAATATACATGGCAGTAGTATCGCCGCGAAAAAGTATAATTGCGCAGTTCATTTTCCAGAGCTTTCATTTGTGTTCAAGTTATTCATAAGAACAGGTTTTTCGTGATTTATGGCGGCACGACGAGAATTAACAAACTTTGAACGTGGAATGTTAGTTGGAGCTAGACGCATGGGTCATTCCATTGCGGATATCGTTAGTGAATTCAACATTCCGAGATCCACAGTATCAAGAGTGTGCCGAGAGTATGAAATTTCAGGCATCCCATCCCATCATGGACAGCGCAGTGGACGACCACCTGCACTTAACGACAGAGACCACCGACGTCTGTGCAGAATGGTCAATGTTAATAGACACGCAACACTTCGTCAAATAACTGCAGGAATCAATGTGGGACGTACGAGGGAAGTGTCCGATAGGACTGTGCGGTGAAATTTGTCTTCCTTGGGCTATGACAGCAGAAGACCGACTCGAGTGCCTTTACTGACTGCACGACATCGCCTGCAGCGACTCTCCAGGGTGAGCATATCGACTGGTCCCTAGACCAGTGGAAAACCGTGGCGTGGTCAGATGAGTCACGATTTCAGTTGTTACGAGCTGATGGTAGAGTTCGAGTGTGGCGCAGACCCCACGAAGTCATGGACCCAACTGTCAGCAAGGCACTGTTCAAGCTGGTGGTGGCTGCATAATGGTGTGGGCTGTTTTTACAAGGCATGGATTCGGTCCTCTGGTGCAACTGAACCGATCATTGACCGGAAATAGTTATGTTCAGCTGCTTGCAAATCACTTGCAGCCATTCATGGACTTCATGTTTCCACACAACGATGGGATTTTTATGGATGACAATGCGCCATGTCACCGGGCCAGAACTGTTCGCGATTGGTTTGAAGAACATTCCGGATAATTCAAACGCATGATCTGACCACCTAGATCGCCCGATATGAATCCCATCGAGCATTTATGGGACATCCTCGAAAGGTCCGTTCGTGCCCAAACTCCTGCACCATCCACACTTTCACAATTATGGACGTCTATACAGACAGCATGGCTCAATATTCCTGCAGAGGACTTCCAACGACTTGTGGACTCCATGACACGTCGAGTTGTTGCACTTCGCCGGGCCCATGACTTTTGTCACTTCAGTATGTGTGTGTGTGTGTGTGTGTATATATATATATACGATTTTTTTATAATTATCTAAATTTCTGTACAAGAAAATATTCTCTTATACCTATTAAAAATTAAAGCCTGTGGGAATGGTCCCTGTAAAATTTTCTCACCTACTCTTTAACACAAATATTATCCTCTCACATCAAATTTGATACGGCCATAAACATAACGAGCACAAAGATTTTTAGTTTCATTTTTCTGCCCATCAGAGTTTTCTTCTTCATTGTATTATAAAGAAAATCGAAAATGCATTTTGAGTGCTTTTATTTGCTCTCATCAGGTGAAATCAAAATTTGATGCAGAGGTACATTTTAGAAATAAAATGACAGCAAATTTTATTAATCCAAAGCATTGCAATTTTGAACTATCGCCTACGAATATACCTATATACGGACTGATAATTAACTCTTTGGCAGATTTAATTTATAATTTCTCAATTATCTATGTTTTAATTACTAAATGCATGCTCCAAATCTCGTTGGTTTAAATCATTGAATTTCCGTTTTCACATGTACGGGAAAATACATACCGACAGGCTGTCAATTTCTTTATGGATTTAGCTCAAAATTTGATATTAGTTGCGAAGCAGGTTATACACTTTAGATACTAAATCTGGGCATCAAAATTCATTTTTCTAGATTTCTAAATTTCCCATTTTTCTAGATACGTTTTATAGTTATCATTCTCACTTGCTCTCGGACTTACTGACTCCCTGTTAATGAACTTGACACAAAATTTGTTGAAATCCACAAATTTAGTGTAAATAAACGCATACCAAATTTCATCCTTCTGACTCGCTTACTTTTGAGTTATCATGTTTACAAACAAAAACAGACAGTCTAATTTTCTGTTAATAAATTTCGTTCAAAATTTATTAAAATTCATAAATTTAATGTAAATAACACATACCAAATTTCATTTGTCTGACTCAAGGCCCTTTTGAATTATCTTGTTAGCAAACAAATCGACATAAACACTAAAATATATTTTTCTAATTCATGGATATCTGAAGCATAAATAGTCATTAAAACAACGATATCGATTTTTTGTGGGCAACTTTAAGGCTTTCTTTTTTGTAGACGAGGAAGTAAAAATGTTTTTCTTCAAACATTTAATCCTAAAAAAATTTATTTAAATTTTATCCTTTATTGAAATAGAACTTTAGTAATCTAACGTTGTTTCATAAGTTTTGCATCCATTGTCCCACCAAACTAAACCAAAGATGAAAGAACAGTAACTTATACGAAACTAAAACTTAGGTAATCATGGGGTCAGATGGTACAATTTTCACATTAATAAGACCAATTTAAAATGGTTCAATTTTCTTTCAGACCACTACTAGTCTCATTTCACACTGTCCAGACGATCATTTTTCATAATTTCGGCGACAGATAATTTACTTTTTCGGCGCGAGAAATCACTCCTACAAGTCTGAAGAGCATTCGCTCCACCTGCCTTCAGCAGATGCTCAGAAATTTCAAGGTGAAACTGGTCTACTCGTGTTTGTTTATTTATTGTTTTTATAATCTTTTTGGCTTTTACGTGATGTCACGTTTTACTGATAGTTTCATCCGTGCAGTTATGAGCACTGAGCTTGTCACACCTGCAGCGGAAGTGATTCTGCCTCAAACGTTCTTTCACAATTTCGATTTAATAAAAAAAGCATTCATTCGTAAATGTTGAAAATTTCTTTTTAACTCGTTTAAGAACACGTGTTTCTTTTGAAGGCAATACATGCTCTGAAAGATCCAATTTCATACTCATATATAACGACTTTCTGTAACGAAAAGTAATTCATAGATTTTACATACTTGACTTGTGTATTAACGCTGAGAAACGATAAGTATTTCTTCAAAGCTTTACCTAAGATATTATAATTACTTTTTCAACTTATTGTCATCTTCAATATTTATAAATCTGCTTTAAATAAATGTCATTGCTCCTTTTTCCATAGAAAAGCTTTTCTTATGGAGCTTTCTGTTGATCGTATGTCACCATCAAATTAAATGTTCGGAAAAAAAAAGTTGTGAGCTTCTGAGTAGATTTGAAAGAAAAAATGCCACTATTTCTTTAAATGTAATGGAAAAGATGGATATCTTTTACAATTGCTTCATTTTTTGAGGATCAAATTTAATTTTGAAAGAAAATTTAAATCTAATACAACGTTACTTGATAATGATTTAATAAAAAAAAATATATAGGCTAAGTTTTCAAAATGGATAAGGCACAATGTTTTGTTATTTATTTTGATTTTTATATACATTGAATATAAATATAAATGAAGAAATATAAATGTCTTCTTATGATAAAAAATGAAGCCGATACACATTGAGTTTCATTTGCAAAATGTAATTTATTATTTCTTTGTATTATGATTAAACTAGTCAGGTTCCTTTTAGTGATAACTAAACCATATGAATTTATACATAAATTTAATATTTTCATCTAACAATCAAAAGTTGTTTAATTTAAGCAAATTAAACATCATTTCATCATTTTCATTTCATTATTCTACGATGAATATTATTTCTAAACTGGAACAATTTTTGTCACAATTTTGTTTACAAAATCATCTGCATGTATTATTACCAATTATTTCGTTACACATGAATTCTTATGAAATCATCAGATTTATTTCCTTGATTTTATTTATTTATTTTACTTTCAATAATTGTATTGCTTTCAATAACAATTTATGTTCTGGGCTATTATAAAAAATGATAGTATTGTGAATTTCTAAAAAGAATGATACTGCCCATATATGAAAAGATTTAAAATAATTCCATTATAATGTTTTACATAAATAATAACAAATTTGATTTCTTTATAATATAAAATGATCATTCGAATTTCAATTGCCCAGATGGTCAAAATTCAAAACTTTGGGAGGGGGGGAATCTCCAGAACTTTCTTGCATGTTCTCTGCTAAACTTGTCATGCTTGAAAACGCATTACGTGGCACTGGCGTATAATAGTTGCGTATTATATTAAAATTTGGCTTGAATTTAGCATTTTTACATAACCTATTATATGATTCTTTGCAAGATTTTTTACAATTATAGGCATGCAGTTAATAGCATCTGGAAATCGAATTCATACTTTTGACACTTTTTTCCCAACCGATCGCTACAAAAATTTGACACAAAGCTACACTTGTAGACACATTTCATTGTCACTGCGTTTTTAGGTTTTTGTGTTTTCATGTTTCTGAAGGTACAGGCCTAGAGATTGATAATCTTTTATTGGAATTGGTTTGAAATTCGACAGGTGTTTACATTGGAGATTTTTAAAATATGACTGTATTTTATCTATCTGACACTCTTCGCTTCAAAACTATACTATTTAAGCAGCTAGACTTCTTCTGAACAGATTTTACACAAAATTTGACAAAAATCTGTAAATTTGATGTAAAAGCCATGTACCAAATTTCGTTTGTTTAGCTCAAAGCTTTTTTTGAGGGATCTTTGTCAGAGGCAGATAGATGGACATTTTCCAAAAATGTGTTTTTCAAACTCTGACTAATCTGAAACGAGAAAATGGGAATTTTTTGACGATTACAAGATTTTCTCTAGATTATATTGAAAAAAATTACAAAAAATAAATAAATAAATAATAAAGAAAGTAATTACAAAGTCTATTCGATAGAAAGCTAATAAAGAAGTTGAAACGACTGCTTTAATTTACTTGTTCAAGTGTCAAGTACTGAATATTTATTTATGTGTAAGTATTCAATATTTGATTCCTGTAATATTATGTTATGCATTTGATACAGTATGTAAGTATATAAAATATAAGCATCATTATTTTTATACACTTTTATCAATTCCATTTATTTCACTAATAACCTTTATATTCGTCAATTATCCAATTAGTCAGATTGGATTATCCAGATGAGATCTCCCTTCTACAGTAGAACTCTAATAATCCGATCAATTAGTCTGGATTATTAGAGTTCAATTTCAGTATGAAAAATGAAGAAGATGTATAAGTTTCTCTCTTTCTACACCAGTCGCAAGATCTCTTACAAAATGATGAAAAGAAACAATGTAACTTGCGCATGCTGTTCTGAGTATAATTTCTTGCTCATCTATATTATTTTCAACTTTCAAAAATAGTTATAATTATTTCAAATTATTTATTAAATTATAAATATATTCATCATATTCTTTCAAAAATAATTATTAGCTTCTAAAAATAAGAAAATTAAAGAAAAAAGCTGGATTGGGTAAAATTTGAAATAAAAATAATAAATTTTTCAATTGTATTTATAGGTTTACAAATTGTATTTATAGTTTCAGTTGTATTTTTAGGTTTAAATAAAGCCAAGATGGATTGTTCTAAAGTAAACATCAGTACTTCTAATTCTTGATAATAACCAAATTGTGATACATTCATGTAAAAGCAAGTGTAATTTGAATCATTAAGGGGAAAAATAGGATATAAAATGATAGCGAAATGTAAAACAGGTGTGTTTTGAACTCAGATTAGCTCTAAAATGCAGAAATTTGAAATTTTATTGAAATTTGAGATGGACTTATTGGGAGTCTTATTGGGATGGACTTATTTCTTTTATACACTTCGCTAACGAGAAAAGAAATGCAGGAATTAGCAAAATTTCTGACAAGAGCATTTTATAAAACATGTCATTTTTCATCAGCGGGTTTTTATAACTCTTCATTGTGCGTAGTATAGAGAAAATACGGTCATCGAAAATACGATTTTGAGGAAATTTCATGCTTTAGACTTTTCTGATTTTGGAACACAGATTTTTGGAAGACGTCTGTCAGTCTGTGGCAAAGTTAACTCAAAAACACTTTCATCTGGGCAACTGAAATTTGGTATATTGTTTTTACATCAAAATTGCAGATTTTTATCGACTTTTAAATAAAATAGGTTCAGAGAAAGTTCTATCTTTTTTTTTTTGAATATTAGCTAATATAATAACTACAAAACGAAAAAGTTAAATGTATACAATTCCCTACATAGATATAAGCGTAGCATAAAGCGATACATCGCAGACACCTTTAAAATTTGAGTCAAAATCAACAAAGGATTGATTGTATATTTATCTGTACTTTTAGAAACAGATTATTGCGATAATTCAAAAACGCAATGACTTAAATATATCAAATTGAGTAAGAGATTTTGTGAATATAAAGGCAGTTTTGCGTTTGTTTCAATCGATTGAAAAAAACGGATCTAAGACTCAAATTCGAGTTTGAGGTACAATTAATCGCTGAAGCTCTGTCCAAGGATGACACGATAGATTCAGTAAAAATGCCAAATTCACGCCAAAAGTTAATATTACGTAACTATTGTATGCCCGTGCCATGCAAAGTGTTCTTTGGATTGATAAGGTTGTTACCGAATATGCGAGACGGTTTTTGGAAGACCACTGCCTTTTGTTTTGCAATGAAATATAAAGAGTAAAAAAACACTATGGGTAGTTACAGTTTAGCTTTCCGGAGCTTTCATTACAACATTAAAACGCCAATGTTCATTAGAGCTTCGTTCAAGGGGGGAGGGGAGAATTCAATACCACCTTTAGAAACCAAAAAAAAAAATTAAAAAAAAGAAGGAAACCTTACTCCTTTTTTTACAAGAAATCAGTGGCTTGAGAAAGAAAAAAAAGATAAAGGAAAGGGGGAGGCCAAGGAGATGAAATTATTCTGCAGTGTCCATCTTTATTTTGTAAGGTCATCTACTGTAATTAGTTCGCAGCAGTAGGGATCGAAAAGCATCGCTTGTCTGCAGCAGCCTTGTATCTTTATAATTGAGACTGAGGAGGAATGCTTTTTTTTCCGCCTGGAAGCGATGGAGGACCGGAGCAGTATGGCCCTTCTGTGTGGTCCAAGTTGTACCTCACAAACAAGGGATCGTCAGAAATTGCAAGAATCCATTGCTCTTTGGAATGCTTTTGGACAAATTAAAACTAGCGGTAAATTCCTTTTTCGTGAATTGCAAAATAAGACTCGCTATGTGCTTAATATCAAAATTTTTTAAAAAATTCAAGTATGTATTTTTAATTTTTCCATCTCACCGGTTTGGATCCATATTTCGTTATGGATTTACCATTTTAGTGTCCAATGTTAGTTTAAACCTCAGACTCCTTTTTAGACAGATTTCGTACGATTTTGATGATAAGACAGCACATTTTAATTCAATTGTATAATTGAACTATCGTGTATTAGTTGCCATGTTCGAAAGTAGATAGACTTTATTCCAGAAACGTTTTATAGAATCTGGGATATTTCAAACGCGTTTTTTCATCGAAATCTTAAGAATACGGTATTTCCTTTTTGAGTATTTCATATTAAACCAAAGGGTCTAGTCTTCCCAAAACTTTCTAGCATACTCTCTAATAAATTTGTCATGCTCGAAAACGTCTTACAGTGGCATTAGTGTACAATAGTTACAAAATATTGATTTTTGGCATGAATTCAGAATTTTTACTGACACTATAATGTCACCATTTTTAGAGCTATTTGATGATTAACTCCTCGTATGCACTGATAATGTCCAAAAAATTGAATTTGTGTTTTAGACTCGTTTTATCTATCAATCCAAATAAAAATTTGACTCAAAACTGCACTTTTATTCACAAAATAGAATAGGAATTTGATATATTTAAATAATTGCGTTTTTCAATTATAGTATTAATGTGTTTCTGAAAGTACAGGTAGAAAGCAATCAAATCTTTGTTGGTTTTGTCACAAACTTTTACAGGTGTCTATACTATAGATGTTAAAATCTGTGTGCCTAATTTTATCTATCTGGCTTTCTTTGGTTTATAATTATTAAGTTAATTTATGTTTGAACAGTAGGGCAGAAGGATTTCCTCTATACGGATTTTCCTCAAAAATTTGTTGGAAATTTGCACATTTGATGTAAAGTTCGCGCACCAAATTTCAATAATCTGGCTCTAATTGTTTTTCAGTTATTTTTGTCACAGACAGGAAGACTGATTTTTCCGAACTCAGGGGGAGTCTAAAACGCGGGGATTCGCCAAAATCTCTAGTTCAAATTTGTGGACGATTACTATACTTTCTCTATACTTTGTGTACAAGAAAGTAAAAAAAAAAAAAAAAAAACTGCTGTATGATGCGTTACGATATTTTATGGTCAATGGTTGCTATAGTTTACAGTTCAGGTTGAGGGCTTCATTAGCGTGAATAACGTGACATGCATTCATGTATATCTTGCTGGGCCAGATTATCAATTAGGAAAGTAAGTTAAGAAAGTTTTCAACTGCTCAGGGGTTACGAAGTCTTGAAATTTTTCCCCATTCTTGAGGCGTGTATGATTCTTTAAATGCAACTTCAAAGCTCTTTCATTTGATTTACAAAATTCATGTACCAACATATTTAAATTCAAATCTTTTAAATCTCAAAATATTAATCATAAAAATATTTTTCATGTTTTCAAATTCGTCTTTATATCGGATAGCTGGCTGTTATTTTTTTTAATTTTTTTTTTTTTAATTTTTACTTTTTTTTTTGTTATTACTTTCTAATTTTTTTCCGGCAAGATATTGAAACGAATTTTCTTGGAAGTGACCAACAATTAAATGTTTTGTTGATTCAGTTTTTTATAATATTTATTACTAAAAAACTATTTACATAAATATTAAACTGAAACAGTAAAAAATCTAGCTTTGGCTATTGAAATACATTGATAGCTAATTTTGCATTGCCTATAGACTTCCACAAAGCTTAATCTGGACATGATATTTTAAAATAGACATATATCCATTAATTTTTTTTATGTTAGAATCGAAAGTAGAATTTCATAATGTCAAATAAAAATAACATTTTTAAATTTAAATCTTAATAATGTATGGTAATTATTGTTAAATACTCATAATGATTATGCTCATGTTTTTTAAAGGGTTCGATGAAGCTCAACTTAGTTTTCCTTATTATTAAATTAAATTGATGCCATTACAAGATTGCCTAAAACTGTCTGAAGACAAAGTTCAAGAATTACTTTATAAGCTTCTAAACTAAAAGCCAGTTTCATCTTTCAAATGTAGATTGGTTAAATATTTTTAATAAAGGAATAAACTATACTTTACAACTAAGGATACGAAAAGGGCCCCCTTTACAACTTATTATTAGAAATAATTTCCACCACTAATACTCAGGAAGACAAAAAAGTGATTTCGGCTTTTTCTGATCACTGCTTTATCTTTAAAGAAGTCTCAACTGCTTCTTCAAATATGAATCAAGCAATTTCTGCTTGAAAATGTCTTAAGAAAACTGCGTAAACTTGAATTGAAGCAAATGAAATTTCCTTCAATAAAAATCTCAATATTAATGAAATAGATGATGATTGATAAACAACATAATAGTACAAAAATCATTTCCCTGAAAGTGAAACGTGTCCATGCCTGTTCTACAGATCCTGGTATCATTAAAAATATCTGTATATAATCTGTGCATGAGTTTCTGCTATAAAAAATAACTTTGTACACAACGATTTGGTTCCTCAGAAAAAGGATGAACGCATTCGGGAACTCCTCTTGGAAATAGTATTTCTAAACATATCCCTTTAAATTCAAACATATCTCTAGTAAATGGATATTTTATTTTATTTCAAAGGGAAAATCTTCAAAAAATAATCCTGTAGTCTTCGACACTGGTGTCAATTACTTCTCTTCAGAAAATTCGTATTTCTGATATATATAACCCTTAATATTTTAAATTGCATGCAGCATATCATTAAAATCATTCATGAAGGTAATAAAAACATACTTTGGTACTTGGTAAAAACATACTATGGTATGGTAAAAACATACTTGAAATTAACTGGTTAGGCTTCCTCACAGGACCTTAACGCTTTATCAAATAGTAGAATTGGTAGAAAAAGGCTACAAAAGAAGCTACTGTGGAAGATTTCAACTAAGATTCTTCTTTTTAATTCTAATATTTTTACAGATTCATATCTCTTACAATATTAAAATCTATGACAAAAGAGGAGCCATAGCAAAGAAATTAAGAAATGCCTATTGTTTTCTACTACAATCTCACAATCCGAAGTCTGCAATACTTTCAAACGACATTCATCCATTAACCTTCCTGGTACTTCCTTCTTTCTCACGTTTGAATCGAATCATGCTGGTAAACTTTTTTTCAAAACTGTTCTAATCTTTGGAAAAGAAAAGAAAAAAGTGAAGAAGCAATACCACCTGAAAGTTTGTCAGCAACTAGAAGAAAAAAAAAGCTGGCATAGGTGTTTTTAAAAAAAAAGAAAACTCCGAAAGAAAATTAGAAAAACTAAAAGAGGTTTCTTCTGTATCATATAAAGAGTCTGAAGATTTCAACTGACGATAACGTCAGTCGAAATCGTGGTGAAGAAAACAATGACACGCAATATTAAATTTGTGGCAGATTTAAACATTTGTCGTTCAGAAGCTTAGTTAAAATGTGCGACATATAACCAATGATTTCACGAAAAATGCAATGAGGAAAGAAAAAGAAAAAGCAATTACTCCTGTGCCTAATAATGCCTTTGGAATAAGTGAAAATACGATTTTTTATTTTTTTATCACCAAAATATATGTTTGTGTTCAACTAAAATAATATTATAATATAGCTTAGATAATAAAAAATGTACATTTTAATTAATTTTTTTCAAAATGTCATTTGAATTAGATTTCAATATCTTTGAAATATTTCAGGTGTGTTAATTTTCATGAAATTTAAAATAAAATGTTTAATAAATAATTCGGTTAAACATTAAAAGAACACAGGGTATGAATTTTTTGTTTTCCCGAGGGTTTTTTTTTAATAGTTAAAAATCAATTTTAGTGCAGAAAAACTTAAAATTACTATAAAAATTCAGTGAGTAAGCACACAAATATGTTTTTAACTAACAGTTAATTGCAAAATCATACAAATATACGATTTTGTTCCAAATAAATTTATGAATATCATTAAGGAGAAAATAGAATGACTGTCATTAAGAAGAAATAAATTTATGAATGTCATTAAGAAGAAAATAACAGAAAAATTAAAAATTAAATATATATAAGCCAGGAATATTTTTTAAAATTTTTTTAATTATAACATTTTCCGATCTTTAATAATAATGTATTTCGTTTTACAGAGTTCTTTATTTCGTTTTAATACATGCGCATAAAAAAATTAATAGCTTTAAGTGAATAATGTACTAAAGTGTCTATTAGAGATTACGCTTTCTCTTAAGTTCCTTAATATATTTGTTGTACTTAGATGAAGTATTAAGGACGTACGTCAACTATATTCTAAAATATACAATAAATTTGCATTATATTACTTCCAGATTTGTTGATTCTTTTATTTAAAGAAGAAAGTAAGATCGTAAAATAATTTAAACTTTATTTCAACTAATTTTATTCAATGGCGATATTAGAAATACTTTTAAAATTAGGACTAATGCAGCAAACAAAAATCAAACATCTTAAAATAATATTTTAGAATCATTTTTCAGTTAATTTTTGGATAATAGGCTGAATAATTGACTAGGGCTACTTTTGATTCCTATACTGAAATTATTATTATTATTATTGAAATTAGAGAATTAGAAAAACAATTCCATATAATGATTTTCTTATTCGTGTTCATCTAATAGTAATAATAATAATAATTGTAAACAGTTATAGAAAGTCTTCATTCAGGTAGCATCGCACCATTTAACTTCGTTATTAAAAGAACACCGGCTTATTTATACTGAATATTAAAATTCTTAGTTTCAAGGTACAGTCTGTTAGTTAATAACAATTTGTCAACTCTTTTTAGATTACATTAGCTCCCAACTTTAAATAGAGGCTTAAATAGGCTATATTTGGGTCTTTTGAATTATAGATATTCTTATATTTCATCATTAAAATTCTTTTTATTTCTCATGTGTTCTATAATAATTTCCTTTATATTAGTTTTTTATATTTTAACAATGGAATAAAATCATAAAAAGCATCTTTAGATCAATTCACTTATGCCTTCTTTACCCGTCTTTAAAATTTTAGCATGATAATGTTTGTAAGGTACTAAACTATTCGTAAATTGCGACTTACAGCACAATAAAAAAATTGTTGAAAATAAGTTACAAAGCTAATTTGATCTTTGGATTTAAAATGTCAGATTTGGTACATAGTTATATCTTGGACTGCAGATAACTACTAAGATATTTTTCAAAATTTTAATTGAATTTTTAATTTAAAAAATATTGAATTTTATTGTATTTTACCAATAATTTCGAAAAAATTTATTCACATAATCCATTTTAACTGCTTTTTGAAATTTTAAAAAAAATTATATGTGCTTTTCAGTAATATAAATTTTACTTCCCTATAAATTTTTTCTCCAACTTAAAAAATTAAGCATTTTTAACATATTTTGCAGTAATACTTTTCAAATAAACAAATCGAGACTAAAATATTTTCACATTAGGAATCGAATATGGTATGATCCGAATCTAGTTTCACTTTTTCGATATATTATTTACCTCGTATATTAAATTTTTGATATATTATTTACC
>JAPMOQ010023086.1:341732-367036 GCA_026543055.1 Argiope trifasciata
TTACCTCGTATATTATATTTTTGATATATTATTTACCTCGTATATTATATTTTTCATATATTAGTTACCTTGTATATTATTTACCTCGTATTACTTATAGCATAATAATGCGATGAAGAAAATTAATTTCTATGCTCTGCCAATTTTTAATAAAATGATTAAAAGTAAAATGAAGTTTATTTCTTGGTTTTAAAGCATAAAGTGTAATACATCTCCCTCGCAAACTTCTTTTTGGAGTCATTTATTTTATATTTTATGTTTTAAATTGCCAAAACAACCCTTATCAGTAAAATCCCGAACTATAAATATCTTAATCTTATGATTGGATGGTCCCTTTCTAAATATTCAATCGCTTTCAGTGAGTGAGCTTGAAACCTTAAAGATTACCTGACCCTCGGTGTAACGGCTCTGTGGGTGTTAATGTAGGGCCTTATTTACAACCTCCCGACACTATTTGTTTGGAACCGGGCCCATGCCCAGTGAAGGGTCGCTGTGTTCCTTCCCGCGGGACGCCCTCAACGGAAGTTTTAACAAATTATGCAATCGCAAATTCCTCGCAGTTAACCTATAGCCTTTTTTCTTTTTCTGCTTTTGTTAACCTGGAACAGCGCAAAACGGTAGCCGTGTCTTGGATGGTGAATCCCCTTCGAAAAAAGAAAAAGAAAATCTGTCGGTGTCTTTTCTTTTTTTTTATTAGGATGATTGTGCGATAAACTTTAAAATAAGTTTAATAGCAGTATTTTTTCATACATATTTATTTATTATATTAATAAGTTAATCTTTTTATATTAATGATTTTTATTTTTTAATTTATACATCTTTATTGTAAATGTTAAAGAGCCCTGAAAATAATTTTTCTCATATACTTAATGAAAATTGTCAAACTATCAAATATGCAGAGTAAGAGTTCGAACTTTAAAAGTTACAGGGCCACCAGACTTTTTTTAGCGTGATATTTTCAGAAAGAAATTAATACGCGCTTTCATTTGATTTTATACGCCCGTACACTAAAATTCATAGAAATAAAAAAGGATGCAATTTTAAATTTCAAAATATTATTCTAAATTTTTTTTAGTATTTTCGAGATCGTTTACTAATAAGTGAAGCATACATTTTTGAGGATGGCTTATTGATTCACTAGACTTAACTTTTAATTAGAGTTTAAAGATTAATGAATTTTTTTAAAAAAACAGTGCAATAATGTTTAACTGCTTCGTATAAAATCACTTTTTTAACTAATTTACTTGAAGGTCACCTTCAACTAAATGCATTGTAAAATATTATTAATAGGCATATATATTGTTTAATACTATTAATTTGATCTAAATGAAGTAAATAATTGCATTTTATGTAGTTTGAGTCAAACAAGGCATTTATGAATAATGAGTTTTAGATTTCTTCATACTTTGCTCTGTGAGCCATATTTTACAAAATAATTTTATTAATATTTTAAATAAAATTTGCTACATCAATCAGTCTTCTAAATCAATCATTAAAACTGACTGATTTATAAAATTAATGAATATTATTAGGAAAACGCGTTCTTTTAGAACTTTCAGTCCATCATCTTAAAGAAAATATTAATTTCAGACCAATCAATGCCCGGAGTTACTTCAAGGCTAATGAATATGTGATTTAATTGAAAATTTTAGAACCCATTATTCATGGCGAACCAGCTGGTCGCCAAAGGCGGCTAGTATATATTTATAGATTTAATTAAATCTTATTTTTGCTCCAATTATCTTTTTTAATTTCATTCAAATTTTTAAAATAGAAATTTAACTAAGATTTTTATAATTATTTCTGTGTTTCTTTTAATGATAGTAGTTTCTTTTTTAAACATCGCTTAAAATTAATTTTAAATTGTGTTTTTAGCACTTCTATAATAAATCTAATTTAAACAATCTTGAGGGGATGTAATTTGTCTGATTGAAACGATCTTGAGGGGATGGAATTTGTAACAAATTTAATCAGTTTTAGAGGAAATAATTTTCAGATTTCAGTTTTGTTTATAAAGAGGAATTTAAAAATTTAAGTATTTAATCTGATGGAAAAACTTTTCACCCTGAAAAAAATGAATGAATACCCAAGCTGTAGAATAAAACTGCTTTATAATTTTCGTAGAATATATGTATATAATTATACATACTTTCTCATATACAAAGAGAAGATATTATGAACATCAGAAAAGTTATTTCTGGAATTGTGTCTGTAAATCGATAGCTCAGTTTTATTCTACAATTTTAACAGATGGCGCCACAAATCATAGATTAAGTAATTTTTGAAATGCTTATAGACATGAAAATTGTCATCTTAAGAATCAGAAAATTTTCTTCCACTTAACATAGATGTTTAAAATACATTTTAGATATGCGAAATTTATTTCTTTGAAATACAACAGATATAAATATATGTATGCGACTAAATAAAAAAATATATATATATATAATATTTATAAAATAATGTATTAGGTTATATTCTTGTCAGTAGATGGCGCAACGTTAAAAATCCGAAGTCATTAAATAAATGATATTTAATCTTCTACAGAATATATATGTTAGATGTATATTTTATGCAATGATTTAATCCTAAGAAAAGATATACATTTCATAATTTTGTATTTTTAACACTGCATATTAAATTTTCCAGTCGTCACAAAAGCTGCGATTTAAAAAAATGTTTTCCGCCTATTTCTTCTATTGTTTTTTAATTCTATTTCTTATAACTTATAGCAAAACGTGGTTTAATTTTAGTGCTCATAAACGACATTTTCTCTCTCTCTCTCTCTAAAATGTTAAGCTTGCCTTAAAAGAATACTAATCAATAGAAATAATAATCAAAAAGGAAATTTTTCGAATTTACAAAATAAAAAGGTTTAAAAATACTTTTAGGTCATTACTTTTGTCTTCCGGACTTCTGATTCTATTTATTAAGAATGGAAGAAATGAACATACACACAGCACATGAAACTAAATTTTCTCATAATATAGACAAATTTAATTTTTGTTGTTTTTGTAAAAGAAGTCACATGATACTAATAATAAAAATTAAGTATTAAAAAGTAGAAGTTGCAATAAAAGAAACACACTATTTAATACATTTATGAAAGTATTTTTGTATGTATTTATCACATTTATTTTGGATTAAAAATATCCATAGCTAGCAATAACATGCAGCTTTTTTTTATTTATTCTTTATAGTATAAAAAATTAATGAGAGAATCAGATATTTACGCTTTGATTAGTCTATAAAAAATTAAGAAGTAAAAACTAATGTGCCTAAAACAAGACGATTTTTCTGAATTCTTGATAATCAAATATAACAAAAAATGATTGGGATTGTTCAGCAAACAAATAAGGCGATTAAAAGAAATGTGTCTTTTAAACCAAATAGGCTTTTCAGAATTCTTGACAGTTAAACTACGAATTGTTGATAATTCTTATTAATTACAATAGTATCAATTACGGAATTATGGAAAAGTCAATTATTCATTAGTCTCAGGGATTTTTCTCAATATTATGGCTAAAACAAAAGTATATGTTTAATTGTGAACAATTTTGAAAATTAGGGAAACGATTTACTACCAAAATACAATGATGATGGAAATGAGATTACGTGAATCTCGCCCAGAATTTCTCTGCAATTGTTTTTCTTTAACCAAATTGTGTGTTCTTTTAACAAAATTAAATTTACACCGAATCAGTTAGAGATAAATATACTGGCTGTTAAAATTACTATAAGGAAAAAGCGATCACTTTTGATATTTCCTTTTTTCGAAGAAGGATTCAAAGTTCAAAATATAAAGAATTGGTTTTTATAAACATCGTTATAAGCGAGGGAGTTTCCTGAAATTTTATATTTTATTTATTTTGTTATTCAATTACCTGTTGAAAAAGGATTTAAACGACTATTTGTGATATTCAATTCCGTATTTTTGTTTGTTTACATGTCATGTTATATGATGCAAGAACCAGGTATTGTAAAATAGGATTAGTCGTATTATTCAAAAGTTTAAAAAATGGGAATTAAAACATTATTTTGAATATTGAAAGTTTTCATTATATATATATATATATATATATATATAATGATCAAATTATTCTAAAATATTTTTTATTCATCGGTGACTTTATTTTCTTATTCAATGACCTTTAAAAATAAAACATCACTCATTTGTTAATTATATAAACTATATTTTATCCTTTAATTGCTTGTTATTTTGCTTGATTATTGAGATTTAATCCTTTCAATCTGGCATTACAAATGAAATTCCCTTCTTCCATGCGCATCTTGAAGTTTGAATGGAAAAAAATTACCAGCCGCTGTGTGATTCCATTCCTTATTTAAAGTATTATAGTGTTACTTTCAATTAGATCAAGTTAAGAAAGATTCAGAGTTTAAGAACTTTCTTAAAACTTTATTTCTTACTAAAATTTTGATCAAGTTACTGCTTGTATTTCACGTAATATCAAATCTTTATTCATTAATTTTCTTAAATAAAGAAAGGAGATTACTATTATCCCCTTAATTTAAAAAACGCAACGTAAAGACAATAAAACTCTATTCTTGACTTTATAACACAATTTAAGATTTTCTAAATTTGGTACAATATGATCCAAACAATTTCATTTTTTTAAAAAAAGGGGGTTTCGAGTAACTATTAACTTTTCTCTCCACAATATTAAATATCAATAAGAAAATTGATTACTTTATATTCAATAATTTTCCAAGCCTAAACATTTACTAAATAAACTAACATTAGGTCTATTACAGTTCAAGTTAAATCTAATATGTACAAAAATCATATTGCAAGCTTTTTCTCTTTCACTATACATTTGAAATTTTTGTTCCCTTTCCTCACTTATATTATTTTATTAATAGGAAAAAATTAGGAATTAGAAAAGTTTCAGTGAAATCGATGTTAAATTTATATTACAAACAGAGGAAGTAGTCTCCTTAAAACGTCTCAGATACTTTCTAATAAAAGTGTCCTCCCTAACCCATCGCCAAAAATTGTTGTCTTTGGGTTAGGAAGAGATCCCTTTTGTTGATATTGGAATACAAAAGTAACGAAATATTAACCCTTTGCCGGAATTAAGCATTTTTGTTGAATCTACTTGTCATTATAGGCAAATGCTTAAGCAATCAATTCCTGGCATGCGACTAATAGAATCCGAAAATCGAATTAATGTTTTAGATGCATCTTTCCAATCAATGGAATCAATTCATAGACATATATCATGTACCATGATTGTTGAAAGGAAAATAAAAAAGAACATTTTATCACTCTTCAATTTCACGTTAATGTATCCAGCATCACACCCGTATTTCAAATTTCTTATTTTGAAGTTCGCAAACTTGTAAAATCTCAAACTCCTGTATCTGGTACCTGTTACTCTGCTATGGTCAAAAAACAATTTGCAACTGATCTTGTTCAAAACAATGGAAACAACTTGCATCCTGGTAATACTACCGAATTAACTATTATAAAGTCGCTGCCAGTGGCTGTGAATAGTAATATTGTTCCTTAATCAACTGGTCATGAACGTGAAACATCTAATGTCCAATCTGGTGAAATACCACAGGACTTGGATAAATGTAAAACTGTTACATGTTAAGTAATCTATAAATAAAATTGTAGGTAACAGGAGTTAAACATCATAGAATGTGGAAAAAAAAGAAAGAAATGTTTTCTTGGAATCGAATAACGCCTCCCAGGCATTTATAAAATATCTGTGAAAATTAAAGTTTTAATTTCATTACACATCTTGCAGGAAAACAAAGGAAGTGAAATCATAGCACAACACTTGAAAAAGTGTCACTTAATTGGTATGCTGTATTACATTTACCACTTTGAGACAAGTTAATAGGCTCCTCTTAGTTAATATTTTAATATGAATACATCATTTAGATATTCCTTTCTCTGGTTTTTCTTTTTTATAACCAAAAACTTATCAAAAATTATTAAATTTTGATAAGAAGATAATTTAGATAATATTTATTGGTTTTTCAATTAGAATTTAATAATCATATATTGAACCAAATTAAAAAATAATATGGTTTGAAAAAATTAACTCCATTCTTAACTTTTATTATTTTTTTCATGTCACATTTTTATTAAAATGCATCGTAGGTTTAAAAATGCAAAATTAAAGAAATTCTCTCTATATTTTAACATCAAATTTCATTTTTATTTGAAGTTGAGTTTAAATAATAGTAAAAAATATTCTAAATTAGATGTGAAAGTGCTTATCAAGAATCAGCAAGGCCTTGTTACTGTATATCATAACAATATTACGATATATCATAAACAACATAATTTAAGAATTTAGATTAATGATTCTAGTTTTAGGTTTGCGGAAAACAGAAATATATTTTATTTTAATTTCAGATGAAAGATTTATACTTTTTGGTTATTTTATAAACTGTGGTTGTTCAGAGATTTTTGAAGATTTTTTACGAAATTTTATTATAGGTATAGTTAATCATTGCCTTCAATTTGATTATTTAATTTGGAACAGCTTTTAATCAGAGTTCTCTGATCGGAGTATTATTATTATTATTATTATAGTAAAACTGCTCTTTTATCATCATTTTGTTAAGTTCCTTAATTTTCTTTCCTTATTCAAGTTTTTTTGTGTGTGTTTGTGTGATGTAAATCTTAATATTGTTAAGTATTTAGCCTACGATTTGAGCCATTTTTAATATAAAATTTTTCATCTGCCTAGTGGCAAAAGGGGCAAGAAGAATAAACTTGTACTGTGAACTGGCAACAGTGATAATTTCCAGCCTTGCTTCGTCGATTCGACAACGTGGGGCTCTTGTGTATAGAGTTCCAGTCACTTTGAAAAATGGTAAGTTATTTTTAAAATATTGGTTCATAATCTGTTTTTTAAAATTTGAAATGTTTGTTTAAAGTGAATTTAAATAAATCAATTAATTTTTAAAAACTTTTAAAGTTTGAATTCATTTTTGAGAATCGTGAATGATTCTCTATTGGTGCCATTTTGTTTTATAGGTAAAAATCCATCTTGAAAACCTTCAATAGTTTGATTTCGAACTGTATTTAATATTAGTGTAATAAATTTTTATCATGTGTTTTGATTTTATATCTATTTTAAATAATTTTGAAAACATTTATTTTTCCGATTTTATTTCGAAATTTGAAATAATTGGGAGTTAAGTGAAATTTATAGAATTTAATCTTTATGTAATTTGTAAGATCAATTAGCAGTGATTTATTTTATTTGTTTCTTTCATAAATTTTTATATTTTGTCGAATTTCTCGTTTCCCAAAACGCTAATCAAAATAGGCTTAACGAACATGCCTTTAGATGCTGAAATTAAATGAATATGCTTTTAGCATATATATTATTACAGAGTAATTAAAAATGTAACATTTAAAATTCATTTCTTACAAAATTTATCTTGAGATTAAACGTTTATTCGACAAAAAGTTGAAAAACTTAAACACGTGTTATCACATTTCTCGGTTTGATATTGGACAGAATTTTGTAAGTTTAATATTTTACTATTGATTATTTATTCGTTAGATTTTGTATATTCGGTTCTTAAATATATTTCCATTAAGATTTAGAGGTATTTCTTGGATTATTGATTATTCTGCATTTGTATTCATCGTTTTATAACTTTGCAGCCGCCTAAACAAGATCAGAAAAAGAAAGACCCTAAAGCTGGGGCGAAAAAGAAGGAAGGAGGATCTTCTGGAGGCAAGGCAAAGAAGAAGGCATGTATAAAATTAATAAGTTATCCTACTTAAATAATGCTATTAAATTACCTCCACTAGGTTCGATTATCAACTAAGAGTTTAAATATTTTACATAGCATTTTTTGTATCAATTTGAGATAGAACAGATATTTGATTAAATCTTTTATGTGATCAAACTGTAATTTAAATATATTTTTAAATATTTATTCACTTTTGAAAGGTTAAAATGGAATTAAATTTTATCACATTTAAAGTTATAATTAAGAGTTAGAGGAAAATGTACTATTTGTAAAAGGTTTATCTTAATATAATGGGTAATGGAACAAGCGTTTTTGTATTTGAAATAAATCTTATTTATTTTAATTGTTTATATTAATGTTTGAAATATACTTTATCAATGGATTGGTTATATTAAAGATAAATGAAATCTCTTGATTCATTGTATGGCTTTTTAAATTATGGAATCGGGGAGGTATCTTTTATTTTTATTTAGAAATAACATAATAAATTCCTGTTTATTATCTTGTTATAATTGATTTCTGTTGTAATATGAAATCAAAGTTACGTTTATTAATTTTGTAAACAGATTCTTGGTTAATTAATATGCTTAAATTTCAATTTTCCTTATTTAAAAAAATTGTATTGCTATGATGAATATATCTTTCGGGTCTGAAAATCTGTGGAAAACATATATTCTGAGCAATGAATTAAGAACAAGTTGTAAATATACCATTATAAATAATTTTAGGTAATGAAAACTTGTGCGAAATTTTTCTTCAAACATGATGAACAATCTTTCGGGTCTGAAATTTATGTGGAAAATAGTCCCAACGTTCTGATCAATATTCGATAGTATGTTTGTAGATGAGTATTTGGTTAGTATTAAAATTATAAATTCATTTTGGATCAAAATGAAATCATGATGAATATATCTTTCGGGTCTGAAAAATCTGTAGAAAACACATATTCTGAAAATTTGTATTAGGTTCATTTAAGAATAGTAAATTATACTACTGTGAATGAAAATTTATAACAAAAATTGTTAGATCAAAATAAAAACATGAATATATATCTTGGCTGAGTAATTCTGTAAAAAATTATATATTTTGGAAAATTTCATATTTTAGAAAACATAACTTGTTATTAATTAAGCTGCTATAAGTAATTAAGGAAGAAAATAGTATACAAAATCTTTTCTTTTTCTTATATATGATGAACAATCTTTTGGTTCTAAAATTTTTTGTTGAAAATAGTCCTAACATTCTAAGCAATATCAAATTTGGTAGTATATTTCTGGATCTATAGACTTGACTTATTAAAATTATAAATACCTTTGTGGAATGAAAATACTACCATGATGAATGCATCTTTCGGGTCTGAAAATCTGAGGAAAACATGTATTCTGAACATTTGAATTATGTTTAAGTTTATTTTAAAATATTAAATTTATATTGTGTGTAATTAACAGTAATGAAAATTTGTTAAATCCTTTCCCTTCATATATGATGAACAATCTTTCGGGAATCTGAAATTTATGTAGGAAACAGTCCCAAGGTCTGAGATGTCAAATCTTTTTTTTTCCCCTTCACAGTATTAAAATTAGCTAAAAAAGCATAAATTTTTATCTTTGGAATGTATGTTTTTGTCACTTGTGAAATGTTTCTTAATGGATAATTCTCCAGAATTGCCTAATATATAGAAATTGCTCATAGAATGTGCGAGAAAATTTTTACTTTAAAAACTATCTTGCACAATAAACTATTTAAAAGGTATTAAAAATATTTTAAAATTTTGCCTTTTACAGTAAAACATTTTTCTTGAAATAAATGCTGTGATGAACAATCTTTCGGGTCTGAAAGTAAATGTGGATATCATTCCCAACGTGTTCTGAGTGTTTATATTCAGTTGCATCACTGTTTTAGTATATAAAAGTTTTCTTGTATCTTCAGTCTTGTAATATGATGAACAATCTTTCGGGTCTGAAAATTTATGTGGAAAATAGTCCCAACGTTCTGAGTTACTCTTTTATGAATATTTACATTTTATTATAATTTAAATTCATGTAATAACGGGTCTGAGATTTCATGAAGATATTGTTTCCAACGTATTGAACATGCTTGTATGTAAGTCCTGTTTCATTAGGAATTCAAATCTGTAATCTTGGTCTTTATATCTCTTGCTAATTTTATCTAAAAATGTTTGGAAGGCAATTGTTAGAAAAGTGATGCTATCGTGTATTTGAAAATTGCTTGTTTGCCATGGTGATTAATTTTTCTGGTTTGATTTTTATCTTTTTTGGCATGGTAAATGCCAGTAATGCATATATGTTTCAAGAAAGCGGCTTAAATTCATTAGGTTTTTTTTTTTTTTTGTACTTCTAATTTGTATATTTCTTATATATTATCAACAATGTAATGCACATGACAGGGTAAAATATTTAATTTGATTTTTTAATTACATGATAAGTAATCTTTTGAGTGTGAAACTTGAAATTTCCCAGTATGTTCTGATTGTCTATTTTCGTAGACTTTCGCATATATTTCTAAGACTGTTTTAAATCTTAATGTTTGAAATTGTGAATATGCTTTGTAAATAAATGCTTTTAAATTAGCAGTAGCTGTTGTATTTGCTGTGATGAATAATCTTTCGGGTCTGAAAATGCTGTGGATAAATTTCCCAACGTGTTCTGAGCATCTTATCAATTTTTATGAACTATATATGTATTCTTAAGGTAATTTAGATCTCAGTGATTAAAGTCATTAGCATATATAATATATAAATATATATTATTTTTATTATATATATAACATATAAGTACTTGTGAATTCAGCAATGATTATTTCGTATCTTTATTTGATCATAACACATTAGCCATCACTCCAAAACTTGATGTAGTAGAAACTTTTTGTGTTTCCATAAATGAAGTATGAATAATTGTGTTTCTAAGTAAATTCTAAAGTTTCATTATTTATTGGGAAAAAAAAAATGTAGGTATGGTGATATTACTGTGGAACCACCAGCTACAGTGGTGTGCAATCCACTATAAATTTTGTAAAAATATTTTTATTCTTGTTAGACCCTGTGCATGCAAATTAATTACGTCCTTTTTAAAAACTCAGAAAATTTTAATTTGTATGCATCAAAGGGTTAATATGTTTCAAATAGTAGTTTTAATGTTAGAATTCTTATACTGTTTAGAAGCAAATTATTTAAAAATTCCAGTATTTTTCTTGTTTTAAATGTATATAGTTTTAAAGAATATCTATTGCATTCTTAAATAATTAAATTGCTTATAAATATATTTTTCATGTTAAATAACTTGAGTGTTTATTTTGTGTGTATGTATGCATGTATATATATGATTCATTATAATTACTAGCCTATAATCAAGGGATTTTTTTTTTTTTTTTTTGCTGTTTCTTTTGTCATCCTGTATTAATTTGAATTGCAAAAAGTTTCTTATGCACTTTAGAAAATCGTTTTCAGAATCCTTCATATTTCCTAGTATAATAAGTAATATAAAATAAAATCTGTATTTTCTTCTTACTTGCTTTAACTTTTTTTATGTATTCTTTTCTTACATTAAAATGTTAATTATTGAAGCAATTAAATGATTTCTTGTTGGAACTTTTTATTAAGCTTAATTAATGAATTTTCAGTTGTAATTTTAATAAAATGCATGTCAATGCTTCTTAAATGTAACTTTAAGGTGATTTGAGTTTCTACATTCAATATTCAGTCTTAAAAGATAAAAGCAATTAATATAAAATAAGCCTATTTTTTTGGCTTAATTTTTTTTAAAAAGTAGACTAAAATAAAATTTTGTTTTACAGAAGTGGTCAAAAGGAAAAGTTCGTGACAAATTGAACAATTTGGTTCTTTTTGACAAGCCAACATATGAGAAGATGTTAAAGGAAATTCCAAGCTATAAATTAATTACACCATCTGTAGTTTCTGATCGATTGAAGGTTAGGGGGTCTTTGGCAAGAAAGGCTCTAGAAGAACTTCAATCAAAAGGTACGAAACAAGATATTTATAGACAATTTTGTGATTTATATTTTAATTAAAATTGCATCCATGTAATTATGTATTGAGTAATAATAGTATAATCCTTAAATAATACAGGAATTACTTTTTTGTTTTTAATTTATTAGTTTCTGCTTAACCATTTCTGTCAAGTTATCAGTTGTATTAAAAGTCAATCTACCATTTAGCATCATGGGAATTTTACTTTCAATCTTGTGGTTTTCAGAAAAATGACCTGCATTTATGTTTTAATTTTTTTATAGCAGAAGCAATGCTGTGTATTGTATTTCTGATCAGTGTCAAATCAAATATTAAAACAATATTTAAAGTAATGGACATTATCTACTTAATGTAAAATATTAATACATGAAATAGAATTCTTTTACTTCTGTAATCATTTCATTTTTTGTCTTTTTTTTTTTTTTTCTCCCCTAGGCCTGATCAAACAGGTAGTGAAACATCACAGCCAGGTGATATACACCAGGGTAACAAAAGAAGATACATCATAATGTGAAAATTCAATAAAATTTTGTATTATATCCTCCAGTGTTTGTCTTTGTTCTTTCATTCTTTAGATTTAAAATTTGATTAAGTTATATTTTCAGAAACAAATCCTCAAATTATAATTTTAATGTCAGTCATGTAACTTCTAAAATTCTGTTGCCAGTTATTTTTCATTTAAAATATTATAATGGAAAAAAATGATCTAAAATAATGTATCGTGGAAATGTCCTTAAAGTAAGAAATTTTGTTTATCAGTAACTAAATTGTAAAGGAACAAAACAGATAGAAGTAACTAAAAACATTTGTAATGTAATTTGTAGAAGATGTTGCTTGTCAGGGTCACATAATGCTTATGAAATATTTGTTCATTCTGATGGTATAGAGTTCGTGAAAAAATGACAGGTTATTAAAACTGAAAGAAGTGCTCAGGAATAAACGAGTTTGTATTTTTTTTAAACTACTATATGAATATTTTAATTTAAAATTAATACTTTCAAGTAACCTATAGTTTCCTTTGAAATCATTGCTTATCAAAAAGGTCATTAATTCAGTAAGGCAAAGTTTTGCATTCTCATCTTGTAATTTTTGTTAATATTGTGTATGACACTTATAAATTGTTTTAATTTGTTGTCCAGTTTATTTTTTGTAACATTTTATACCCTTTCCTCCTAAAGTGAAGTGTTTACTGACAAATTCCCTATTTTTTAAAAATCTGAATTATTTTGTCCTAGATCAGTTTCTAAAATTAGGAGTTAATTTCAAATGAGTATTCTACTTTGTTATATACATTGAAAAATGATTTTCATTTTTTGATTTTGCTCAAATTTTTAACTGTTCATAAGTTTAGGCACAGTATTTTTATAGTAGAATGCAATGGTTTTGATTTTACATGATAAAAATGATTCTTTATTCCCATGAGAATCATACTTTTAAATTTAATGCTAATGAGTTGAAAGGCCATAATTAGGTGTTTTTTCTAAAAAGAAAATTTAATAAACAAATGTGTACTTTCTCAAAAATTAAACTACATTGAATATTCTAAATTCATTCTATAATTTGGTGATATCACTTGATATAATTTAATAGTGAATGCTGGCCTATGTATAGAATGCATGTAAATTAGAACTGAGAATATCAAAGGCTCTGAATAAACCCTCATTTGTATTTAAAATTTGAAAGTTATTTGTATTTAAGAAATTTTTTGAGCAGAATTTTAAAATTCAGTTCTTAATTTTGTTAAAAAAATATTCAATTATGCTTTTAGTGGATGTACTAATATGATAAATGTGAAAGTTTGGATGGATGTTTGTTACTCAGTCACAGCTGAACGGAATTAGATGAAATTTAGCACTAAGATAATAGTCAGGAATAGAACATGGGAATAAATAGAACATTTATTCAGTTTGTTTTATTAACAAAAACAACTAGTCTTGCAATATTGCACATAAATAGTTGCCTTGTTTATAAGAAATGATTTACTGGAGATACATATTTAAAAATTGCATTACTATATTTAAATGATTCGTTTCTTAGTTTTCAACAGTTAACTTCAAATTTAATAAATTTCGGTTATTTTTCATATTTCCAAATAATTGTACAAGTTCCACAATTAGTGGTACAAGACTGAAACAAATGTATTGTAGTTTAATATCGATAGCTTGAGATGTGAACTTCGAGAATCGATTTCCTTAATTTTTATTTGTGATGAAAATATTGCATCTTGGCATTATCAGTTTGTTGCGAAAGGGAAATCATTGCATTATCAGTAACCCAATTGAATACTGGTAAAAATTGTCTCCAAAGAAATATCCTTATCAAGTTTGGTAGTTTGAATCCTACTCCATCTAGTGAAGCAACAACATGTATTGCTTAGAAGCATAAGTTGTTAATATAATTTCAGTTTGTTGAAAAGTTAGACTTAGAAATTAGGATCAAATGAATAGTGTTCACTTATCTTAACCAGGAACTGAAAGTACCAATAAATTTGGTTTAAAGTATTGGTAACTGAAGTTGAAAATACAAAAATGCTTGCGCAGTGTGTAATCTGAGAATAAAAGTGATGTTAAGTTGTTCAATGAGTAGTACCGATCTGAATGCATTAAACTTTTTATCACTAAGTTTCGATGTACAGCAAAAGATTGTTTCTGATGAATAACAGAAGACTGAATTGAAATATTTTATTCCTGTGAAACCAATGACGTATGATTGCTTGTGTGCAACCAGCTTAATAAGAATCGATTGGTACTGATGGTACAAATTTCTTCTATAATCCGTAAATAGGCAACGAAATACTAATTAAATAAAATCGAAGAATGCTTTCTGTAGTACTGGAAATTTGTAATGCTGTTTTGAAGGAAAGGTCATAATTATCATTTTTATTAATAAGTTAATAAAGAATTTTACAGATCTAGTTTCATTGTAATAAGTACTTAATTTCGTAACGCAGTTTTATTATGTATCATTGTGCCACTATTGACTACGCCAGTAGGGCGTGTAAATTAAACGAAAACACTGATAATTGCTTGTCGCAATTCATTGCACTCATTATGATGGACTGAAAATTCAGAAATGTCTTCCACTTATTGAACTGAAGATTTAACGGTTTTATTTTAGATCTTTTGTTCACAATCTGCTTTCTTCTATTTCATAGTTAGTTGGTTTCAATTTCTACCGGTACTCTGTAGAAAGTTGAGAAAATTTTTTGAGGCTTTGGTAACAAAGTTAATGAACAAATGATTTTTACTTTAGCGGATAAGATACTGTAATTCAACCACAGGAAGTATTTTTCAAACAAACTGAATAATAAAACAGTTTGTTTAAAGTGGATTCAACTATTCTCATTTTCAAAAACATTGAGTTGAGTACAAAGGGAAATGCTAATTGCTTTCATTTGCAATGTAAATACTGCAGTGAATAATAGACGAATGTGCACTGAAAAAAGGCCACAGTTTATATTTCTATTATGATTAACCTCATGCCAATGTGTAACATTAAAAAACTGGTTGGTTTTCTTTACAGTGCTTGAATAACATCAGAACATTCTGGAATAAAGTCAAGCAGGGGTGTGATGCTTTTGTATTTTGGAATGCTTCCATAATTATATTTGAATATTTATATTTCTCTCATATAAGACATTTTTGGAAGAATTTTCTGAAGAACTCTACTTTTAAAGGATTTCCATTTGTGAAGACATATCAGTTTTGCTCAGTTTGATGTTTCAGTACTAATTTGATAATATAATCAGCTGGATATATTATCAGATATCAGTTTATATAAAGCCTTTTCAATGATTATAAAACAACTGGTGAATGATCTTATAAAGCATATTTGATTCTTGAAATATGTACATAAGAGTAGATTTCATTTCCGAAAATGGACATGATATAATCGAAGCAACTTTCAATGATTATAAAACAACTGGAGAATGATCTTATAAAGCATATTTGATTCTTGAAATATGTACATAAGAGTAGATTTCATTTCCGAAAATGGACATGATATAATCGAAGCAACATTACTGAGATATATTTACAAATGATCTAAGCATTACTAGTTAGATATTCGAACAATTGCAGCGAAACAATAGAGGAATAACGAAACAGACATTCCATGGATGCCATTGTTCAAGCACCTACTGTACTGTAAGTACATTTTTGAACACGTTTTAAAAATAATAGTTTAACTAACTTCCACAAAAATTAATTTCCTTTACTTAAAAGACATTAATTTTGGAAAAGGTATATAATAATTGAAATATGAATTGTTTTTTAGAACATTTGATCAACAGCGAAAGTTTTGTTTGTTATTATTTTGTGATAGTTACTTTGGGTAATGCTAGATGATGATTAAAAGTCTAACAATTATTTTGTAACAACAATTTTTCATCAAAAAATTAGTATGTATTATTTCTCGAGTATCTGTTTTTGAATTTCTGAAGTAATGAGGCCTTCGAAATATTATTAATATTGCTAATTCATCAAATTTAGAATATATGATTACTAAATTTTGTTAAAATAACCTGGTTCTTAATAAAAGAATTTTTGTTGTTGCCAGGTGAGAATTCAGCTGCGAAATTGTTCTTTTTCACTATACTATAAAAAAAGAATTTTTATATTTTATGACATGGCCAAGAGCTGAATTTTGGACGATGAATCGGATATGTTTTCAAAATATTTTATTACTTCATAAATAAACTGAATTTGTTGCGATTTAGCACGTTGGCTGCTATGGCATTTTTGAAGTAATTGAACAATATAGGTTTATCTCGTGGTTGGTAGTCAATTTATGAATGAAAAAGGAAAGTGCTGTTGTAAATTTGTGATTTTGATTTAATTTTAAAATGATGCCTAAGTATCAAGAGGTTTTGAGATTTGACAATCCCAAGTATGAAATTTGATTCAATTGAAGATCTTTCGTGTTTATCGGCCTGAATGAGTATCAAAGTTTATTTTGTGACTTAAATGGTGCACGTTTGTATGATATTAGAAGCTTAGGTGCTGTTCTGATCTGGCTTCAAATTGACCCTGATTCCTTAAAACCTTAGTATATCTTAAAAACATGACGTTCATTTTAAAATTAAAAATTTTATGTTGGAATCTTCCTTTAAAAACAATTAGAAAGCAGTACTTGAAAGTTTTTTGATTTGGGGACATTTCCAATAACCAGTTGAACAGTTTGAAACGACTAATTTTAAACGCCTGGTTAAAAATTAATTTTTAGGTAACTAATTTTTAATTTAATAAATTTATTAAAATGCCTATCACAGATCAACACTTTCCAAAAATGCGAGTTTTGAACACGTGGTGGTCTAAAATGTGGAGATTAGTCAACACTTAAAAATAGAATTCTTTGTGGATTATAATAATTTTACTATATTTCATATAAGAGAAAGTAAAAAGACAATAAGAAAATAGCATTAGTTTAACAATCAATTTTTGAGTTAAGTCTAATTATATTCTTTAATAATTATAATGTGCATCAAAATGGAGAATATAATTAAGTCAATGTAGCAATTATTTTGGCATTTAAATATCTTGAGTTTCTTTTATGTTATTATGTAGATTAACGTGTTAATAAGTATTTTAAATAGAATTTTATCTAATTATAATAAATTAATTCATCAAAGAGTTTGTGTTTGTCATAAAAGTCGCAATTAAAAATAGTTATGAATTGTCCTTAATGCAGTGATATGCAGTTTGCTAATGTATAAAATGCATGACTTTCGTTCTTCTCTTTTTCTACTGAAACAGCACTTTTACTGAATACCTTTTAATTATCTACGTCACTCATAATGATCATATTGCGTGAATTATGATTTAAAAAAAAATTTAGCTCTTGCTGTAAAAATTTTTGATAATCTGAACTTTAAACACATTTGCAATATTTATTTTTATATCGGCTGTTAAATTTCCGTCTTTAAAAAAAAAGCCATTAGTTTAAACTCGAGTTTCTTGTAAATGAATACGTATTAAAAGAAATATTTCTTGATTATTGCATTAATGAATACTTTGATGTATTTATTGAATTCATAAAACTCTAAATAAATAAATAAATTTGTATTTCAAACTGTCGTACCTCGTTTCTATCCAATCAACATTCAGAAACATATACTCAATTTATATTATAACTCCTCCTAAGTGATATTATATAAAACTGTGATATATCCACATATCTTTAGATATTTACAATGTGATTTTGACTTGAATCAAAATCTATTACCCTGTTAATTGAAAATAATAATAGCAATAGTTTTTTTTTTTTTAAAATAGTTTCTAAAAATGCACCAGCTCTAAGCAATAAAATAATCATTAAGTTCAGATTAGAAAGTTTTTCTTTTGTTGAAGCATTTTATTAAAACTTCAGCTTTAATTTGAATTATGAAAAAAAAAAATGAATTCGCCTGAACGGTTTCCTACTTGGAAGTAATTCATTCCATCAATTTAGCTAAATACACGTGATTTTGGCTCACGATTTTTGTTATATTTGGAGTTTAAAAAACATCTGCTCTGCTAAATGGAATATTTGTTTAGAGTTGTTTAACGGAGCCTGCAGTTTCCAACATGATGATAGTTATCTAGATTTATCACTAATTCCCACACTCCTTTCCTACATGGTAGGAGTATGAAATTAAGCGATTAATGTATCAAGTAGATAAAAGTTCGATGCCTAGCGTTTTTTTTTTTTTTAAATGAAACAAAAATTGTAAAAATTATTTATGAAAGTCAGTTTTATTATATAATTAAAACAAAAATATATATATATATAATTTTATTTTGTGTGTATTATTTTACTAAACTAAGAAATATAAACTTAATAAAGCGATATTAATAAATCATATTATTTAAATGCATTTAATTTATTAATAATGCATTATTCAATGCAAGTAACATTTTATTAATAAACAGTACCGATTGCTTTTATCTATCTATCTATATCTATACTTAAAGTTCAATGTGTGTGTTGGCGCTCTACAGGCCAGACCGTTGGACCTACAGTTACCAAATATAGCACATGTATAACTTGGGAGTTCGGAATGTGCATCTCAGAGTGATTGTTTAGAACTTTTTATAAGAATTTTAATTAATTAAAAGATAAGCGAAATTTCGACGTTTTCACGCCATGACATTCGAAAATATTATAGCACAAAATTGATTTTTACATGATATCGAAGATAAAAAATTATATTTTTAGTGATGTTGATATTTTAATCAACAAATTTGATTTCTATTTTTAATGAATTTTTTTGAAAAATAATTTAATTATATTTTTCAACAGTAAAAACAAAACTTAAGCTGCACGAGCTCGTTACAAGTAAAAGGGGGAAATTTTTTTTTTATCAATATGTTGGTATCAAATTGACAAAAACTCAAATTAAAAACTAAATAATACTATTATTGCAAATTAAGCATATGACAATGTAATTTTCAGCACTTATCTGTATGAAAAGTTATTTTCTAAAAAGAAAATCTAAAGACAAGTTTTTATGACATTTTCAGTTTTATTAATTTTATAAATAAGCTTTATAATAAAGCTCAATGTGTGTGTGTTGGAGCTCTCTCGGCCAGATCGTTGAACCTACAGCCACCAAATTTCGTACATGTGTACCTTGGAGGTCCAGAATATGCACCTTTGAGCCCTTTTTACGAATTTAAAATTTGAATTGGTATTAATTAAAAATTAAGCAAAATTTCTACGTTTTTTCGCTATAACTTCCGAAAATATTATCGCACAAACATGATTTTTACAACAAATTAAGGATTAAAAAAATCAGCCTCCTAATAGTATCAGTGTTTTAACATATAATTTAAGCTTCTATTTTAACGAATTTTTAAAGAAATTTTCAACTGTATTTTTCAACAACATATTTCGGACAAAACTCAGATTAAGAAATAAATAATTATTGCAAATTAAAATATAAAAACGTAATTTTCAGCACGTATTTGCATGAAATGAAATAAAAACACGAGTAAAAAATGAAGAATGTTAAGCTTTTAAATAAAAAGAGATGAACTTCAATCAACTGGGTTTCTAAAACTGATTGATTTATGAATATTTGAAGATCACTATTCAATAAAAATGGGTAATTTTAAAGTACTTCATCGACAATTCCAAAGATGCTAGCCCAACCAACGTCCAGGATTTCTCATGACTGACTGACCTGATAATGCAAATGTTGAATGTTCCATACATTTCTATTCAAAACTTCATAAGTCGATCAAATTCAATAGCAGAAGATATTTTATTTATTTGAAAGTTAAAGGGTCAAGAATATTTCGTAAAATAAGATTTCTTAGATCTAAAAGATGTATAAAATTCAGCCATAATAATTTTTTAATTATGGGTAGAAATAAAATAAAATATTATTATTCGCATTATTTATATCATTTTGAAAGTACGCTTGAATTTTATGATGAATGTAAGGAATTTTTGTTGAATAATTCTTGATTTATTACATAAATTATTGAAATTATTCAGCAGTACGCCTAGTGATTCTCTTTTATTTATATCTGAAAAAAATGCTTGGTCAGGAATATTTCGTAGAATATGATTCCTTGGAACTAAAAGAGGTATAAATTTAGGCTTAATATTTTTAAAAATTATCTTAAACCACTTCGCATACAATAACATGTATGAGACGCGCATCGAATTATTAAATTTTTAATTTTTAATCTGCAATTAAGTGAAAAGTATTAAATAGTTTTAAATGATAAAAGTCATTTGAAATGTATTATTATTAAAGGAAGCAAAATAATAGTAAATATTCAAATTATGAAGCTATTAAATTCGTTATTTAATTAGGAAGTTAAGTAAATTCGTATGTCAAGTGGTTATATACTAAAGTAAAATAAAATATTTATGTTGTTCAAATCATTTAAATCCTTTTGAAAGTAAAACTAAAACCTGAATTATCTGATGAATCTAAGTAATTTTTGTTGAATAATT
Organism: Argiope trifasciata; assembly: GCA_026543055.1. Classification (NCBI taxonomy): domain Eukaryota; kingdom Metazoa; phylum Arthropoda; class Arachnida; order Araneae; family Araneidae; genus Argiope; species Argiope trifasciata. The sequence goes on from JAPMOQ010023086.1 coordinate 362,434, forward strand.
CTTGAAAGATTACATAAATTATTCTAATTATTTAGTAGTACACATAATAATTCTCTTTTACTTATAAAAGAATGTTTGGTTTCGGCAAAAAAAAAAGTTTTATATCATTTTGCAGTTTAACCATTTCCACTTTAAAGGTGAAATTTTGCCAGAGTTGACAGATAATTAGAGATACATATAGTACATTACGAGCTTAAGGCCTTTATAGATGCATGTGTGAATTATATTACCATCAGAATCTGTACTTTAAAACTATTTTGATGTAGTAGCTTATAAAAGACAAGTTACATAAGGTATTTAATTGACAATGACGTTACATAAAGTATTTAACTGACCATTTTAAAGAGTATTAAGATTTGCGACCGACTGTTCGCCAAAGTAAGACATCTTTATTAGCTTTTTAGTTTTTATATGCATTTCTCTACTTGTACGGAATTTTTTTTATTTTTGGGATTAATACCACATAATTTTTACGGATCAAGTAAAATAATAGGAAAAAAAATGAAATTATTTGGTGCATTTAAATATTTAGTTTTTTAAAATTAATTTTTAATTTTGTTATGTATTGTGATTTCTTAACATGTTAAAATTACTAAATTTCACTTCTAAATTAAAATATATATGTATTCATTATCTTTTCCATTCCTAGTTGGTTTTTTTTTTTTTTTTTTTTTACATTTCGACAGGATTTTAGAAGTATATATAAAGATGCCCATTCTGTTTTATTGTAGGACTTTATGTACGTGTAAATGCCTTTTCGTGTACTGCAAACCTGTATGTCCGCGTCAAAATGCGGTGAAAATCATTACAATCTTAGAATTTTTTAATTTCTTGGTTTCGGAAAGTTTCATTAAGAATTTAAAGGATCCAACATATGTAACAAGGAAGGTAACCATAGACAGCCATTTCTATCCACCCGAAGATCCACGGAAAAAATTGAATGGCCATTCGCCGCTACAGCATTGGCTGGATCTAAGATGAAGTACTAAGTCAGTATCATCCATAGAAATCGGAAAGATAAAATACTCTTTGCCACGCTAGCTTTTTTCCTTCTAACGAATTCCAAATTGCAGAATGAACAGATGATCAAAACTGGCGGGGTTTAAGGCTCTTTTTTTGAAAATAACCTGAAATGTGTCATTTCATATGATATAAATTCAAATTTGTTGCAAGTAAAAAGGTTGATTTTAAAAATGAAAGTTCTGTTAAAAGTGAAATACATCTTAAAACTGGAAATATCTAATATCCATAAATAGGCAAACCAAATAAGGATTAAATTGCTATTGCTTATCATCTAAAATGATAAAATTGCTATTGTCTGTTTTAATGTAAAATGAACCGACGGGTATATCGGGTCCTATCTAACTCAGTCTCCTCTAAAACTGTTGTGCATAAATATCACTGGATAAATAATGAATTTTTTTAATAAAAGAGTAACAATGGCTACAAATGCAAATTAAATAAAATGAAAATAACAACAGATGTTAGCAATAGAATTGGTTCCGTGAATAACTGAAATTGCAACTGTCTGACTAAATGAGAAACCATAAGAATATACAGGATGGTTGTAATTAAACAACATAGACACGAAACATGACACTGACTGCAACCGTTTCTTACCCTATCCTGTCTTGCATAAAGCTTCATCTTCTCAAGCATGCAAATCTCAACATTTTTTTCCCCTAGAACTGACAGCTTTTACCTGTTTTTCATTTTATAACTCATAATTTTTTTTCTGAATTGTTAATACTGTTTCTTTATTTTCTTTCATTTTGGAACTAAAAAGGAGTTTTTCGAAACTCCTTTACCCCATCTCCTGTATAGTCTATATACCAAATTTCGTTGCAATTCCTTAGCCCGTTTGTGTTGTATAATGCTGCTTATAGAGGATGTATAATTATAACCAATCTGTGGAGTGAAATAAGAATGAAACTGAAGTTTAAACAGAAACTGGAGTTGAAATTATAACCCGAGTGGAAACTACAGAAATAGTGAAGTCAAAAGGTTTTTATACAACTAGTATTCGGATAGATGGTGTTAATGAAAATATTCACACTCAGTTACAACTCATAGTTAGCTGTCAGAGCACAATCCAATAAAAATCCAATTAATCAGCCACCTATGGCCTTTCAACAAAATATAAAACTTATCAGAATATAAAGTTGGATCCTAAAAACAATAATCCAACAACAACAACAAAAAAATACACACATAGAGATATGTCTACATAAGTGAATACAACATAACGATATTAAAAATCCAAAGTTTTCATTTCTTAACTCGAAATCCTAACCATTTGGGTCTCAATTGTAAGTTCTCTGGAGATTGAATGTGCATAACATTTTTAAAGCTATTTAAATTGCAACGGATCATTAGTCCGTAGTTTACTATAAGTAATATTCTACAGGTAATTGACTGGTGAACAAAGAGACCATCACTCTTAAAAATCGTATTTCATTAAATGCCATGTTTATGAAAGATATTTCCTATTTGAGAACACTCCTCTTTTGAATGGATAAATGATGTTATCCACTCTCCACCAATATCTTTCGCAACTAATAGGATATTTAATCGATACCTGACAGTCTGTTTCAAGTTGGCCTTGAGAATCCTGTGATTGAGATTAAAACAGCTCCAAAGGAATAAATCTGTGGAAATAAATCTAAAAAGGAATAAATCTGTGACGCAATTACAAAAACCTAATTTGTTTGAATAAGTCTTCTATGTTTAATCCTTTCTATTAAGAAAATGTGTTTACAAATTCTTATCGTTAAAGAAAGCAAGATAAACTGCCTGTTTCAGCCGGGCCAGGGCAGTAATAAAATTTTTATGAAAATTCATGTTTACTCCCAAAACCATAACGTTTTTTTTTGAAAATGGTAATTATAAAATCAATGTAATCCTCATAACTTTTGCTTTGTGTTTACGCCTCTGACTAATGATTTACAAACTAGTCATTTGGGTTGAATTTGAATGCCTATCCTGTATAAATTCAATCATGTTTATCGTAAATAAAAAACTGATTTATTGAATTAATGATATAGATATTGTAAACGATCATAGTAACCTTTGCCTTGCATTTATTTTTTGTAGAAAATATCAGTTAATATTTATTTTATTTCATCCCATCACGCGCTAAAAGTTACATTATTTTCGATATAATTTGCAGCTATAGTTGAATTTCGTAGACCACAACAAATCCTGTCGATACTGCTACGTTCAGTGATGGCGGGGTGGTCGGCTGTATATAAGAAGCTATAGTTGATTTCCTTTTTAATCTGAACTTCTGTCAATATAATGGCAACACAAATAAAAGTTATTTTTTCTCATTTTACGTTTATCATTTTTCATTTGCTGTAAAAATTTATTTTGTTCGAAATGTATTGTTGAAAAATATAGTTAAAATATTTCTTTAAAAATTCGTTAAAAATAGACAGTTAAGTTATATGTTAAAATACTGGTACCATTGGAAAGCTATTTTTTTTATCTTTAACTTGATGTAAAAATCATGTTTGTGCAATAATATTTTCGGAAGTTATAGCGGAAAAACGTCAAAATTTTGCTTAATTTTTAGTTTATTCAAATTCTAATTAAAGATTCTAAAATCTCTCCGAGGTGCACATTTTCGACCCCCAAAGTATGCATGTGTCAAATCTGGTAGCTGTAAGTCCAACGGTCTTGCTTGCAGAGCTCCATCACGCACACATACATTGAGCTTAATTACAAGTATAGATTATGAGAGAAAGGTTTGGAGATACCATCGCCGGGTTTTTAAAATTTTAATTGAATTTTAGCATTTTTTGCAGCAAAAATATTGTAGGGCAAATGATTTCGCACCATCTTAATTTTCAAAAATTATCTTTTCAACTATATTAACGATTTTATAACATAAACATATTTTCTATGTTTAATCGATTATAAATGAAAATATTTTAATTACATTTTCTAAAATTTAATTTTAGAATTCTGAACGAATGAACGCTTAATGAATAACGTTTGAATAGTCTAAACGAATATTAAACGAATATTATCGCGAGATACAATAAATACTTTCAATGCCATTCTGAAAGAACACCAAGATTTACAATTCTGAAAGAATACGCAAATATAATACATAAAAATGATATTTGTTTGTTCGTATTCTATATACTGTCGAATCGTTTATCTTATTTCGATAAAACACTGACAAATTATTGACTGATTGCACTTAATATTATTTTTTTTCGGCGGCAGTAACGCGCTTGGTACCAGTTAGTTACTTATAAAGCAGGTTCATGAAAGTTTCATGGAAATTTTGTAATTGTGACTTTAGTCATAAGAAGAAGAAAAAGCAGATATTTGGAACTCGTTGACAGTGGTTCGGTATTGTTTCTGAAATATCGGAACCTGTTTTTATGATTTAAGATCAGTTTTGCTGAAATAGGATGAATATCAAAAACAAAAATCACTATATAGTTCCGATAAATTATGAGTATCTGTGGGAGTTCTACTTTCACTGCTTTTCCTTCCTAATGATTTTCCTCCTTAATATATTGGTAGTCATGGGGATCTCCGGTGACCAATATCTGATTATTTCAGTAGTACCGTGGGAGTCATAGGTGAC
>JAPMOQ010023086.1:382036-407507 GCA_026543055.1 Argiope trifasciata
TGCGATAGAAAAAGATATTGGTTCTGTTTTTTAAACTTTTGTTTCAAGAAGGCACTGAAAAGAGTTAATTTTTGTAATTTTGAAATGATTATTCTGTTTCCTGATCATTATCGAAAAAAAAAAAAAACTTTTGAAGTTCCTTTTATAAGAATTTCAAAGATATTTTCTTTTTTTAGGGTTCATATAGCATATGAAAACTGGTTTCCTTTTGTGTTCAAAAATATATAGAAACAATCCTTTGAAGTTGTTTTAAACACAATTTTTAAAAATAAATTAAATTTATTATATTTTACCTTAGCCGATATGCTTTTTTTTTCACTTTAAACGGACATTCATTTTATCCCTTTAGCTCAGTTTAGCGTCAAATAAACAAAGCTTTTACAACACAGATAAAAAACAAATAATATAAAAAATTTAAATTCTATTCCTATTTAGGTCAATAAAGAAAATTTGTATTTAATTACTTTTTATTGAATATTTACCAAAGAAATTATTAAGTATAAAAAAATTGTTGATTTGCGCTAGAATTGAACTGACATTCTTCACCTTCACGTGAAAAATAATTAAATGTTTGTATTTTACCGATTGAGCTACTGCTTGCTGATTTCAATTTTTACCACAAACTGCTAAAACTATATTAAAAATTAATTTAATTTAATACTTTGAAAAACTGCATAGACATCAAGTATCATCCACAACAAATAAAAAAAAACTCTTGAACTTGAATGAATAAATAAAAAGTATTTAATTGACGACTGAAAATTTAAACAATATATGTAAATAAATATATATATAAGAAGAGTTTGAATTAATAATAGGAATTGAAAATATAGATGACGACTTTTTGTAATTTGTCCATAATGACGATTTACAGTTAAATTATTTTAACTGTTGGAACGCATTTGGAAGTTGAAAGGGAGGGCTAGTGACTTTTAAAAGATAATAATTCTTTCAGTTTTGACTGACTCTAGAATTCATTCATTTGTTTGTTTTATTTGTTTTTTTCCCCTGATGGAATTGAAATTTTGTGAAACTGAATACTGAAGTTTAAAGCGTTATCAAAGGAAGCGATTCAACCTTTTAAAAATGTACAAAGTCATAAAGTTACTATATTTAACTATGGATTAAAAAGATTTTAATTTTAAAATAATTATTAATTAATGCTCTAATATACTTAACCCTTTCAGAATATTTAAAAATATTTAATGGATTATAACTCTTTCTTTTTTTCCCCTGATGGAGTTGAAATTTTGTGAAACTGAACACCAAAGTTTAAAGCGTTATCAAAAGAAGCGATTTAACCTTTTAAAAATATACAAGGGCATAACGTTACTATAATTAACTATGTATTTAAAAAGCTTTTAATTTTAAAATAATTATTAATTAAAGCTCTAATATACTTAACCCTTTCAGAATATTTAAAAATATTTAATGGATTATAACTCTTTCTTTTTTTCTCCTGATGGAGTTGAAATTTTGTGAAACTGAATACCAAAGTTAAAAGCATTATCAAAAGAAGCGATTTAACCTTTTAAAAATATACAAGGCATAACGTTACTATATTTAACTATGTATTTAAAAAGCTTTTAATTTTAAAATAATTATTAATCAAAGCTCTAATATACTTAACCCTTTGAGAATATTTAAAAATATTAAACCGATTATAACCCTTTGTAACTCCAATGAGACCCAAAAATTAATTTGTGTATTGAAAATACGATTCTAGTTCCATTAATATAAAAAACACAAATGATAATTTTCATCTTTTCATTACAGTATCAGTTTTAACCTGCTGACATTTATAAAATTATTTTTTTGTCAGTAAGAAACAATTGCAATGGAATTTAATAACAATTTTAATCTTAGGAAACTTTTTCTTTGCTTCTTTGAATATGATACGTTTTTTAAAAGTCAATAATTATAACTTGTTTTAGTCTTTTAAAAGCAGCTAGAACTTTATACAATTGAAATGAAGACAACGGTATATTGTTTCCTCTTATTTATTATTCCCAATTTTGTTTGGATTTTCTAAAATGATTATTTTTTCTCATTCATTATTTTTCAATAACTATTGTTGACATAATTAAACAAAAGCTTTTAGATGAAATGCTTTTATTAGTGCATTGAAATGGTGAAAAAAGCTTTTTCATCGAAAATCGGGACTTAAAAATTAAATGCTAAAACTGTGTAGATGTGTACTTAAAAGAAATTATTTTTATGACATTAAAATATCTTTTAATTTCTAATGAAAGGATTTTAATTTTTGCTTTTTATTATTGTTTAATTTCTCGCAAATATTCTTATTTTAGTATTACTTATTTTAGTTTCTCATACTTCGGCCATTTTGTTTGAAATTTTATATTTTTGATAAAGAATTTTTCTGCATTTTCGTACACTAGTAGAAATGTATTTTCAAAAAAAAAAAAACTTTTCTTATTTGCTATATTTTGGTTTTTAATATATTTAAGAAAATTTTAATACAATTACTATGGAAAATTAAATTCAATTTTTCTCAAATTTTCAAACAGATGGAGCTATACATATAGAATAAAAAATTGTCAACTGAGTTATAATTAAGCTCTGAAAATATCATGTTATTAAAAAGTCATCGGAAACTTGCAGTTTTATAAAGTTTCCGTACTCTAGAGAAAACGGAAAGGAAAAAAAATAATGATTTCAAAATTAGATTTTTATAATAAGGAATTTTATTGATGCGAAGAGAATTAAACGGAAATGCTTAGAAATGCTATACTTCATTTTGAGTGAGATGATGTTTTACTTTCATTGATTCGAAGCTTTTTATTTTCTTAAAAATTGGTAAAAGGTCAAACTGTTTTGAAAAGTTATGATTAAAAAATAATAACTCGGAAAGTTTGAAAAAAATTAAAGATATGCTTTTATTAGGAGCAATATGATTTCTGTAATCTTATTCAAAGCACTTTTTCAGTTGTATTTAATCTTTTTAAGTCTATTTTCTGACAAAGATTGAAATCTGTAATTATAACTTTACCGCACAGAAGGGACAAATGCAGAGAAAATCAAATATCACTGACAATATTTCATGATCGCGTTCTCCCAAGGAATATTTAGTTATAACTCTGATAGTTTTGTTTTCATGATATTTTTAATCTCCATGAATGTAGGAGCCAATTTTTGCAGCCAATTCAAACACTGCGACTATTTGCCGCTAAAGAGTGCATTGTCTTTTCAATTTTTGAACAGTGTTGTTTCAAGATATAAGATGAGACGACAGAGGTTGTAATCTACTTTCACTGATTCAATTTCCTGAACCATGACAAAGCTTTAATTCATTTAGATACTGATGGACTTCTATTTTACAAACACTTATATACAATTCATGAGATAGAATAATATACTATATGAAAATTAATTTATTTTTCAAACTTCTTAATTTCTAGAAGCTCTCAGTGTAGTTATACTTTTCTACAAGGTTATTAAGCGAAAGGGAAAACAAACTTCATATAAAAAAAATTTCTAATTATTTTCTAGTTTTCCTGTATTTTTTTACTATTACACCTTACCTCCCCCTTTATTCTAAAAAATTTGCTTTTAATTTTGTGTCATAAAAAATTATCCATTGAATTTTAGTTATTTCTTGATTATACTGATACATTTTATTATAGATTTTGTGACACTATTTTATTGCTAGATTATCTTATAAAATGCTTATACCAAATGATATTATTAATTTTATTTTATATCATTTACAGCAATTTTTCTTAATTATATTTCTGAAAAGTAATCTAGCAAAATACTTTATCTAACTGACGATATTTTCAAGCCGATTCAATCAATTCTCCAAAAGAAGAGGAAAAAAGATTTCAAATTTTCTAAATTATCCGACAGATGGCGCTGTAAGTTCATGTGTATCATCCAGGAAAGACTGCGGCCAGGGTAACTGAGTGCGACACCTGTTCGGGTGGCTGTGTCCTCTCGATATGGAATAAGGCTGCGTTGTTCGATGCAGTGATGGCGAATGTCGATTCCCGACTCGGTAAAGAAGCAGCAGCTCGTAATTTCTACCCAAAACCGCTTTTAAAAAACTACCCATTGGGTTCTTGGGATAAACAATTCAACCCTCTCATCATCAACGATGCACAAGCGATGTGTTCTTGCTGAGAAAATCGTTTGGGATTTTCGAATATCATCGCTGGCTTGAAGCGCTGCTTCTCTCTCTCTCTCTCTCTCTCTGTTTCTCTCTTCCCCCCTTTTAACTCTAGAGACGAGGGAACAAACAGCGCTAGTGCTGTGTTTTTGTTCACCCCACAAGAAGTGGAAGGAAAAAAAATAATATCTCCTGCAAATATGTTTTTCGAACACTGTGGATAAACGTTCCGTCTTGATTTGGATTCGAATTCTTTCTTGGTAGAGAATCGAAGGTGCCAAAAGTCAGACGTGGAGAGGAACTCTAGATGAGATGATTTTGAAGAAAACATGCCAGTTACTGGCGTTGTTTGTGTGTATCAGGGTCACCAAAGGTAAGCACTATCATTATGTGTTTTTCGTTAAGACTTTTAGAAATAGGGGAATTTAGATTTATTAGATTCTCTGCATTTTATAGAATAGTAATTCTAGATGAAAGGTGAAATTCATTATCAACATCACTTTCCGACTTCTCTTTGATTTTAGCTCCATCTGCCGTACTGCAATCAATTAATTTTAAAAAATACACTTGAAACGCAATAATCATGTTGTATAATCGTATCAGTATCTATTTTTGTTATTAAGGAATTTTATTATTATTATTATTGAGTAAGTTGTAATGTTTTTTTCTTCATTTTAAAATTGTTGTGGATCTTAAAGTAATATTTGTGTCGTGATCTTCTATAATTAATTATTTCCGTCTTAAATCCTAAATTATAATTTAGAATAGTAAATAAAAGAATTTTTACGAAAATCTGTAAAAAATAATGAAATGCGTTATATTTTATCAAAAATAATTCACAACACTCTACTTGAAATGCATGATTTAATACATATTTTTAAACTTAATGAATCTAGCTATTATTATTTTTCTTTTTTATTTAATGTTTAAAAATAATCATGAAGTAATTCTACGTTTTGGGGAAAAAACGTTAGAATTAAATAAAATCTGTGAGAAATTTCGAGAAACAAGATTATCTATCTTTTGTTTATTATTAATTTCTAAAGATAAAATAAAAAAAGCAAAGAAACATTCGGAAAAACGAGTATATAGTCAAGCAGAAATATCATAATTATTACAGCTATCTTATTAAGCTTTACTCCTGTTTTTAAATGCTCTCAATGTTTAATGCCTATTGAAAAATTAGCATTATTATTTTAATTATTTTATTTAAAAGATTCATATGCTTCATTTTTCATATTGATGTACGCTGATATGAAATGTTTTCTTTTTGAGTGAATTTGTGTCGTCTTATGAAATTAAATTATTAATAATTTAATTTTTTTATCTCTTATTTATCTTTTTCAGTGTTTTATTTGAATTTAAAAAAGCAAAGATGTATTATATTTTTTCTCTCTTCATGAAAATACATTTTTATTTTGTAACTGAAACACATTATAAAATACATTTTTTTCCTTCATGTTGTTTATATTGTGATGCAAGTAATGCATATTTCATTTGAATTTATGTATAGTATGATAAAATAAGGATCATAGTTAAAATATTTTATGATCTTTTAAAATTAAGATAAAAAATTTTAAGATAATAATTTCACACATATGGATAAATATATTGTGCTTCGCAATCGAAATTATGATACATATAACATTTTAGCACACACTCATTGAAAACTTTCGATGCATTGCAGTCCTTAAAGGTATATTAAATTTATTGGACTTTTATCTAAATATGGGATAATAATTCTTCAGATGTATTTGTGATAATAAGTTTCCTTATTTTAAAAAATTAAAATACAAAACGTGAATTATTAGCTTTCAGGCAGTGAAGAAACAATTTTGAGGTAACAGAACTTAATTCATTGCGATATTTCTGATATTTTTTTTTTTCCATTTTGGCATTCTGTTGAAGAAAAAAAAATATGTTTCAGACAGATGTGTGTTTTATTTTTGTAGAATTTTAAAATCTATTTTCATTTTCTAATCAGAAATAATTACAATGCTTTCGAAATGCTGAATTTTAAGTCAGATATAAGAATTATTGCTTTATCTAAAAGTTTGAATTCATTTTTCCTCCTTAAAATTATTGAATTTGATGGTATGTGGGAAATTAGACTGTAGGTATTAAAACATTTTTTTTTATTTCCTCGAATTTAATTCCTTCAAATATTTATAGATTACTATAATTATTAAAACTTATAATTTTTTTTTATTAAAAAAGAGACAGATAACCCTCTTTGGCTTTGACTATTAATAAATGTTAAAAATATTCAAACGCCAAAGAAAAAAATAATTTGTGAAACAAAATAAATAAAAAAGTGATTTTCTAGTCAATTTTTTGAAAAATTATTGAATATTTTACTCATTGCTGTTTAATCTAATTAAATTTAACTATTAAAAGTTATACTGGGTGGGTATTATTTGATTTGAATTAAAAACTAGATAGAAATATCCTATATTTTAATATCTGTTTGCGAGTTTCAGTATTTCTTTTGAAAAAAAAAGTTATTTTAACAACAACAACAAAACCCACTCAAAGATTTATTACTGTAATGAAAAAACGCCACATTTGTTAAAATTAATTGGAATTTAAAATCTTTTACATGTTTATATTCTGTTTTCGATGGGCCTTACTAAAATTTGATTAAATAAAATAATAAATGATTTGATAAAACTAAAGAGGCCTTTTTTACATTTTCTATAATTTAATGAGTTAGTATCTTCTAAATAATGAAAATGATATTTTTCAAACACTAATGATTTCTAAAATAAATTCAGTTGCTTACTTCCCTACATTTTATTTTAATTAATCATGTTTACTCATCATAAAATGATTTTCTTCTCTGTAAGCAATTAGTTCTGTCCCTACATTCCTGACTCATTATCTTCACTAAAATTCGAAATTCATTATCTTTTAAAATATTCATAGAATTTCTTAATTGTATTCTTATAGAATTATTTACATTCTTATCCTTATAATTCTTAATAGTGCTAATCGCGTGGTTGAAATGAAGTCGTAACAGAAATGTGACAAACGATATTTCAGCGCAGAATATGAAATTCTAGAATCGTTTTCAAATTCCGACCGAGTTAAAGGAAATTGCGTATAGTAAGCGACAGACCATATTTGAACCATTTTTCATTCATAAATTTATAAATGCGCATTTGAGCTGCAAATACTCTTTTTAAAATTGTCTTGAGGTTTTTGCATCTTTTGAATTCGCATAATTTTTCCTCACATCTTCTTGTTAACGGCTGACGGAATGAGGCGTAGATTTTTGTAGCAGAAGTATGGGTCGGATCTTTCGAAACCATCGATTCTTTCGTTATAAGAGCTCGCGCTCCGACAAGCTGGCTTAATGCCAACTACTGGTTTCCCCCCTTTGTCAAGAAAAGTCCCACAATTTCAATTCCTCTTGGAGTTGCATTTAATCCTTCTTTTAAAAAGGAACACACATTTATTATAGCAGCAGCGGAAAGGACTTTTGGTGCCGCAGTGTGGAGCAAAGATGAATGGAACGAGGCTTAATATTTACCCTCTTTGCAATCGCCGGACGTGTTTATAATCTATGCCGCTTCTATTTGATTCAGGAGGGTTTTGTTCCTCCTTTTTTTGAAGGATTACGGAGAATAAGAAGAACGCTAATGAGAAGTGTATTTTTTTATTGTAATGACCTTAAGAGTACTGACAGAGTAAAAGTCTATTATTGTTCGAAATGCTATTATAATATAAACATTTTTATATTTAGATCAATTAATTGGATACACTCTGTAAAAGATTATGGTTACTTTTATAATCTATGCATCTTCTGTTTGATTCTGGAGGGTTTACCTCCTTTTTTGGATGGATTACGGAGAACAAGATGAACTCTAACGAGAAGGAATTTTTTGTTTGTTAATAACCTTAATGTCAGAATAAAAGTCTATTATCATTCGAAATATCATATTGTAAACATTTTTATATTTATATGAATTAATTGGATATATACTGTAAAAGGAAATGACCACTTTTATAATCAATTCACTTTGTTGAATTTTAGAGTTATTATTTATTAGGTTATTTATTTATTAAAAGATTACGAAGATCAGAACGAACGCCACAATAACTTATTTTTATTGGAATGACCTAAATATCAAAGTAAAATATCAGGTATCTTTTTAAATGCTTTTTGATACTTTATTATAAAGTGTTTTATATTTTGATCAAATAGCTGTAAACCCAGTTAAAAGCAATTAATATTATTTTCATCAGAATATTTTGAATATAATTATTTGAAGTTTTGAAAATGAAATAATAATTTGAAATTAATTTATTATAGAAGTTAATAAATTCATCAATAGTTTATTTAATTTGTTCTTAACTCTTTTAATATAAAAATTAATAACATAAGCTATCCTATTGGAATGATGTTAATGCCAGAGTAAAAGATCGAGTTTTGTTTAAAGTATCCTTTCATATTATTATAATATTTAGTATGTGAAATAGAAAAATAGTTAATAGCAAATACTAAATAATAGAAAAACACAATTAATGTTATGCGATCTTAAGTAACTGCAAATATTCTAAAAGGAGGATAAATTGAATTTGTATAATTCTAAAGCATTAAATTCTCTTAAATTTTTAGATTATTACGTTTAAATAATAAAGAATAATTCATTATTTCTACAATCCTGCAAAAAATATTAGAGAATAAAATAAACGTGGATAATTAGCAATTTCTGTAAATTTTGAAGATTCAATTTGAGGTTAGAATAAAATGTACATAATATAAAAGAAGTATATTTCTTGTTAACATGAAGGAATTGTTAATTTATGAATTATTTTAAATTAAAAAATAAAAGAAAATGTCATGTAATGTATTAATAGTGTAGCATAAAAATGTGATGAAACAAATGTTTTATCCTGTATTAAAAATTTACAGAGAATATTAATCAGATCATCTCTCTCCTTTTACTGTCACAAATCATTAAATATTAAAATTATTTTGAAACGAAAAAAGAAGCAAATAGTATGACAAAAATCTTATCATCATAACAATTAATGCAGAATGTTTTATAAATGGATTAAAAGTTGAAATTTCCAAACATAAATTTATTAGAATACATTTTTAGCTTTCTAAAGAATTTTAAATGGCATCGGAATACTGAAAACAAAGAATAATCAACATTTTTTTTTATTAATCTATTACAGATATACAGTAAACACGAACAAGTGTTTTGTTATCGATTCAAAATTTCAAAGGATAAAACACTTAATTTTTCTTTAAATGGGAAACCAGATAACTCCTTGATACAAAACAATTTTTAAAAATGGGATTAGTCTTAAAATAGTAGAATTCAATAATTATAGTATATTCTTTGTTAGTTGATTGAAAAGAATCTACTACAAATGCAACAAAATTTATTCCATTGTCACAGTACAAAATTGGAAAACTAATGAAATATTTTTCATTATGTATAAATTCAAAAATTTTTAGACGATTTTATAAGAAATCAGCGTTAATTCTGATTAACTATTAAACAATTAACATAAAAATTAAATATTAGTTAGATTGAATAGATAAAATTAAAGAATCTTTTTATACGTTTTGCCGATTTATGTTATTTTAATTATGAATACATATAAGTACTTAGTGTGTTTCGTCTAAATCAAAGAGGTATAAGGAAAATGAATCTTGTGCAAAAAAGAGTTGGCAATTCATATTCATAAAAGTTATTCAGATGAATAAATTGCAACTTTTGTTTTGAGCCCATCATTGTACATAATGTAGTGTTTGTGTTATTTGGAAGTGATTGAAAGATTTCATGAAGTTTGATTATTTTGTATGGCTCTCTTTTGAAGCTTGATAGAATAAAATTAGAATTTTCTTCATATAAACCAAATAAAAATCGGAATATTTTTTTTAAATGTTGCCTTGGCATTGCTTTAAATTTTTGTCCCGATTTTTTAAAAATAAAAATCTTAGAATTTATTTTCATCAATGGGAAGATTCCGAAACTTCTATTATATGCATAACAAATTATCATTTGATATTTTGTTTTCAATTAATTTACAATATGATAACTTGACTTTGATGATAACTCTTAGAATTTTCTAAAATAAACTCTAATTATTATTTATATATGATATACAAGTGTAAAAAATCATGATTATTGTTTAATAATTAAAAATCCACACTTAAAGTTTTTTTTTCATGTAAAAAGAACTGTACTATTAAAAAAAATTTGAGACTTCTTTTAAATCTTTTTTTTATTGAGGGTGTCTAAGCAAAACCACTTGGAAACTTTGCAAACTGAAACAGTGAAATGTGAATATACTTGAATTATACTGAAATTATTGATTTCAGTTTAATTATATATTGAAATTATAGATTTTAGTTTGATTTTCAATGAATTCAGATAATTTGTTTCTTCATCCTGATGCATTTGACGCGGTAATTAAAAGAAAAAAGTCATTAAGATAAAATTTGTTTGAATTATTATCATTTGTATAGATGTGAAATAATTCTTGGACAAAGGTCTTTATCGACTTGTCTGTCTGTCAATACTTGTGTTTGTGAAGTTGAATAGTCAAAGGTAACAAAGTAGTTGGATGACTTTTAGAATACGATGTTTACATCTTAAATGCAGATATATACATAATTTTTGAGTAAATTAATCAACTTTTTTGGAGTAAAATTTTCCTTTTTTATCTCCCCATGTTTCTACAAATACAATGACTCAAAAGCAGTAAGCAAAATCTATGGTTTGTTTTATGATTCTGTCCCTACCAGAATAGATTTATGATAAATTTTGAACCAAATATGTTGGTCTCTGTTTGTGTGTTTGTAAATGTGATAATTCAAAATTATAACTAGTTAGATGAATGAGAATCATAATTTTGTGACAGATTTGTAATATTGTTTTTCCTGCGCATTAAATCTCCTAGTAAGGAAAATGGTTTTACAGATATTATGGTGGCTGAATCCGAGTCAATGACCCTCGGTCTTTGTTACTTTTTGACGATTTGACGAAAAAATATTCTACTTTGACGATAGGAATGAAGGATCACGGAATATTAATGACTCGTGGTGATGATTTCATGGGGACTCAGATTATGCTATTTGGAGAACATTCGAGTCCTCTCATAGCAGCTACAAAAGCAAAAGCTTACAAACGAATAATCAATAGTCGAGTCAATTGAGTTGAGTTCAAGTCAGTAGTTGAGCACTGATATCCAGTTAGTTCTATCTCAGTGCTATGTTCTGTTGCAATAGTTTAATAATGATTTACTGATTATAACCTGCTATTTACTTCAAGTGCTATTCTGGTAAATATTCAACTGTGTTTTGCTAATGCATATTTCTGTCTTCGAGTAAAATAAAGCATCTTTATTCGTTATTGGACCTTTTGTACTTTCTCGTATACCCAAACGAATGATTTTGAATTTTTCCACAAGAATGTTATTTATGCCTAAATTGTATATCTGTATATATATTTGAATGAAACCATAAAAAACAAATAGAACACTTTTTTCTTATGCATGTTCATATTAACATAGTTGTTCAAAAGCATATTAAAAACAAACAAATGTAATTTAGTATATGTACTTGTTTCCACAGTTGAAAATCTGTATCAAAATTAGGTGGAATTCAGGTATATTATGTTCTTATTAAAACACTACGAAGCCAAAGGAAAAAAAACAACAACTGCATTATGTAAGTATGCGAATAGATTGGAAAAATAAATCTCCACTGGTTTATTTTCACTACAGTAACCTGAATAAGGATTTTTATTTCTAACCTATACGGAGTAAATTTCTTTCTCATAAATCAACTCCAAGAACTTCATATCAAAGTTCTCTAATAAAAACATCATCATTCTGTGCAAACATTTAAAGATTTTTTTATATATAGATATATTTATAACTGTGTTTTAAGTTGCATGAACATTATCTCAAGCGACGTGAAATCGTTCACAAAATTTCCCATCTAGCTTTAGAGATCTAAAAAGTTATATCAATTCTTCCAAAATTTTATATCCTCTTCAAAGTAAACTAATGAAATCTTGGACTCCCACTTAATGTTTAGGGAAGAAAATGTTTTTTTTTTCTTTTTTTTCTTACCCTCCAGCTTATATATCCGTATCTTTTGAAAGAATCCACACAAGCGCTCGTATCCACACAAAACTAAGTGAATAGCGTTAAGCTCTGTTTACCTTCGCAAGTTGATAAAAATCTTTTATATGGTGAGAGAAAAAGAGAGAGTTAGTGGGAAAAAAATTTAGAATAAAATAGAATAAAAGAGAATGAAAAAAAAAATGCCATCAAAGTGTGGGAAATGCGTAATTGAAGCAGGGCCCTTCCGAAAATCGTATTGTCTCAAAGAATTTTAGTGCGTTCATATTTCCATGAGTTAGAAATATTTTCGCCTTTCCCCCTTTTTTATTTCCCGTACCTGTCGAGATATTTACGATGGTAATTTCGTTAAATTTGTGGCTTTGGTAAACATTCACAGGAGGAATCATTGGGAGGATGCGTATTCGAAAGGGTTGGAATAAAAATTGGGAGAAATAATAAAGAGTTTATGAAAATATTGCCGCTTATGATAGCGAAAAAGTAATAGCAAATAAGTTTTTTCTCTTCTTAATAATGGAAAAAATTGGGATAGGCTAGTTTTTGTGATAGTAAATGGGGTATTTTTTAAAAAAAAGTATTCAAATATCGTTTGTTTCAAGATTAGATTCTCATTTTTTTACATGCAAATTATATAAAGTTAAGATGAAAATGTCATCATGAAAATGTTAGTTACTATACCAGATGCATCTTTGTTTCATGGTGAAACGTTTTTAGAAATATCTGCGAACTTACTTTAGATATACAAGAATCTAGATAAAGGGGTTTTAATGATTATGTAATTGTGGACTTAAATAAAGCAAAACCTATTAAAAACAATCTGCTCGTCTATGTGCAAGTAAACCAGTTCATTCAAGAAGGTCAAACAGTTATTTTAAACAAGCTATTTCTATAGTTTTTGGCATATATTGTTTTGCCCGTAATACATATTCGTACCAAATTTTGTATCAAATCCTTCAAAGATTTTCCTTTTAACCACTTAACTTTTTTTTACTATTTAATAAGATGGCAACTTATGTTTTGAGAATATTTCCTTATTTTTGATTCAATTGGAAATCCATCGAATACTTGATTTATGTATGTATTCGAAGTAATTTTAATATTGAATTACATTATAAATGGTTTACGTTACGTTACGCTACATTACGTTATCAATGGTTTACGTTACGTTACATTACGTTATCAATGGTTTATTTTTTACTTACAACTGTCAAATTTCGATAAATTGATGCATGTATGGCAAAACATTAAGCGTCTAAAAGAAATCTGTTCGTCTGTATGGATGTGAATACGTTCATTCAAGAAAGCAACAATCTAGTTCAATAGTTTTTGGCATATAATTTTCATCGACAAGAATGCATATTCGTACCGAGTTTTGAATCAAATTCTCCAAAATCCTTACTTTTTATGTTTATCTGAGTGCATAGTAAGGGCTTACCAAAGTTGTTGTTTCATATATGTTTATGTATATATATCTCCAAATAGTCCACACAAAAACTGACTCCCACCCCTTTAATAATGTGTATAATATTAATCGATTATAGAAAACGTTGTAAATTATGATATTATTTTAACGTTGTCATTTATAATAGAAACGCAAATATGAAAAGGAATTACGAATATTAAAATAAGTGGTAAAAATATCTGTAATTTATCAATTATTTTTGCTGACATTGAGGAAAAATACTAGTGTTTGAAATTGATAAAATAATTTTGCTTTAAATTATTAAAGAGGACATTTTTGGCATAATCTTGAGAAATAATTAAAAAAAAATCTTCTTCAATTCATGATATAGATCAAGAATTATATAAATATATATAAAATTATATTTAAAAAATAGAATATATATAAAATTACTTTATATTTATTCTGATTATTAATTTATATAATAATCGAATGCCCCTCTTTTATTTACCTTTTTTTCTTTAATTTATAATTCAATATATATAAACTCTTTACCTAATATATATATATAATATAATATAGTAATTGAATATTGTAAGACGCTTTTTCTAAAACTGCATATATAAAAAAGAATAGATATAAAAATTTGTTTAGATAAAAGTATCTTTAATAAAACTAATTTGCAATTTTCCGCTTCATCAATTTCATAGGTTGAAAAAATTAATTTTGTAATAACAGTTTAAAAATGCCTTTTCGTTAGCTTATTCTAATGAATTTATGTTATATTTAGCACTTTAGAGCTCCAAATACACATCAAATATGTATTTGTTTCTCTTTACCTAAAATATAAAAAATAAAATATGCTGCATCTTGATAATTATCCGCGATAAATATTTGTGATTTCAGAACCTCAAGGGACATGCATTCGTCGCTAATATAAAGGAACAATCTAGCATTTTAAATAATTAGAAATTATCATTTTAAAGAAAAAAAATGTAGTGTTTTGAGATTTTGATTTTTGTAGAATTGTAGGTATAGCGAGGTGTATTTCTGTGTTAATTCAATAGTTGTTACAAGTTTTTCTTTGAAAAGCTAACATAGATTTTCTAAAATTTTTAATTTTTTTTCATTAGTGATATTTGAATTTAAATTATCTGTATAATTGCTAACAGGCCTAAGACAGTTGCATTCTGAAACAAAAATTTGGGTTTCTTGTTTGACCCCTCAAATCCAGCTTTGGGCTACATTTTTAAACAGAAAAAAATAAATGTTAAAAATGACAACAACTATAGTTTTTTTTAATTTTTCCCATACGAAACATACAAAGATACAATATTGTAACTTTCAAGGCATTCAAATTCGAAATTTTGATGAATATCCATGCTTTGAAATTATGAGTGTCTGTCTTTCCATTTCTGAACTCGATAACTCAAGACTACTTTTAAATAATAGACAATATTTGTCGTAGATCTCTTCCAAGTTTATTGATTTTGATCAAATTTTGAAAAAAATTCATTAAAAGAAAGTATTTATATCCTGCTGTCTATAAATATATGTTATTTCAAAAACTATAAAATGAAGAAAGCTAACTAGATAAAATTTAGTTCACAGATTTAACACCTAATGAATAGGTAAGTGGCGAATTAAAAACTAAATAAGTCGAAGAGTTAACTTTTTGTCTGTCTGTGCATTACGTAAACATAATAAATTAAAAATGAAATGACTTAAATGAAATTTGGTATATTATTTTATGAGGTTTTTTGTATAAGTTTTTGAAAATTTCATTTGGTTGGTAAATTGCATGCTACATACACATACGACTTTTTGGTATTTGTGTACTAGCAGTATCTCAGTGATTAATCGCCAAAAAGTGACAAAGATTTCCCTGTCTTCTTTAACTTTAATTCGCCAATGATATGTGAATAATAATAAAATAATTTAACATATTATTGTAACTACGATGAAGATTGGGGATGATCATTCTCAATAATTCATATTGAAACAGCTTTATAGTAATTTTTTTCATGATTTTGCTATGGTCTGTTCAAGGAAGTAACATGGAAATAATAATTCAACAAAAATTTATTTTGTCCTTTTTCATAAGGTTGTCATTTGTCTTCACAGACAGACAAAATCGTTGCACTTACTTTTACCGGTGTTGACAACGACAAAACAAATGAATCTGTAAACGTTATCACGCTACAAAGTTCCAGGCCAGAAGTTTGAATTATCGTCTTTACAGACTGACAGATTTATGTGATATGTGTGCTACGTTTTTTCCCCCTGATTCCATAACCTACAATTCTTTTCTTCTTATCGGACGGGAAAGACTACACTTCCTTATTAGAATAAAATGAAACTAATAGGGTAATTTTTTATGTATATATATTGATTTTCAGGAGGCTTTGAAGTATAGAAAATAACACTATTTGCAAATCTTCTATTTAAAAGTCTGCTAAAATTCTTTAGAGTTTTGATCTAGATATATTGCTTCAGCAGGAGAGAAAACCTTTCAAATTACCAAGATCTAAAGAAAAAGAAATAGATAGAAATGACACTTATGGTTCCTAGGGGGAGAACTAGATAAATGTATGTAATGATATTTTAGAAACTAATTTAAAATTTAATTAATTTCCAAATTTTATCTAAATTTAACCAATTTCCAAATTATCATACATCCAATTAATTAATTTCCAAAATATCATAGACCATCATTTATTCTAAAATAGTCTGTTATTTCCTAATTCTATTACACTTATTTATTAAAATAATTCCGCATACTCTGTATCAAACGGCTATCTTCATTTTTTTTTATCTCTCTATGAAGTGAAAGGATAACAATCTCTAATTCTTTCAACATTCTTTTTAGGATATCTAAGATTCCGCAGGTTAAATCGACACTTGGCAAAGATATTCCTGTCAGAATCTCATTGTAAAATTATTGAAAGAAAAATTTCCCTCTATTTCGCTCTAGGGTCACGATGCAAACTACTGCTTTTCTATTGTACAAATTATGGCTCCCATGATGAAAGAAATCGAAGTTAAAATTTCAAAAGTCTCCTCCTTCAAGCCCAACATCTGCTAAAATATGTTTTTACACGTATTGTGGTATTTAATTTTTTGAAGCTGCACATTTCAAGATGGGGAACCTGTAGCAATGAGATAGATCTCTACGAACCTAGAAGAAAAATATATCTGACAGTTAAAGATTAAAGTACTACGTTCACCCAAATATTTCTCGTAAGTTGCAAATATCATAAAGATTTTTATCTGCTGAACAAATTGCTCAGATAAGTATTTTTGCGTAGGTCGTTTACTCAAGGCAAGATGCAGCTTAACAGCCTTTGGAAATTGCTGGCTCCACTAATTTATGGGCATAAGCAGCGTCCCAATTAAATCCTGACATGTGGTAGCCAATCGTTATTTGAAAGCAAGAGTCATAATTATCGCGAAAGACATGATCATTACCTATATATAGCCCTTACGTCACCATTATGCGGGCTCGTTTTTCCTATTTTTAGATCGCACAGTAGCCTCTAAGAATAAATTAAATCGTACGCTGGCTTTCATTCTGCATTAATTGCCTTCTGCCCGTGGACATACGGGAGCTGCAATTAATGCTTCTTCGAATCACCGCAAAAATGCCAGCCGCAATAAATTTCAATCATCGGTAATTCATATGTTGGTGTTTTCTTTTTTATCACTAGTGTTGACCTTGAATTCTTTGATTTTTTTTTGTGATGCTGTTGGTTGTGATTCATAAAATAATTTGATAACAGCAGATTTTTTTTTCTTATTCCTTTAGAGAGTACGGATTCCCAATTAAATGTAAGCAGGAAACATTAAAAATAAAATCAGTATCGAAATTAGGAAATGTATTGTATTAGATTATTATTTCAATATTTTCGATGCTTTTAGTTTAATAGCTATTAATTAATCGAACGAAAGAAGAAAAGGATGAGGTGTATCAGGAAATGACTAATTTTAATAATAAATTCTGAATTTATATAATCAGTTTACCTGTAATTAGCTTTCAATTATTTTGTAAAACATGTTGGTAAGTGAACAGTTAGTATCATGACTTTCAGTGAGGTGGTCATAATATTTTTTAAAAATAAATTAATCGATATTATTTTCATATTATTGACTATAACGAACATGATGCTATAAACAAATAAAGAACATGATAAAATAAACAAACAAGGGAAAAAGTTTACAATTTAATAAATACATGTTTCATGCTGTCATTATTTTAGGCGGGGGAAGGAATTTGCATATCTTATTCAAAAATAATTTAATATTGTTATGGCGGTATGCCAAGAAGTAATTCGTCGATAGTGAACTAGTCAAGAATAATAGACTTAATCCATATTAATTATAAAAATAAATTTATTACGATTAACATTTTAAGTATCAACAGTTACAAGTAACGCTAGAGAACGTCTACTCCGTATGAGTAGGACTGGTAAAGTGACCTACTTTCGAACAGGATGTAGGGGGCGACACTATACATTGAATTCAGAAGTGTCACATGGTACAAACATCCCGGCCCCCGTTGAAATACTTATTTCAACAAATAAAAGAATACAAATTTAAGAACAAAAATATAATAAAAGATGTTAAATCAAATGAAATATAGGTAAAAAATAACAAAAAATGCAAATACACCAATATAGAAATAATACAAGTATGATAATGTACAATTAACATATTTTTTATACAATAGGTAAAATACAAACATCTCTGATATTTCTTTTAATTATTTTTCTATCAGGAAGTTTAATATTAACAACTCTAATTTTATTATCTTTCCCAGGGAAAATATCTGCAATTCTACCTGTGATCCATTTGGTACCTGGTAGGGTTTCATTTTTAACTAAAACAAGAGTTCCTATTTCCACGCTATTTTTATTAAATTTCCATTTGCTCCTTTGTTGCAAATTATTTAGGTAATCTCTTTTCCAAATTTTCCAAATCTGCTGAGATAATCGAGTGACTCTTTGCCATTTTGATAGTGTATTTTCCTTAAAATCAATATATTGGGGTTCAACAGTAGCGGTAATTGGTCTTCCTATTAGAAAGTGGCCTGGAGAAAGAGTCTCAAAATTATCAAATTCAGAAGAAAGAGGGGATAGAGGGCGTGAATTTAACACAGCTTCTACTTCAGCAAGTAAAGTGATGAATTCTTCAATGGTTAAATTTGAATTTCCAGCTATGCGCTTTAAATGAAATTTAAATGATTTCACTCCGGATTCCCACAATCCACCAAAATTAGGAGATCTAGGAGGAATGAAATGCCAATTAATATGTTCATCATTAAAATAGCTATTTAGTGCTTCATCGGGAGATTTAACTAACTCACATAATTTTTTTAATTCCACATTTGCACCAACAAATGTTTTACCGTTATCCGAGAAGATTTTAGAACTCTTACCCCTTCTACCAAAGAATCTTTTTAAACAGGCAATGAATGCTTGGGAAGTAAGATCAGACACAAATTCCAAATGGATCGCTTTCGTAACCATACATACAAATATACAAACATAAATCTTATTCAATACACCTTTTCTTTGGTTCTTGTATTTTATCAAAAATGGACCACAGAAATCTACACCACAGTTGTTAAAAGGAAAAGTGGGAGTTACCCTTTCTTTGGGCAAATCACCCATCAATTGATTTGACATCACAGGTTTATTTTTGAAACAAATTACACAATTATGTACAATTTGACGTGTAAGATTTCTACCATTAAGTGGCCAATATTTACGACGAACATGATATAGCAAATTATTAGAACCAATATGAAAGTATTTATTATGATAATACCTTATGATCATTAAAGTTATAACACTTTTACTTGGTAACACTATAGGATATTTTTCATTAAAAGACAAAGATGAATTTTGTAATCTACCTCCAACACGAATAATATTATTTTCATCAATGAAACAATTTAAAGAAGCAAGTTTGCTATTACAAGGTACAGGTTCATTTTTTAATAAATTTTTAAATTCAACAGGAAAATCTATTTTTTGAACAGTATTTAATAACCATATCTCTGCTCCAGTAAGTTCCTGGCAAGTTAAAGGCCCAGTGATGCGTTTGTCACTTGGTAACTTGGCATTTTTGATGAATCTGAAAATATAACTAATAATACGAATAAGTTTACAAAAGTTATTAGTTACAGAAACAATCTTATGAAATAAATCAATTTCAGATGAGAGCAGGAGAGTTTTTGTCACTGAAGTCTTAAATTCCTTTTGAATGTCATCAGTACAGTTTTTAGGAAGTTCAGCATGTAGAAGACTTGAAATATCAGGACCTTTCCACCACAATTCACTCTTAACCAAGTCTGGGGCATTCAGACCTCTGGAAAGGGGGTCGGCTGGGTTATTTTCAGACGATATATGCTGCCATGAAAAGGTTTTAGTTATTTCTTGTATTTTTGCCACTCTATTAGCGACAAATGTCTTGAGAAGATGAGGTGAAGTCCTAATCCAACTTAAAGAAATTGTGGAATCAGAATACAAAGTTATTTCTTGAAGATCAATTTTAAGTGCAGCCACAACTTTGTTCACTAATTTTGATAACAGGAGGCAGGCCGAGAGCTCCAACCGGGGAATGGATAGAGTCTTGATCGGTGCTACTCTTGATTTACTACAAAGAAGGTGACAGCTTTTGTTATTATTCGTGGCTTGAACAGAAACGTAAACAACAGCTGCAAATCCCTTTTCAGAGGCATCGGCGAATCCAAGAAGTGCGATTCTTTCAGGATTCTCTAATAGGACAAATCTTGGGATCCTGAGCTTTTCTAAATCCGGTAAGGATTGGATAAAGGAAATCCATTCATTGGAAACTGCTACCGGTAATTTCTCGTGCCAATTTAATTTAAGTAGCCATAATTTTTGCATGAAGAATTTGGCTTTACTTATTACAGGTCCTAAAAGACCAAGAGGATCAAATAGGCGGGCGATCTGAGAAAGAACATCTCTCTTCGTGAAGATCGAATTGGTAGGAAAAGAAACTTTGAAACAAAAGGTGTCTGAAGAACTATTCCACATAACACCCAAAGTTTTTACAGTCTCTTCAGTTAATTGATCAAAATTTAAGTCAGGAGACTCACTGTTTGCATGTGAGAAACACCATTTGTGCAAGCTCATTCCTGCACTTTTAAAGAGAACAACAAGTTCAGTTTTTAACAGTTCAAGTTCATGGAGACTGGAGCATCCAGTTAAGATATCATCCAAGTAAACGTCTTGAAGAACAACATTAGCTGCAACAGGAAAATTATTTTTTACACGAATATTCGTTTTATTGCTGTAATGTTGTTTTTCCTTCTCAAATGGTATTGTTGCAGAGGAAATCGTTGTACAGATATTCTTTAGAGTTAAACGTAAATACATACCTTACAAAATTTTTACCAAACATAAATACATACCACAAACAAATATAAATATAAATTAGTTACTTTGGAACATAAGTTTTAGCAATTAAACCGATAAATTCAGCAGTTTTAATTTTCGACTGTAGAAATATATTTTTAAATTTAACGTTTGAATGGTCAGTTATTTGGAAGTAAAGTTTAGAAACAAATGATGGGCTATTCATGTTAAATCTTAAATTAATTTGTTTCATTGCGTTTTTTAAAATCAAAAATACAATTTTTCTTAGATTATAATTTTTTTCGCACTGAAGTTCCTTTCTGAATCCATCGAGATTAAGTAAGTTTGTCCGAATCTTTTAGATACAAATTTTTAGTATGCATTTAAATACCAATAATTTTCATTTATTTGTAGAAATTTGTATATATTCAATGAGATTTGAAACGTTTCTTAATGTTTTTTTTTTAAATAATTTTTCTACACTCATGATAGGTATAAGGTTTTATCAATTTTTAAGGTTTTTTTTTCTCTTGTGGGACTAACTGAGGTTTATTCTATTTAGAGAATAAAACTATATCAATTTTTCTCTGTGCATTACTTTATAATAGCATCACTTGTATTTTTGGCATTTTAAAACTCATTTATGGAATTATTGCAATTTCTTTAATATTAATTTTCGTTGAAGAAATTAATAAGTGCTTTAATCAAATAATGATTGTGCGACGCTGAGAAATTTCTCAATTTAATTGCAAACTTTTGAATAAACTTTGATGATGATTATAATTTATTTAAAATTTAATTATAGTTTACGAAGAATTAATCTCATAATACCATGTTAATCTCTTCAATATTTTGAGATGAGATTTTTAAATTGTTGGATTTGAATATGGTCCAATCCTTTCTTTTCACTTATTTTGTGAATACTCCATATTGATACGGAAATAAAGCCCCTCCCCCCAACGCCAACTCTTCTTCGATTTGAATATAATTTAATTTTATTGCAAGAAAGAATCAACTGTGACATTTGTGTATTATATTTCAGTATGCTTAATATTTTATAACAAATTAATAGAATATTAAAGTTTAACTTCCAAAAAGAATCCAGATTTTTCAGATTTATTTATAATTAAATAATAATTATGTTTTGTGCATAACTTTTCTTCTACACAAAACTTAAAGTAATTTAATTTATAGGGATTTTATACATAGCAATTCCTTTACAAAAGTTAAAAGAAAACAAATATAAGTGAATAAAAGAAAAATTAAACCATAATATACATACGGATTATCACACAGCCGCGTATATATATATATATATATATACAACCAAATGTATAAATATAAATATAAATATAATATTACATATGAAATTCTGCTGAAAATTGTAAATCAAAATTTAAATTCAAAATGAATATTTTATAGAAATATATGGAAGATAGATGTTAGACAAATGGATATATACAAAATAATTAATTTAAAAAAATGGTTGGTGAATATAACAAAAAGGGAATAAATGAAAGTAAATGATAAAGTTAAAATTATCAAGAATGTTGAACAACGTCGTTTGTATTATGTACAAAAGTGAACATTTAGTTCATTAGTTCGTTTTATGGATTGGTCCATGAAGAATTACTGAAATGTATAATATTTATTAATAATCTTGCATTATGCTTGCAATAGAATTCCAAACAATAATTTATGTTTACAATTTCAGAAAATGTATCTTTCTTTAAATATTGTTTATAATATAAGACATAGTCTCATGAATTTTCGAAAATATTATCCCTTTAAACTGAGATTTGACTAGATATTCATAAATTTGAGTTGAAACATTTGAGAATATAATTAATTATCTGTAACTGTATTAACAAAGAAGAATTAAGAGTAGCATGCTAAACAATTATGAATCAAATTCCATTAGGCAAATTAGTTTTGCTCTGATTGAAGTTTCCTTTAAATTTTAAATGTTTGTGATTATTTTTTACTTATTAATTAAACATAAGATCAGCTTAGAACACTGTAACGAGCAATTCCACCTCATCCCACCCCAACATCTAGATTTCATTTCTAGTTTATATTTAGCCGGAAATGGTATCAAATTATTCATTTTTAAGATTCATAGAATCTTTTAACGATGCAGCTAAGAGCAATCTGCATTGCGAACGGAAATTTACCTCCTTAAGTATTTAAATTTAATAATTAATTCTCAATTATGAGATTGTTTTCCTTTTCGATAAAAGCATTTATCAGACATTTTGTATCTAAATAGTCGTTTTCTTGTTACCATTTTCAATCTTTTAAATTGGGAATAAGTTATGCATTTAGATTTCAAATTATCATTTTTTACGAAAAGAAATAAATGATAAATTGAAATTATTGAGGAAATAATAATAAAATGCAACAATTTTATTGATTGAATAACAATATAACAATTTTATTGAATGAAAATATAACAATTTTATTGATTGACGATTATAATTCCTCCCTTTATTTTCAAGTAAATTCACATAAATAAGCATTTTGTATCCAGTTTTATTATATAATAAAAAAAGTAATATCAGTTAGAGCATCTTTACTTATTAAATGTAAAATTTTATACTTTTCTACAAGCTTGCAATTTTACCTTATACTTCCTTCATTTTCATGTCATTACTTCTTCAATAGTACCATTTTTTTTATATAAAGATAATTCATATGGTTGAATTGAGTTTTTACATTACCGTGTTCAGTGGTGTAGTCGTAAATTTAGAGTACTGGAATATTCAGACTTTGATGGTATTTTCGGATAGATATACTAAAGGGAGGGAATAGAGAGGGTAAGGGTTTATAAAAATATACCAAATGGTGGGAATAGAGAGGGTAAACAGGGGTTTATAAAAATATACCAAATGGTGGGAATAGAGAGGGTAAACAGGGGTTTATAGAAATATACCAAAAGGAGAAAATAAAGAGGGTAAGCAGGGTTTATAAAAATATATGAAAGGGAGGAATAAGGAGAGAAAGCAGGGGTTTATCTCTGGATAAAAATGATTTTGATGTTTAAAATGGGCAATTATTTTGTTTTGATATCAGAATAGTGAAATAATAAAATGTCAACAGTTAAACTATCAGTGATGTCATATTTTAATATTTTATTTCTGATTAAATGTAAATAAAATGCTTATTATAGCTCGAAATATGAATAGAATGAAAATGCTAAATAATGCTTTTTTAAAAAAACAAATTTATTTCAAACATACTAAAACTAAGAATTTCAATTGTAATATTTAACATACCACGTAATTTTAGAATAGTTACGGAAAATACATTCGTTTGTTACCCTACTGTTTTCAAAAGTTTTCTGCCATTACTTGTCAGTGATTTATTATTTTTATTGATTTAAAATGGCAATCACATTTACAACGGAAAGAAACTGTACAGACATTGTTGGTTTTTAATGAGTTATCGTAGAAGTTTTATTTTTAAAAAAGTACATTTTCTGGAATAATATTGCTTGGACAGTGTTGCTTTCTGCTCGTGTATTTTCTGTGCAAGATATTTTTTTTAATGATTCCTTAAATATTTAATGATAAAGCTATTTCAGTATTCTCTATATGTTTCTCAATTGCAAAATCCGCAAAATTTTGTGCTGTTTGTTGCACCTTGAACAAATTTTTCGATTAGTCTTCTTTTTTTAATCCCTACATTAAATCAGTACATTTTGATTTCGAAGACTTTCAGTTTGCTTCAAAGAATTTTCGAAAAATATATTTTGAAAAAATAATAAAATTTCTGATTCATTTTGTTAAGTATATATAATAAGGCAATTAATATTCAAGATAATTGCCTGAAATCTTTACTGAAAGAAATGGACCATATAAAAGCATTTTATTGTCTTACGAATGATAAAAATTATTGTCATATTCAAAGTTATGTCATAAAAAGCTTATTAATAAATTACATTTCCACCTCGCTCAAGCTGGTAGTATTAGATGTGTACTGAATGTTTTGATAATTTCAGTTTACAGTTGTTATTAATATTTATTAATAGTAATTTAAATAAGAATAGATGACTATAATATAGTTATTTTACTCATTGAACACAGTTATATATAAAGTGAGCGAAAAAATGCAAGAAAATTGTGAGGATAAATCTTCCGTTTATTTGGATACAATTTCTGAGGCAATAAATCTTTATAAATTATTTTTTATAGCAGCAATCTTGAAATTTGAATGAACGAGACGAGTCGCAACAGTTTTAATTAAAATCTGCAATCAAAATTTGTGATTTGGGACCAGAAGGAATGGTCTTCACAAAACATTTCTTGCTTGCTCTCTAATAAACTTGTCCTGCTAGAGAAATTCTTGCACAGGATTGATGCTCAATAATTATAAAATATTAAATTTTATTGTGAATTTAGCTCTTTTATTGAAAATGTATGGTGTAATTCTTGAGGAGTTATTTGGCGA
>JAPMOQ010023086.1:411183-437010 GCA_026543055.1 Argiope trifasciata
TACTTATCATTAAGCATGTTTTAATAAGCGATTTTTATATTCAAAGGCTACAAAATTGGAATGCCATTTCTAAACACTGCTGGAAACATTTTTTTACGTTGAATATTTTTACTCACACCCAATGAGATGTTTCGAAGTAAAGAAAATACTCAGTGAATGCACATTACAAAATGATATTAATGTTGATCTTGCCTTTATATTATTACTAAGCCAAGAGTTAAAAATCTTTTAAGGGTATTTTAATTGTTCTCAGTAGAATTAAAAGAAACAAACTTCACACATATGATTTCTTAATTTTTAATCCAAGCAATTATAGAAACTCATAATTTTTTTCCTTTTGAGAATTGTAATATAAAAAAATATCAATTGACTCGTATAAACGTAAGAAGTTGTAGCAAATAGATTTATAAATAATTTAAGAAAACAAAATATATGGGACGCTTTTCGCATTTTGAGCAACATTTTGTTACCTCCCTCCCTTGTTGGCAATTATTTCCTATCTGAGTTTACTTTTTTTCCTTTTAGATTTCTAATTTTAAGATAAACGATACGTATCCAACATTCTTAGTTTATTTTATTGATTCCTTAAATCAATCGATTTCAGGCCTCCAATAAAAAGAATACGTCTTAATGTGAAATTTTTTGAATGTAATCTATGACTTCTTTAATGTATTATCCTCTTCTAAGATTAAAATCGAAATATCCATAAGATATTCAAGGAAAAAAAATAACGTTTTTCAAAATTTTAAATAAACGCACTTTCAATGATACACAATTTAGCTGTTTCAGCGAAATTTTTGTTGCTTTCTTTTTAAGATCCTGTTGCATTATACGAAATATTACCATTTGGAATAAATTAGAAAATGCTTAAGCAATAATGTATCAGAATATTCGTCGAATAAATTCGAAAAAGCATGAATGGAATATTTAAAAAGGCTTTCAAAACTCGTTATGATAACACACACGTGAGTTACAGAAAGCTGGGAAAAAATTTACTTAAAAGGATTTTTTTCCCTTAACTCAATAAAAATGCTGCTTCTTTCGTTTTCGAAATAAAATGTTCGAAATAGATTAAATTTCTTGAAGATACGAATCAGTTAGATATTAAAGGAATGATTTCAATAAGTCCTGAAAGCTCTTTTTTTCCTGCCAAATCTTTAAATACTATTTGCTTATTTGGCTCTTTCAAGGAACAAATTTACTCGCATTAGATGAAACTTACATGAAAGTAGATAACATAGTAAAATAATGTATTTAAGTAACGCATTTATTATTGTGTATTATTATAAATACATCAAAAACAAAAAAGATGTTGAAAATTCTTTGCATTTTCAGATGAATCAAGATAAAGAAAAAGGGATAAAGATTTAATATTATATTAATTGGCATAGATAGCATCTATTTCTACAATACATAAGATATTTAATTAAAATTACAACGATTGTTATTTTCTTTAATATTTCAGCAAATAAATGGCAAAAATAATGTACAAATATGATAAATTTTTATAAAGTTATTTATTATATACCGACTACAGTAAAACGTATTTTCATATTATATGACCAAAAAATTTGTTCAAATAACTGTTCAGCATCACGGACTTATTAAAACAAATTGTCCAAAGATATTGTTATGCTGTTTTCAATACAGTTTTTGGTAATTGGATCGTTTTCGAATAATATCATGTAAGTATGATACAGTATCTTGATCTAAGAGAGATATTAGATGAATCTAGTTAATCTAATCTGATAAGAAAATATTTCAATAGGCATAACTTTTTTGTTACTTATATAATGCCAATGAAGATGACAATTTTCGAAAAATACCAATTCGTTTCGAATAAGCACAGTTATGAATTAGAAGCATATATGAAATTGCATAAATTCATGCTAGAAAGTCTATCCTTTTTAAGAAGATTTACTTTTACAGTAGAAGCCCTCTATTCTGCACGGTATCGGATTATACAGAGTGTTTGTATTATTGAGAATCATTTAAGCACCAAGAATTATGCAGCGATACATTTCTCTACTTAGATAACAAACTAGCATCATAGTAAGGTGTAAATTATTTTAAGATATTGATTAGTAACATTTTGGATAGACAAATGTAAAAGGGGATCAAAAGGGATAAAGTTTCAAATTAAAAAGGAAAGATTTAATCATCAAAAGGCACAGATCCAGTAAATGCATTTAACTAGTAAGAGTATCGTAATAACGAGTTTCGAATTTTAGAGAGTTCATTATATGTGGAACGTATTCCTGTATTGCTTAAAATTTCAATTTTTAAAAATTCTTGAGGTTAACTGGTTGCATGAATTTATTTAAACAAATCCCTTTTAATTAGTGTGTTTGGTTCTTACACCAGTATACCCTAGAAACAAACTTTATCAATGCATTTTTTACAAATTCTTATTTGCGCATATATATATATATATATATATATATATACAATGAAACCTCGTTACAACAATATTTTAAGGACCAAATAAATATATTGTTGTAGAGAGGCATATTGTTATATCGAGGGCCCACATATTTTGAGCATTTAATAAGAGTTTTATTATTATTATTATTATTAGTTTAAGGTGCATAACATGCTACTTTTAAGTCTATATTTAGAAGAAATTAATTTGTAAAATACTAATAATAGTGGTTTAAATACTAAAAAAATAAATAAATAAGATAAATTCAGAAAATAAGCACTGAAATATTCACATACCTGAAAACACTTTTTATTGAAAATAATCCAATATTTTTGTTTGTTTATTCCTTTTTTTAACTGTTAAGTTCACCAATACTGTATGCATTGAGTCTAGTGCACGAAAATGTTCTTCATTTGTCGACGGAAGGCTTGAAAAAAATGTCCGTAGAGAATTCACAGATTGAAGAGTTTCCTGGGATGTCAATAAGGACTGCGATGGACCTGTATTATCATCATCATCAATATCATCATTATCTTCATCATTGTTTCCTATCTCATCAGTAACTTCAGAGAGAATATCTTCATCAGTAACTCCTGCGAAAACCATAAGATCATCATCTGCTGTTAAATAGTCTTCTATACTAATTCCAAACTTTTTACCGCTTGTTTCTTTAAGCTGGGATACGGATTTTTTGATGTGCAAAACACATTCTTGATCATCTGAGAGATAATTGTCTATGGAATTTTCATCATTATCAAATTTCTTATCTTCCATAACACAAAGACCAGCCTTTTTCCAGCAATTCCGATTGGTTTTTTCTGTTACTTCCCACCAACTTCCACGATATCCACAATGAGTCTTAATAAACGGAAAAAAATAACAAAAGAAAAGAAAAAGTATTTGAAAATCGAAATATTATTATAAAGGGAGAAAATAATACTGAAATTTAGATTGAAAAAATTGTTTTACTGACGTTTATTGTTCTAGAGAACATCGCAATATTGAGGGGAGATTAACATTAGTTTATATGCAAAATCACCGGGACCATAAAATATTATTGTAGTAGAGGGAGTTATTGTTGTATCGGATATCGTTGTAGCGAGAGTTTACTGTATATATATATATAATATTGCAAACAATTTTAGCACTTTTTCCATCACAACAACAAATTTGGCATGCTTTTGGCATTGGAAGTTTGCTTCGAAACTATCGATGTATTTTCATTCTGATATTTCTATGACTAATTTTTCATCCAATTTGAAATAAAGTTTTTCTGTAATCTTAGTTTTTCTTACAATTTCTTTGGGTAGTAGTACTTATGAGTTATGTAATAAATATGATTATGCTGTGTATCCCTAAAGCTTCTTTCCAATTTTATTATTGGTCATGGAAAAAGTGCAAATAACGAAATAGACAAAGCCAGAGAAGTACAAACAGAAAAGTGACACAAAAAAATAAAGCAATGAAAAGAAAGACAAAAATAATATAAAGGTAAAAATGCATCAAAAATGGAAAGAAAATGGAAATATTTTGAATTCTTGGATTTATGTCTTAAGAAGTGAAATGAAAATTTTTTGAATTCCTGGATTTATGTCAGTCTGAAAGAATTCGTGCTCGATGTCGTTTTTCTAAAAGTAGAATTTATCTTAAAAGATGCAAAAGTTGAATCCCGGTTCTTGAAAAATATCGGCCTTAAAGTCTTTTAATTCTATAATGTAAGAGATTCTTAAATATTAAAGAGAGAGTTACCGTGCATTTAGTGTATTGGATAACATTTTTTTTTCTCAATATAATCAATAATTACGTGTTCAAGGATTGAAACGGAGACAGCATGAAAGAAAGATTTAGCACCCTGGGACGAGGATGATCTCTTTTTATTCTACCCGGAGGATATGCTTGAAAATTCTAAACTATTTCATGTACTTGTTTACTTTTTTCCTCATTATCCAACTTTTAGTCCACACGCTTAATGCTGTCTTGATCTGAGATTTCAAATAGGAAATGGATGGCTTGGCTTATCAATTCCCAATAACTTTTGTAATCTCATTTTAAAGTTTATTAGTAACTTATAGCTAGTTTATTAACAATATAAGGAATTAAGGTACAAGTACCACAAGAGCATAACAATAAAATAGATTATTTCATGCGCATGTCAATAAGAGAAATACAAATGAAACCACACATTTTTTTAATACATGCAGAATTAATAAGTAACAAAATCAGTCTCAGATTTGCAAATTTTTGAAGTGAAAGAAACAGTCTTCTTTTCTTTTTTTAAAAAAACTAATATTATGATATTCACGATAAATAATATTCAGAATATATTCGAATAAAAACTATAAATATTCATCACTGTTTCTTCTTCTGAAATTCGAAAGATTGAGAAAGATGGCATTCTTTTTAAGCATCAAAATTATCATACATTTGTAACTTGCTTTGCTATGCGAAATAACACAAAATTGTATACCTATAATTTTTTTAAAATTTATGCCATACATTGTACACACAATAGTGCATTCTTTACTTGTTTATTTCTTTAACCAATTTTTAACGAACAATCATATTGTATTTTCTGCAGTTTTACTTCTTCAGTGCATTTTTACTTCTTTTTTAACACTCGATTTGACAGATTTATGTCCTTGTAGAATATCAGGGACATCATATCTATACTTTGTTCGATGTCCTTGCATCTGCTATCTAATTCTTTCGCTAAATGAAACAGAAAACCTTTTGATGGATATCTTAGGTCTTTATATAATATCCATTATCACTTTTTAACCCGAGCCACCAACAAATACCAGTAGAGAATAAAAATAATTTTTTTTAACTTGGCGCTATATTTCCGCGCCATTTGTTATAAGCAGTCTTTCCCAAATTCAGCCTTACGGCAATTATGCGCTTATTTCTGCAGAGTATTTATAATTGCCTCAAGTCTCTCTTTCTGTTTACTTACACAAGAATGATGTAAATATATAGTTCATATAGGTTTCTGTCGAAAAATTCGAACTTTATGTTTCGATGCTTTAGAATTCAAACTTGACAATTTGATGTTTTATAATTAAGTATACTAAAATAAGGGCATTAAATTATGAATCACGAAATGTAATAAATCTACTTTTACATGTTTTCCAAGAATAAAATAAGCATAAATGAAAACTCATATTGATACCTTATGCAAATTAGTTTAAAAATAATACTTTAAAAATATTATTACTTTATTGCAAGTTATTTAAAATAGTAATTAAATCTTAAACATTTATCATAAATAAAAGAAAAATCACAACTTTATCACTTATCTTGAATGCTAATTACAATTTCTTTAATCTTATACAACTTATATGCATGCAAGTAGGGAATCAATTAAAAAATTTAGTCCCAATCTTGCACGGTTTTTGTTTGTGGGTATTAAAAACAGCATTTAAATGGAATTTGATTCTTTGATTGTTTTTTTTACTTTTGACAAACTAAAACGTTTCATTGTTCTAACTTTAATTCATCCTTTAACTGATATTGTTGGAATAAGAATTTTTTTTTATCCCTTGGTTTTTAAGAAAAAAATCCTCTTAATAGGAATAAAGTTGCAGCAGAAAACTGCAAATTTTAGAAAGAACGAGGATGGCGTAGTAATTTTGAAGGAATTGGGACTGTGATGAACAGTAAAATAAGAAATGAATAAATGGTGCTTTGCCTTAGAAAGTTTAAATGAAAGAAGACTTCATAATTTTACATACCCCAAATAAATCAGTGTAATACATTCGAAAATTAAAGTGAAATATTTTAATATTTAAAAAAACATAATCTCATTGATGAGTGACCAAAAAGAAGGTAAACTGGCAATTTAACTTCAATTTATTTTTTTCTCGGAAGGGCATGGTTTGTACACGGAGAGTTGAGAAGAAAAACGTCTATTTACATCAAAACACAACAGAAAAGTGTGCGACATTTTTCCCTTAATGCTTTCGCAAAGAGGTTCTTAGAGATTTACTTGACACATGTCGATTTTGGAAAAGGGATCTTAAATATTGTTAGAAAGAATACATGAGCATTAGGAATTTCTATTCCTTCTCTTAAATTTTAAGTTGTATTAGTCATCCAGTGTTGAGAGCGAGAATTGAAAGTAATTAGATAAGAAAAAGGATTTTGATGCCGGCATCCTGATATAGGGGTAGCGTGTCTTTCCGGCGATCTGGGCGTCCCAGTTCGGGCATGGTTGGTATTCTGTGCTCCATCTGTGAGTAGTGTGAATGTACCCCCTCTAAAAAGGGATTGTGCAAGCGAATGTGAAGCATGAAGTAGTTAAGTCGTACTCTTGACCCTAGTTGTCACTACTGAAGAAATAAGGGATGCTAATTTAGGATTAAATCGCCGACAGCTTTCTGCCAGAGGACCTGTAACAACAAGAACAACAGGATTTAATGAGAAATAAAAGAAAATTTTAGAATTTTGTAGTATGGGATAATTTGATTAAAAAAATAAAAATAATTAATTAGAATTTAAAGTAGATCCTAGTTGTTTTTCTGTTTTCGTACCATTACATTTTATTACTATATCGTTATATTATATTATGTACTATTTTTATATCATATTATATTCGATATTTTTTGAGACATCATTACACATACACACGCGCAATATCTATTTGATAATGAATATATTTATCATAGCCGAATTGAAAATTCTTTTAAAAATTAATGTTGTGATTATGAATTTTAACTATTTATTGGCATATATTAGTGTGGACGGCAGTTAAGTTTCTGCACACTGTTAAAATAAATGCCACGCAGACACCTGCTGTGTTACTATTGCAAGTAAGGATGTCAAAGTGTTAACTGAGGGTATAAAATATCAGCAGGTGTTATTTGAAAGTTATGTAGTGATGCAACGTAATTGCTTTTCGTCTGGAATATACCAGCTGTGTAAACAAGGTCACTGTTTTGATATAAATGTGACGTATTTTACATTTTAAGAAGTAGAAGTAAATACAGTAGAAATAATAGTAGTAGAGATAATTCAAAATATGAAATATTGTGAATAAAGGAAAAGTAATTATCTTCTAAAAGCACTCAGTACTTCAACTAATTTCTTCTGAAATTAAATTTTGGGAGAAAATTATTAGTTGTAATTCATAAATTATTTGATTATTTTTATACATGAATTACATTTTGAACTTTTAATAAGATATTAAACATTATTGTATATTTATTTTGTTAGTTTATTATATTTATATTTAATCGATAACTATAATAGATTATGAGTCAACCATCATCCTCATCTAGTGTAGCATTTGTGAAAGAGGAAAGTAAAGAATTAAGGAGGAAAATGCTCACTGTATGTTTATTTCTGCAACCAAAACGAGACAGGATTTAGAATTATATTTTTAAATATTTAATGTAGCGCATAATTTCCATGAATTTATTATTTACAGATGTAGTCAGATACATAATTTGACACATTTTGTAACTTTGCCCGCAATTATCACAGGATCTGCAATTAAAATTAATTTTGATTGATTTTTCTATTGATTAGTTTTTTTAATTAAACTATCAATCTCTTGATCTAACATGTGCAGGATTATTGAGAATTTATTTTTATTTGTATAGCTAAGACATAAATTTTCTTTTGACTGTAAAAATTAAATAGAATTCAATAAAACCTTCCCATAGGTTAAGACTTCTGCCAAAGCTAAACCAGCAAACCAATAAATTGCTTTGATATTATTCTCTTTTGTGACATATTTCAGGTCATCCATTAAATTTTGCTTGTTCGTTGCTCAACCGTATTTTGATTTCTTCGAATCATAGTTTTTAAATTCATGGAATAATCTGTGAATCAATTTAAAAATCTATTTATGAAAGTGCCGTAGGCTCAAAAAAATTTAAGATATCAATTTTTGGCAATGCAAGTCAAATTCTTGTGACTTTTGACAAAGAACACCAATCTTTAAGTTGTAGTAGATAATTTTGTAACGTTATTAATAGTTATATTTCAGTGGCAGAGCAAGCGTAACGGTTCCTGGAATACGATTATTCTTTCTTTTCATTCGATTTCATTGATTTAGAAATGCAAATCGTACCCTATACATGACAATCGTTTTCACTCCTTCAACATATTTAATTTAAAATGTGGCATGAGCAGTTAATGTTCTATCTTCATGACATCCGGGCATCTATATCACACTTCTCCTTCTCATTTTTACATAATTTTTCTTTGAATTATCAAAGAACTGAAGTAAAAAAAAGGGAATTCCTCAGTCTGGATTTTTGAGTATTCCCTTCATCTTAATAGTCACACCTATCTCTAGCACATCTCTAGCAACTGATCATTTCTAGCATATGATAAAAAATGTGCTCTTTAATAAGTAATGAATCTTTATATATTCGCTAATAAAACCACTTCTGAGCACCGAAATCGAATACCACACACATTAAATGGCTCATTAGCAGATTGTCACTGCATTCTATCTTCGAATAAACTGTTCTACCAATAGAATGAGATATGTTTCATCCATCGTAAGTAAAGTAAATGTTTTCGATAAGGAAATTTCAATAGAAACGATAGATGGTTTTGCAATAATATATAACAAATCATGGAGTTTGAGCATCCAACTTTAAATCATGGATTGTATGAAAATAAACGTACAATTTAAAACAACCCAAACAATAATCCTTATGCATTAAACACATGAGGGATATACTTTAAAGTAAATACCCTAAAGTCGAATAATATTACCTAGATTGAATAAGTAAGCCGATTAATGACAACAAAATCATATGCCATTTTAGTGTTGGGCATAGTAAATAAATTTAATCAACTTTAGTTTATTGTGTGTTTTTATGTATTCTTTTGTGTTTAATTTTTTGAATTCTTTTGGCAGTAATGTTCTTCAAATTTTAAAGAGTGAATAATCTGAAAAGTTGACTGATCCATTTTCATTCGCAAATTTTTAATTGTAGAAACACTATGTATTTTTTAAATCTTTACTTTTAAATCTAAAACGAGCTTAAAGATGTAATTTGTAAAAATTTTGAATTATGTAAGTAATGGACACTTACAATTACAGTAATCTTTTCCTAACTAAAGATTTTGGTAACAAGCATTAAAATTGAATTATATAGCATTTGCTGAATTATTAAATTAAGAAACTTTTGAAACATTGCGACCGCTTCCCTTTCATTCTCAAAGTTTAATCTAATTCGGAGCATTGCGCCATTTGCAATGAGTGATCACTAAATCATTCAATTTATCATGCAGGAATCACAATCAATTATGCAAGATTAAACATTGTGTTTCTGAAACTGCAACGAAACTTTCTGCCATCATTGCGACTTAGATGAATTCTATGTTCTCCGAGTCTTCGGGAACATAAGCATCATCAGAACGAGCGATGAGGGTTTGTTCGAACTTAATCTTTTAAAATCAAATCCCCACACCTTTTGGGGATGCGATCAATCATTTTGTTTCGGAAGTTTCTTATCTAGATTTACCACAAAGCGGAGTTGCTTCGTTTTTATTTCTGTTTCCCAGCTCCCCGAATACTCGTGCGCGCTGGTTTATTTTTACCAAAAATGCCTCTTGAGTGCAATATTTTTGTTTCAGACTTTGAGGGGGAAGAAGCACATTTAAGAACCTTTTTAAAGTTTTGAACTCTGCTCCGAGTGCTTCATCAAATCTGTTTCCTTTTCACCATTATCTTTGTAGAGCCGAGCTCTGTAAAAAGGGTGCAGCCTGAGAAGGGATGAGGAGGGCAGTTTTTCTAAAACTAGGATAACCTTTAATTATATTAACGCTCATTTTTGGTGCTAAATGAGGATCGTTTTGGGAAGGATTCGTTACTTTGATCTGTGATAGGAAATCGAAATAACTGAACCCTTGTTTTTGTATCCTTCAAACTGACATACTCGGTAAAAATGAGATTCCCTGAATAATAATGACAGTTTTTCTATGATATTCTACTATTTCTGAATAATAATGGCAGTTTTTCTATGGTATTCTACTATTTATGAATAATAATGGCAGATTTTCTATTGTATTCTACTTCTACTTATTACACTTTACAAGCACACGAAAGACCTGCCAGCGATTTACGCTGTTGATGGTCTCTTGTTCTTTCAGTTGCGCCAACTAGGGCCAACACTACGACTTAGCTACTTCAAGCGCCACATTCACTAGTACAACCATTTTTACAGAGGGGCGTGTTCACACACCTCACAGATAGAACTCAGAAGAACAACCATGTTTGAAACGGGACTCGAACCCGGGACGCCCAGATCACGGGGAAGACGCTCTACTCCTATGCTAGGAAGGTGGCATGGCAGATTAAAATCTACATATTCACAATCTCATCAAAACATGGAAATGGAAGAGTAGAGCTTTAAAATCAGCTGTTTATGAGGAACACAGCTCAGGATTGGTAAGACCGGGAATTTCCATCAGTCCATTTCTATCATGCCATTTGTAAGAGTAACTCGTCGAATGCAAGTACAAAGCGAGAAGCTTGGAGTGTTGAAAGGGGAGCTTAGATACTCTAACAAAAGATTTACTAAGGGGACTATGAACTGGCTTGAAGTGTGCGTGAATGTCTGAACAAAATGGATTTACGGAAAATTGTAAATAGTCAGCTTAATATGAACCCAAATCACATTCATAGTGTATTTTCACCAGAATTAGATCTTGAAATTCACGACCTAAACATTACTACCAGGCCAATGCATAGCTTAAAATTAGATACAAATAAATTTAATAAAACCGTTCTTAGAATGCTGCTATTTTATTTAAACGAGTTACCTATTTTTTACTCTTTAAATTCTATTTAAAATTCGTTATTTTAATTATGAAATCGTGAATATATTTATATGAAAGCTCATTAATACATGGCACCAATCATATGGAATCAGAATTTTTGTAATCTATAAATTTATTAATAAATTGCAACATTGTAATGCATTTAGAATTGTTATAGGCATTAAATAAGTGTACAAAATTTGGAAATTTTAATGCTTCAGGATATGAAGGAAAAATTTATTATAAAATGCAAAACAGAAAAACTTATGCAAACAGAAAATGTATGGAATTATCAAATTCTTATTTATTATCAGCATTTTTTAAATAAAAAGCCATGATGAGCGGAGTACAGCAAATTGTCTAGGTGGACAGAAAAAAAAGCGAATTTGAGAAAGTGATTTTAACTTATATAATTTCAGCAAAATTTTTTATAAAACTATATTTTGAAGGAAAAAGAAAGCCAAATCAGAAAAAGTAAAGTCAGAATTTATGGAATTAAGAAATTACTTTTAGAATATGAGTAATTCGTAATTAAGTATTTCAGTTTTCTTTAGCTAATTATAAATTATCAACACAAATATTTCGAATGCATTACTAAGCATTTCTTGCATAGAATCAAAATTTAATTCAATCAATCCATTAAGTAATAATACAACTCTGAAAAAATATTAAAACATTGCATTTTCACAGAGAATATTCATGTATAAAAAATTATATCATGTGTAAAAAATCTTTAGTATTCAGTGTGTGACAAGTCGATTGCAAAATTTCAGTTTTACAAATATGAAAAAGCTAATGAAATAATAAGTATAAATAAGCCTTAAAAAGAATTAAGAATGTGATTTTGAAAAAAGAAGGCTTGAAAAATTACAAAAGCAACTAAAGTTCTTGAAATTCGGGAAAAAGAAGGTAAAAAATTATCAAATTTAGCATTTTAATATATCATTTATATCAATCTGAATTGTTATTTCCTCTGCTCAGTGACATCACGAAATATGCGCGCGTGTGGCCTTTATACTCGAATGACCTTGATTCACTGTGTATGCTTTATAAAGAGGAAGCATTTTATTCTTATTTTTTTGCGGGGATATTCTAATTGAATTTTTTTATTGCTTTGTACACTTCATTGTTTTATAGAGTGTTCTATTTTTGTAAGAGGCGAGAGTAGAATT
The DNA here is from genome assembly GCA_026543055.1 of Argiope trifasciata. Taxonomy (NCBI): domain Eukaryota; kingdom Metazoa; phylum Arthropoda; class Arachnida; order Araneae; family Araneidae; genus Argiope; species Argiope trifasciata. Next base: position 423,559 of record JAPMOQ010023086.1, read on the forward strand.
CTTCAGGGTGGGTGTAGTTTTGATGGATTACTAGGGAAGACAGAAACTAACTTCGATCAGTTATTCATCATTTCTTCTTCTCTTCCTTCCTTCACTTCCCCCCTCTTCGTGAATGATTTGGGGTTGAATTTTTTTATTTACTTTGGAATATCGATTTTCTCTTCTATAATTCTGTTCTGTTAGTGCGTATTAAAAGCATGGATATTTATTTAATTATGGAACAAGAATAAAATGAATCGACCGTAAAATCGAATGTTAAATTGTTTCTGAGAAAAAGATTTTTCATTAGTTTATCGAGTTACAGAATAAGTAAGCAAGTAAAAGGATGCTTCTAGCCGGTTTTTATAAAGTCGAATCCAGAGATTATAGTTAACGCAGCAGCTTTATGTTGATGTACTGAAAGAGAAGCAATAATAATTTTTCAATAAATAACCAATTTAGAATCGGCTTCTCACGGAGTAATTTCTACAGCCTTTCAAAGATCATAAATTGTTCTTTAAAACTCAGAATCTTTGCAGGATAGATTGGTTTGAATTGATAGTAAATAGAGAAGGCTATAAGAAATTATTTTTTGTAAACTCTGCAAGTCTAATTAGGGCGTTATTTCAAATGAATTTCGATACGCCGTATCCAAATTAGAAAATTTCTAAGTACTCTGAAAAAGATGGAGCTCTTTATTACAATCGAATTCTTGGAACCAAAAAGAGAAAGTTATTGATTTGGCAAGAAGATTGACTGCAACTGAATTTAAGGTTCCATATTATTCTGGAATAGTATCAGAACTTATGAAAAGGAAATGAAATGAAGAAATGCATTGCCCTTTTTAAATTCTGAAATAGAGTTTAGCGTTCACTGCCACATGCATTGATCTTCCTCAGTAAGTGAGGGTATTCACTGGCTTTGACCTTCATACATTGGATTTTTTTTTATCCAGGCACATTTGAAGAGTAGTATGGTATATTGTTGTTTCATCGCCTTTTGCTTTTTGATAAAAAAAAAGAAGCGAAAGGCGAAGGTTTAACACTTTCTTTCAACATGGATATATTAGTCAAAATAAATCATCAACTGTAGGATGTATATATAAGCATCGTCTTGTAATACAATATCGTCTATTTTTGTAAAAACGCTGTAACAACCTATTTTCAGACAGTGTGTAAACGGTTATCATAAACCATATGGGTTAGCTATAATCTGTCGACATTAAACATGCTTTGAATTCGGCCCAGAATGAATGTGGTAGGTTAAGTCTGGGTTTCGGGGCATACAAATTCAATCAATTGGACAAGTGATCGACAAGAGACATTGAATTAGCAATGAAAGAGTGCGCAAAATTAGTCTTAACCACCTGTTTATCTATTTATTTTCAATCATTCTAAATAATTAAGGCTGTTAAAATAGGTTTTTTTTAAACTGAGGGTTTCCCTCTACTTGTCTAATATAATGAATCTCGACATATTATCTACTCTCAAATAACTAACTACATTAAGAACTCGATATATATTCGTATTTACTGATAGATATGTAATTGCATTATCATAGAGTTGATAACTAATCAATAAATACTTATATTAGTTACCAAGAACTTTCCAAATACACGACGAATATTTAATGACGCATTGTCTTATTTAGGCCACTTTATCAAGAATACAAACTAATCAAATTAGCAATTAGCTCACAACTCCAATCCGTGAAATTATTAACAAGTAAGTTATAAACGGTTAACTATAAAAATATTCATTTATTTTTTATCAATTGAAATGCAAATATGCTTCATGCAATTAATCACGCAACGACTTAATGCTGCGCAACAAACACACACTACATAGAAATGGCTTGTAAACAAGGCTCGTTCTACTATACAAACGATGTAACCTAACACTAAGGCTTGGGTTCACAGCAGCTTGCATATACATGAGATGATGTAAATTGGACTCAACTAGCTCAATGCCTATAGTACACCCAACTGCTTTAGAGAATTGAGTAAATAAGACGTAGTTAGAATGTGTAGTCTAACAGCTATATTGCATGCAATGCAACTCGTGTTTCGAAATTTGATAATGCAAACTTTTTTTGTTTATCGTCAAACAGTTTTATTTATCTTAATTCCCCAATAGCACAGTACAAACATTATTTATTGCACAGTAGAAAATCAATTGTTTTGTTTATGTTATAAAAATATGTATTTATTAGAAACAAGTTCTTTTTCGAATCTGTATTATCAATCTTGTTATACCAGTTTCTTTTAGAGTTATTAATCTTGTGAAAGAAACTTCAATTGGGAAATCTTAAAATAGTACTAGTTGTTGATCTAAGGGTATATGAGTTTAAAAATTGGGCTGTTCTTTATTAAAAAATAAAAATTCAATTTTTTTAATGCTAAAATAAATTTTTTGCATAAATTTTTTTTATTATTCAGTTTATTTATGGATTCAGATTATTTATGAATAGTTATCATTTACAGCTGCGACACAAGAAAATATTCGTGAGCAAATAAACACATCATTTCTTTTTGAATTCTGTATTGTTTTAAACAGTTTAACAAAAAAATCCATTGTTTTTCTTTGGGCAGGGAGGAGTGTGCCAAATCTTTTCTTTTGGTCAGTTTGACTAGGAGTCAATTTTCCTTCAATGGAGTTGAAAAGCTACTTTTTGAAATTCAAAAACCGGTTCTGAACTGTAGCTCTAAGTCTGTAAAAGCATTGCAAAGAAAGCTACTTTCTTCTAGCAATAGCAGAATTTTAGAATGAACGGTGGGCATTGTTTCAAATTCCCATTCAAAATTAAAGATAATAAGTAATATATTTATTTATATATTTTAGTATCAGTCATTTAGTAAAATAGTTTCTTGATTGACAAAAAGGAAACTATTCGACAATTCGAATTATAACGCGTTATCTCCTATGGCTAAAATAAAAAAAATCACTCTTAAGTCCCACGATGGTTATTGAATATAAATTTCTTATCTCGAATTGTGGTCAGCGGATGAATCTTTCGGCTGAAATAAGTTTTATAACTCTGAAATGCCCAATCATAAACACTTATGAACCTTAACAACTAATTTAAAGTTACATTTAGGATTATATGTAATAGAAAATTTGTTCAAACCAAACATTACTAAACTCTAACAATCTGGTGCTCACCACTAGGCAATCTACAGCCTTGGATTATTTTGGTGTGAACAAAACAGTCAGCATGAAATATAGCTTGAAATAGAATAAAAATGTATTAGATTGTTGCATTCACCAAAATATTCGATTCCAGCAAAAGAATTTCGGGTATTTCCGGAAAAGTGGAATAAAAAAAATCTATATCCTTTTCCCCCCATAAAACAATCGATGAAACATCCGAAATACACGGAAATAAACAACTGTAGATACAACATTCGAAAAATATTGTTCTTTGAATTGGGGCTAAAGCTTTATATTCTCAGAAGATGCCAAATGAAAGAAATCGGTACTAAGTTGTAGCTGTACAGCACAATGCTTCCCGGGTTTTGCATCAAATTTTTAACTTTGGAGGTGTAAAATTAGACTAAAAAGTATCAAAACATCTTTTTATTTTTCTAAAAACTAAACTAATTTTAAATAGGTGTTGCGAACTAGGTCACTAAAATATTATCTAATTTCGTTACCAACATTTTATTCCCAATTTTTCTTATTTCTTATTTTGTGTTAGCATTAGTAAATGAAATATTATATTATTTTTTCAAGTGTAGTTTGTTTCGCTGAAAACATGGTAAAACAATGTACTATATTGTTGTATGGTAAAATTAGGGTATAAAAATTAATACAATTGATGAACTAGCTGAAATAGAAAAATAAAAAGCTATGACATCAGATCTAGAAAAATTGAAGAAGATTCTTGGAGACTCTAAAAGAAAGGTTCTTAGTATAAATTGTAATAACATATTTAGTTTAATTTCTATTGGTTTGTGAGTTTAAAATATTGTAGTCAATACTCCATTTGTAGGGTCTATTTCACTGAATTTTATTCTTGATTAAGGAAATTCCTTTTGATTTAAATGAAAAAGGGACAGAATCCAAAAGTTGATAAAAATGTACATAATATTTGCTACAATCTTTGATTCGTGATTCTATGGTTAAAACTTTTAATAACCGTTCTTTCTTTTCTAAAATTAAAGTAATTTAGGACTGTAATGGGTCAAATAAAGTATAAATAGCTATATTCTCTAAAATAAAAACAAAAATTAACCATAGATGCAATTTTTGAAGTGGATCAAATGTATCCCTGGAGTGTTTTTAAATTTGACAGATGTATTTCGTCAGGGCTTGGATGACCATGTAAATACAATGAAAGGTCGAGTCTAGTTTTTATAATACTTTAAAACAATTTTACTGCAAGCAAACTCTTACCAATTACATAACAGTATTCACATTTCTATGCATGATATATTTCAAAACAGTTTTTACAGAATGCAATTTTACTCATGGCACTACAGTTTTACTTCAGGTTTCTTTATTACTGACATGTAATGAAAAATTGCACTAACATTTGAATATAATTAAAGAAAACCATTGAGACACGCACTTCAATAAATTTTATACTTATTTATATATTTGGATAGATTCAAAAACATCAACAGGGCATATAATTTCCTATGGAATCCAAAGGGTTAAAAACTGTAAATGACTTTTTCATAAAAGAAATCGAAAGGATAAAAATACCGAAAAACTTTTTTTTAAACCGATTTTTTATTTCAACTAGCGTCGGTGAAGAATTTTATTTCTCTACCTTCTACAAACATCTTGTTACGTTAGATCACAGCATGTCACTTTTTATCCTTTTTTTTTCTGACCCATCTGTCTTTGTTGACAGAAACATAGATCCAGCAATGACCTTCAACTGATCCGGAAAGAAATTTAGCTGTGCTACATCAAACTGGTTTTCGTCGAAAATTACCTTTGCTCCTATAAGCAGGAGACCGATTAACCGACTGGCGTATGCATTTGCTGTATCGGCTTACAGTCTAAAGAAAGATAAGAAAGGTGTTAAGGCTTGCATTATAAATGTAAGAAAATTGGAGGTATTCTTTCCTCTGCATGTGACTGTAACAAAATATGGGATGTTATTTTACTTCCTCGTGAAGAATGAAATACTTCTATATGATCCAATCTTGGGAGAAAGGAATTTTGTTGATATATCAATATTTATAATTATAAAGAACTAAAGTGTATTCTTTACATGCGCAGTATTATCTTTTTATTTCTCTAAGTATGACCAAAATATTAGAAAGAAAAAAAAAAGAGACGAAATTGAGCAAACAATCTAAACAATCTAAATATTATATTGCTAGTCTTGATCAAGAGAGTAAATAAATGTTTAACAACAAAATACAAAATATTTATTTAAAATTTTGATGGAAACATTTTATATGCTATTTTTCATTTTGAGAAATAAGCAAAATATTTTTGGGGTTTGAACACTATACTATTAATGAAGACAAATTATTAAAAATTATACAGAAAATTTATATAATAAAGTATATAGAAGAAAACAATTATTAACAAATTATCACATGAATGCAAACTAGAAGCTTATATTTTTTAGTACGAATCAAAAACTAAACCTTTTTCTATAATTTTTATTCATGCTTTATCTGTTTACAATATATAATAAATTAAATTCTAATTATTTATTTCGAGTGATTTAGAATTTTGATTTCAAAGGCCATTTGACTTTTTAAAAATTTTTTGTAAGAAGTTATCACTTAGAAATATTCGTAATAAATCAATTAATAAACTATGAAGTGTTATTCTTTGAATATAAAACCGTATACTTTGTAACTTCTGAAAATATTTATTGATAATTCAAAAGGATTGAGATTGAATTGCCCCAGCTAATCGATGAAATCCCCCCCCTCCATGTTTCAGTAATTTTATATTTGTAAGATGCTAAAATATAATTTCGGGATCTAAAATTTTTCTTAAATATTTTAATTGGTCATTTAGAAAAACCAAACTGTCTGCAATTTTATTATTCTATAAAAGCAAAGTTCCATGAAATCAATTCACGTGGCATGTTTTCTCAGTAAAATGGGTATTCTTATCTAACTGAATGCTTCCATGTGCTATGCTACACGTTACTGCTTTTTCATCCATTGGATTTGACACACATATTGAATTGACCCAATCAAATTAGTTAGACTCAATACTAGAGAATTTCATACTCATAATTGATAATGAAAAATTATTCAGATTAAAATATACCAACTTCATTTATATATTAACTTTAATATTCTTTCTGTTTTGTTCATAATACAAACTTAATTTTTTTAAGAATCTTATATAATTAATGGCACCCTAACTTTTGAATTTTGCACATAGCGGCTAACTACAATGTTTCTTCCTCTATGCTTTGCTGTATAAACTGTAATTTGTTTTAAATTTTTATTATTTGGTGCACATATTCCCATTTTCAGACCCTCAAGTATTTATTGTGTATTCAATACATTGTCCATTTGCGCTTCTTATCATCGTTAGCAGTTATATATAATCATATTCTTTGCAATGCCGATTTCTATATACTTGCATGTGGTGTAAGGATTTTTAAACTTTAGAAACCATTGAAAAGGGTTTCTTCATATCCTTCTCGTATATTTTCGAATAAAGGTATTATTTCCCTTACCCAGAGTAAAATTATGAATTTTTGATAAGATCCCACATGTCTTGAATGTCATTGGAGAACAATAGTTATGAAATACAGATTCTTGGATTTAATTTAACATGTAAATATGAATTTCGAATGTCTTTTTTAGGACCGAATAAAACCAAAATTTGACCCAATATAGTTATAATCTCAATATAACAACCGAATAACCCATACTTGCAAATAATTTCATTGACTGAAATTAATGCACCTATGAGTAATTCCATGCGCATCAGGTAGATAAACGATAACCTGTTTCGGATTTGGATCAAAATTTAATAAATATCTATATCTTAGATGCTTAATATGCGTATCAAATTTCAACTATTTAGCTATTTAAGTTTTACTATTATGTTCAGTTGTATTTGAACAGCCATCCAAGCAGACTTCCTCAGAATGGAATTCGTTCGAAGTTGGACAGAAATCTACAAATTTGGCAATTCATACAAAAAATTTAATCCCTCTTTTTAATCGCCTTTTAGAGTCGTGATGTTTACAAAAAAAGACAGAATGATCTTCCCAAATGTGTTTTTCCAATTCCACTGGGACTAGGGTGAGATTTAAAACTTGAAGATTCGACAAAATATTGAATTAGATTTATTTTAAAGATCACAATATCTTTTCTGTACTTCATATATGAGAAAGTAAAAAATAGTCTATATATGTCTATAAAAAATGGTACTAAGATGTTTAGAATTCCACAGTAATTGTGTTATTAAGCATTTTAGTATTATGAAATCACAGGAAAATTGCTCAACGTCCCATTTTGTGCCTGCCTGATTACAAATTGTCTTTTCTTTATCAAAATAAAGTGATATATTACACTAAATTGTACAATTTTAATAATTGCCCTATCATATCCAATTCACTATTACCAAGTAGTGGCCATTCTAGGTTACAAATTTTTGATAAATCTCCCCTCTAAATCTATTTTCGGGCTATAATAAATTCTGCTGTGTGTATCCATATTAGTATCTTTATGGCTTATCGATTCTATAAGATGACATAAAAGGAGGACGTGAGCAAATGCTACTCCTCCCCGCTTGCCTGGCCTTCTGATTAATACACCAGATCGACGCGCTTCAGTAGCCACGACACACACACTTTTTCCTCTGACGACTGATACGCTAATCCGTGCAACCTTCGACATCAATTAAGTCACCACTTAATTGACGAATCATGGGACAGCCGAGTACATGTAATGAAGTTTGTTTTTGTTCAAGGAGCATTGATTTTTCTTTTATGAGGAAATGTTTCAATGAATTAAAAAGAGTTCATTGTGATATCATAATCGTATTGGAACGTATACGAAAAGCAATTACGATATCACTTAAATAAAATGTGATATCATAATCGCTTGTAGTTTAGTTTGCTAAGTAACTCAGTTTTCCTATTACTAAGATTGTACCAGTTCAAGTACCGTCAAATACTGGAATGCCCGGGCTCTCTTGCAAAAATTAGAAATATTGCCTACCTCCTTTGAAAGCTGAAATGATAAATTTTGCATTTAAGGGATTCACATACACAAGAAGACTTTGATTAGTTGATGACCATAAAAGCAAATACTTACTCGGATGCCCTTTGAGTGTTCTCAGTAAACCTCTCCGGCCCCTTCGATTTTGCTATTATCCGGGATAATAGCTATAACGAGCCAAGTATGCGACTCGAGTATTCAATCAATCTAGCCGGAATGATCTTAACAAAACTTTCTTGTATACACTCTAATAAACTTGCCATGTGAAAGAATCCTGATTTTGGCATTCAATGGTGACGAAATATTAATTTTCGGCGTGAATTGATATTTTTACTGAATCTGCGGAGTCACTTTAGACGAGTTTTTTATAATGGGTTGATAGTATTCAAAAATCGAATTTATGTTTTAAACACATTTTTTCTCAATCAAATGAAACAAAAATTGGATATAAAAATCCCAAAATTTGACACCAGTGGAAATTCCATACCGAATATAATATATATGCCTTTGCTTTTATAACCATCCCATTTACACGCTTCTGAATATACAGACAGAAATCAATCCATTGTTAGAGTTGGCTCAAACTTTATCAAGTGTTTACTTTACAGATGCTAAATTTGTGTATCGAATCTTACCTATCTAGCTCTCTTCATTTTGTAGTTATAGTGTTGATTTACATTTGAACAGCCGGACAAACAGACTTCCTCAGAACATTTTCCACACAAAATGGAATTCGAGGAAACGACCGTATACCGAATTTTAATTATCTTTCTGATAGCGACTATTTCTGTCATACACAGACAAACATTTTCCAAACATATGTTTGTCGAACTTGGGAGGGGGAATAAAAAATGTGGGAATTTGTCAACATTTCGAGTTCAAATATTTTGAAGATTACTATACTTTCTCTATGTTACATATATAAGAAAGAAAAAATGAAGGCCGAGAAATTTCACTGTGATATCCAAGTGATTTTGTTAAAAGAGCATTTAAAGTCTTTGATAGTTACATACTGATAGAATTAACACAAAAGCTTGAACAATATCTTTTACTACCCTACACGAGAGCTATTTTTCAAAATAATCTCGTACTTTACAACAGTAATTTGTTCCTGAAGGAAGCACTTGAACTCATTCCCTCTTTAGACACTTTGCAGACTACCTCTTCACCTCTGCGAGAGAATGTTTCACTATCTTTATAGCATGTATCGGAACCAGTTATATATTGATGACGTTTAGTCACCTTGCTACCATGAAAAAAAAATGCTACTGTTGATGTACAATAAGGCAATATACTTACATCCGCCATTGAATACATTTTGGCGATACAGCCTAAAGAATCGCGGCTTCGATATCTAGTGATTTTTAAAGACTAGTCATGTGTACAAGCATGTTTCATATTACATTTCTCGTTATTATAAAGAACACATTAGAATATAAGGGGGAATTTAGAAAATTTATTGCCTACCTAGCTTTTATCCTTGCTTTCAGACCGCAGTTAAATATTGATGGCCATCTACAAGTATATATCGTTTCTCAACGTTTTGGTTAAGATGAAAGTGCTACTCATTGCCTATCTACACTTAACATACATATAGTTTCAAAATCTAACCATTCAATCGATCAGAAAAAAACATTCTGCCTTCATCATGCATCAAATGATTATTAGAAACATTTCGATGCAATTATATCCAAGATACAGCATAATTTGATTCAATACTTTTTTTCAATTTTAGGATGACTTTAAGCTAGCTCAATGTTTTAGAGGATGTATCGGGATATAATAAAATATCCTTCTGCATATGAACAACGTGATAATTTGAAATTGCTACTTTGTTCACCCATAGGTGTATTTGAAATGAATCAACTGTATTCCAATGAAAGGGATATAATTTGGATACTTGTGATATAGTCAATTCAGAGCTGTCCTCCATTTTGATCCTGTATTTTTTCCAGATTTAGAGGTCTGATAATAATCTATATTTCAACAATTGTTCCATTAATTCATGGTTCGATTCTATTTATATCGTCTTATATGTCAATCTAATGCAAACTATAATCCATTAAAATCATAATGTGTCAGTTGTCATCAATCAGCATAATTAATTACTCTGGTATGAACTTTTATAAGATGCGACTCATATGATTTCCATTTCATCTAGACATGTTTTAAAACTGCGAGATTCTTACCTAACAGAAGGACGAATATATCTTCAAATCGGTTTTTGTAAGTTATTGTATCAGAGCTGTAAATAAGTCCTTTTTTTAATGTATCCATTTTATACTTCATATCACGAAGATAAAGTACCAAAGAGCTATAGATAAAAATGTTAAAATTATTTTACTGTCATCCTTAATTTATTTATTTCCATACAATATACTGAAGTGGATTGGTTGGCTGGGCTGCAATCTTCTTTCGTAAGCTACAGCGTATGAAAGGATTAAGATAGCGAACTTGTTTGCATAGGATTGACTGGCTTCCCTAATCTCAATCCAATTTTCGGCTGAGCTATCCATTAAGACGTATTTATTGAATCTCGGCAAAATCCATTATCTTGTCTCTCATCCAATATTGCAAATTCATTTATCCGTGCTGGAAATGAGCTACTCGAAGATGCCACTTAAGTTTAATTCCATGCCAAAACAGAAGACTTAAGTCGAACTATTATTAACGACCCGGCTGCATCGTATTAAATTTTCCGATCAATCATTATGTAATTAAATAAATGAAAGGGAACTTTCCCATTCCTTTGTCATTTATTGTCACGTAATAAACTAACATTAATACTAGATTCTTCATGCTTTTCTTCATTAAATATGCATTCGTTATCAAATAACTTACGGTTGAAGAAATCGGCATCGCTTACAATATGAGCATTAGTAAGTTGGACATAGTCAGAAAAGAATGCTTTTTCATAGAAAGGATTTTTTTTTGTATGATTGTGCTAAAGTGATTAGATGTCTCGAATTCGACGGGATGGTCGTTTTTATCATTTATCTCAACTTGAAGAACCTCGTATTTACTTTGCTATACTACAGAATTTTGCTACAAAATTATGGTATTAGAATTCCACGGAATTATAACTCAACTTTTTATCGTCTTTTGGCATAAAATATAGGCATGCTAATTTAACACATAGTGACCATTTAGGAGCATAATTTTTATAAATGATCTTAACTGCCATTATGTTCTGACTATTATCATTAGTTTCAATATAAATTGTCTAATTGCCACAATTGGAATTGCTGCTTTTTATATTTACAATTTTCTTCCCTACTCATGCTATCATCTCAATATCGTTTATCTTCAAGAAAATTTAATTCCTTTGATTTCGCTAAATGACATAATAATATCATTTCTTTATCAGAAATAAAACTTGGTTTATATAGAAGAACATCCACTGCTTTTAACTCCCGTTTTCTTGTAGATTAACAAAATATATTTCTTATACAAGAAAATTCAATATGAATTTTTTCAAAAAATGCTAAAATGAATGTTGAACCATGCTCTTTTTTAATGTTTATAATAATGTTTAATTTGAGACACATTGTTTTCAATTCGAGGCATATCTTCTTTGATGGCTGATGCCATAGGTTTTCCGATTACAAATATATTGTAGAATTTATTACACTTAATAATATGGAATTCAGAAAATACCAGCACATGGAAATATTTATTGTTATAAATTATTATTATGAGAAATATTATTTGAACAAGATATCCCTTCATTTAATGATATTCAAAAAACAATTTTTTAAATCAAATACCTGCATCTGATGACGTATTAAGCTTACTTCGGTCTCCAATAGAACTTTAATTACAAAACAAGTGGAAATGCAAACGATTTAATTATTCAGTGATAGTAGTGATAATATCATTCTGTTAAAAATTAGTCAATTTATGTAAAAACATTAGTATGGAGATGAACTTTTGTTTTGATTCATCAAATAAAAATCCAAATGGATTAATAATTTAGCAGTACTGATATCATTCTGTTAAAAATTATAAATTTTATTTTAAAAAATTAATATAGAGATGATTTTTTATTGTTTAAAATTATTCACCAATATCATGTTGTTGTCAATATCAACTGAATTTTTATCGTTAACAAATGAAAAGGCAAACAATTTATTTATTCAGTGTTTATAGTGGTAATATCAATCTGTTAAAGATTTTCTAATATAAAAGCAGTAACATAAAGATGTAATATTGTATTGTTAAACAAATTATTTATAAATATCATGTCTGAGATATGAGAACTATGAGTAATATTACATTTTCTTTCCGGAGCTGCTAATACATCGCATTATCGATATTTTAAACTCAATTTAAAATTAAGTTTTTGAAGACGCTATAATTCAATATAAAAAAGACCAGTAATTTAATGTTTAAATTAAAATGTTTAATGTTTAAATTATTCAACGGATACTTACGTGAACCAAAAAGACTGTAACTAGAACATAACGACTCCTTCAATTAGACAATATATGTGTAGGTGAAGTGTTTAAGCATAAATAATAACCATAACCTTAAGTTTATATTATTATCATTTGTTGAAAAATTGTACTGTTCGTTTCCATCTCCTGAGACGATAACTTTTCGACTATTCTATCTGTTTAAGAGGTGAGGCATGGAAAAGATGTGTGTACTAATAAATGTACATCTCTTCCAATTATTTTTTCTCTCACCCTATTTTGTCGAATCAAACTCGTCCTAACGCATGCGCAAAAGCTTGGAAAGTTGGCAAACAATATAACTTATTGTTTTGTACTCAACAACTTTCTTCCGATAACATTAATCAATTTATACAATTTAATCTTGCTTCAGCCTATTAAATAAAGCTTCTTTTATGCTGAAAATTCAACAATCGAACGGCTATTGAACTCGAAATCCTGATTATTCTATGAAAATATTTTATTTCCTCAATTTACATTTCATTTCAAGCATTCAAACAATAATTAAACACAGAAAAAAATCATTTCACTTCGATTATTTCAACGGTTATAACTGAATTTAATTCTAAAGTCTTTAACAAGGAGCCATTTAATAAGAATACAATTTAAAAAAGAAAGAAAGAAAGAAAAAATAAAGGGAATATTTTGACTCGCACATCTTTTTATTCGCATTAAAAACATTCTTAATGGTCAAAAAGGAGTAATCCCATGCTTTTCATCGAATGATCACATGCTCTGTAATTCATACTGCTTCTTCAGAAGAGCGAAAATTCAATCCCGTAAACTTAAAACCTCTGCAATGGTCCATATGATTTTCCTGCTGCAATCGATGATAAGATTACCTTAACTTGTTCGTGC
>JAPMOQ010023086.1:437020-478167 GCA_026543055.1 Argiope trifasciata
AATTTATTCTATAGCATATTCATATATTTTCATGGTTTATTTTTTTGTAATAAAATTCCAGGTGTTTAAAAAACTCGCGAAATATTTGTACAGTAAACAGATAGAAATAAAATTCTACGTTGGCGAAATATTTTTCAATATTATTTTTAACAAAAATCTATTAAATAGCTTTTAACAAATTGCATATCATTTTTAAGGAATAAAAAAGAAATTCTTCAACGGTTTTCATTTTGCCATTTGCTTTCATATTCAAATCCAAAATCTGTTTTAGAATTCAATTTATACAGCTTAGTACCAAGCTTTCATTTAAATTTAGATGAATTCTGGCTTCAGAATCAAAACCTCGGAACGTAATGCATGCTGGGAAGAAATTTCTAACATTCACTACTAGTGAAAGTTAACTGTATATTACAATTACGATTGTTGCATTGATTCCAACATGACTATGTTTCATCCTAAATTTAATGAAAGTGAATAATATTTAACGTTCCTTATTTGTTTTCATCAATTTATGCAGAAAGTCAGTTATAATCTAAATCTATTCGTTACATGTTTATCCTTTAATCTCTTATTTTGATTTAAAGCTGTGGTTAAGCTCGGTAATTCATTTTTGATTTACTATAAAAATAATTTTTAGATAGTACATGGCAAACAGTGATTGAACTTTGATTGCAATATTATAACATTTGAATATTGCAAATAAAGATACACAAATTTATATTTAAAGTCATTTAAATCTCGGCAAATACTTACTATGAATGATTTTTAATGCCAATATTTGCATTAAACTTTAAAAGTTCTTCAAAATTTTAAGTGTTAATGATATTTTTGAAAAAAAAAATCCTTTCATATGTTTTATTTTTTCAAATGTATATGGATTTAAAAAGGATATTAGAGTTGAAAATATTAAGTAATCAGAAAGTTACATAATTTAATAAGAAACCTGTGAGTAAATAAGAAATCTGAAACATTAAATATTTCTAATTTCGTATTTATTACTTATTGAATTACAGGACCAGTGTTTTTATCTGTCAGGATATTCTATACATTACATAAAAGATAATTACAGATTTCGTTAAAGAAATCTAAAGCGTTCAACGAATCTCCACATTTCAGACCTCCCTGAGCCCGAAAAATATGTTTTGGGAATTTTTTTATTGAATTAAAATACGATAACTCACATTTTCAGGTGAAAAGAATGAAAAAAGTTGTATATAAACTTTATATCTGATTTTAATCAAATTTTGAATGACATCCAATCAGTGGAGCTCTGTCTATCTAGTTGCCCAACTACAAATGATAGACGCGAACTATAAAAATCCAAATAAATAAAATTGTATAAGTAACTTTTATATTACAAGTTTCTATTCAAATTATAGCTTTTTAAATCAAATTTTGAATCAAATGTGAAAATTGGAAGAACAATTTTGCGGGGGTAGAAGCCATGAGTAATATTTGGAAATCCCGATGCAGAGAGTGTGTGCGTGTTTTGTAGGAGATCTGAGGTGAGCTCTGAGTCATTATCAATGATTAATAACCTGAAAGGTAATCCATAATGGTAATCCTGTAAGGTAATTTAACGTCTAATTTGAATCCAGATTAATTTCTATAGTTTCATCTTAATTTAGCCCATATAAAAGTCATTCTAAAATATTCTCTTACTTTCTGATCCAGTTCCATTTCTCTTTTCAATAATGTGTTTAATTCAAGAGAAGCTTTGTAAAATTGCTGAATCGGCTAAAAGCCGACTTTCACAAGTTCAGCGTGAAGAGCTAGAAAAATGTCCAATAAGCACATTCTTTTTTTAAAGATCCCTGAGTTATTTCTGTTATATGTGATTGACTTTCAGAAATCCCTATCTGACTCTTAATGATATGTTAGCGCGGTAAACAATGTTTTCCCTATCAAAATATAGTATATAAAAGAAGGGAAAATTAATTTCTGCTCTTTTTACCACGTCTCCTTGCCCACCCTGCTTGTAAATAATTCTTGCCTGTCTCCGCAGATGGAATAAAGCGTATTTTAAAATGAAAAGGCTTCTTCAATGTCTATTTTAGAATTCGCAAGCATACTAATGGACATGCAGATTTTTTTTGTAGACGAATCACTTCCAAAATTTAACGGAAATCAACATTTTTAAGCAGAAAATTCCAGTCGTCTTGTTCATTATATGTTTAGAGTTATTTAATATACAAAAAGACATAATTAGAAAAATAGTTTTCTTCAAGAAGTTTTCAAAGCGGAAGAATTCATTAGAATCACGCTGTCAAACATTTTGAATGATTCGTCTTCCGCTTACTAAAAAACAAAAATGAGTTCTGCTATGACAAAATTTACTTTACCGTAATATAAAGAAAGCTACGTTTTTAGAAACAATTTTGTAGCTCAAAGTGTTGCTTTTTCAAAAATAAAATGTCGTAGCACAACACATAATACGATTACGCTTCCCGTTCTCAGAACCAATTTTCCGTGCAGGTTAACGACATTTTCATTTGCAGTGATTGAAGAGGCGAACTCAGAAATCGTTCTTTGATTTTCATTTAAACGTTGAGTGAGCTAGGTAAGACAAATCGGTGGAATACCCCCGGCAGTCATAAGCCCCCGAGCGTACGTGAAGAGAAATAAAGGGAAAAACTATGACTCCGAACTTCGTCGGTTCGTTTCACTGGCGATATGCCAGAACGGCGAGATATTGTCCACCATTTTTTATTGGGCCGCGTGTGTTTCTTTCTTCCATTCGGATTTGAGCATGCCCCTGCCGGAGGTCTCGCCTGATATTGATGTGCTCGGCCCTGGTGGCTAGAATTGCCCTTTGGAGAGACAAGAGAGCATTTTGATTGCAATTCTGTTGCTTAAATTTCCAGTTGAAGTGTCTTCACTTATAATATATGAAATGGAATTAAAGAAATTGTGTTTTTTTTTCTTCCTAAAGTATATGTTGTAGGAATATTGTAATCACCGAAAATTTCACTCTCCAGCCTTTCATCTATTTCCATGTTCTAAACCTGCTTGCGAATTACGGGATTTTGTGAACACGATAGTTCCCGTACGAAGCATTTCTTTTAACAGTTGATAAATTTTGTCTTCAATTTCACCGCATTTTAAAATTTATCAGCCTATTTACTATTAACAACTCTGTGAAAATATATAGGCATTAATTAATTGATTTATTTATATTCATATCATGGAATGATAATTAAAATAATGAATTGCTTGAAAAGTTTACTGTACGATAAATTATAAAAAGTTAATTTTAAATAAATGAAATATTGTAAGATTTAAATTTATCTTCTTGTTAAAAGTAAAACGAAATGCCTTTCGAATTTAAGAATTACAATATCTGATATATATCCTAATATTATTATAAATTCTTATCGCTAACCCCCCCCCCTCCACATAAAAAACTGAATTCTAACTAATGGAAATAAAATACTATCTTGTAATATAACTTTCAATATCTACCTTTGTTTCGCGCTCACTCCTATTTCTTTCTTTGTTCTTCTACGGTTGCTAACTTCTGATGACCCTGTCTCGTATTAACCAGGCAGGAGAATCGCGTACATATTGGACATTCGCGGCAAACTGTAACCTTTTGTTGATGATAAGTAGCCATACATGACTACCATTTTCATCTTTTTCTAATAACTTTAAAAATGAAAAATTGATGCTTCAAAAGCGATAAATAGCTCGTTTTGTTTTGTTTCGAGGTTTCCAAAACTCTAAAACAAAATAACATCATGTTCTCACATTATAAAATTATTTCATAGGACGTCAAACGAAATGCAATAAATACATAACTCACTACATTTTAATTTATTTCATGATTTGAATAGTTCAATGCAAACCCACACTATAGTCCTAATATTTTAAAATTCAAAAAAATTCGTATTTTTTTGTAAATTTTTTTGGCAACGAAGCCAAAAAAATTCAACATCAACTTTACCTACTTACTCTCCTTTCCTCAATTTAATCAATAAAGCCAAAAAAAAAATGTTTACTTTAAAATTCGTTATATTTTAAACCTTCACTTATCTGAAAAAATATTTTTATGGAAATTATCTGTCTGAATTATTTACATACGTCTGTATATGAAAACGTAAGCTCAAAAACAAAATTTAATAGCAAAGTCGATACTACCACTGTAAATCTGTGGATCTAAAATTTTTGACAAAATCTCAAATGAAAAGTTAATATTTTTAAATATAAATTCGAATTTATTCTCTAAATTAAGAAATTCAGCAAAAAGTACAATATTTCTGAGGGTTAAGCTAGCATATGCCTTGCCATTTGCGTTCATTGGAAATATTTAATACTTTGCTGGTTATTTCATTTGCTTAGTTGAGTGTTTCGGAATAGTTAGAATTTACTTGGAACTATTTTTGAGTGTTAAATTACATGACAAAAGCTCTAGAAAAGGATTCAAACACTTAAATATGATTCCAAAACCAAATAATTAATACCAGAGTAAATTAAATTTAATCAATTTTCTTTCTATTTATCTTAAGCAAGCACGTTCAAAATAAATGACTCATTATTTTGAATAGATTTTTTTAAAATTGCATTTCACATCTATTATATTTCAGTCTTCGGATATATAAAAAAAATAATTTTCAGCCAAATTTGACCTGTTTCAATGTCACCTGTATCCGCATGAGAGAAATTTTCTTCATAAATTATTATTTTCAGCAAACCATGTGAATCATTTACCAGTTTGGTTTTTAAAAAGTTGCTAATTATGAATGGATTTTCATTTTGCTTACCAACTGGTTTTTAACTGGGCAATCTTAGAATTGATTTCCAGGCAATGCTTCATTATTAAAGGAATTCTTAAATTTTAATTTAGTGTTTCAAAGTTTTGATTAACTTTTTAAAATTGCCTTTGTTTGCTTTAATAGGCTGAAGATATTTTGAAAATAAATAAGCCTATTTTCCACTTCTTAAGTTTTCAGATAGTTACTTTCAAAATAGTCCAGAAATTCTTTTCATGTAATATCTACGATATTTTTTCATCAATCTTTCAGCTGCTTGTCAGAATAATGGAGTAGGTTGTAAGTTAATGAAGCATTAATTTATAACTTCCGCGAAATTATTTATAGCTGCACCTTGGGAAATCCGCATTCTAATGTATTAAATTCGTAAATGTGCTGACACACAACGCAAATGATAATTTATTTCATTCCATATAGTACTAGATCTTTTGCAAACATTGGACGTAAATAATAATCTAATAATTCTATAATTGGAGATTTAATCCATTTCTTGACAATTCATGAATTTATCATAAAAGTTGCAATCTGTATTGCAAAGAAAAAGTATTAAATTTAGGCAAAAAAAATCTTATACGGAGGCTATTTACTCAGGTCAAAGTAAAAGTGTTTTTAAATAAAAATTCAAAAAGAACTGAAATTATATATCAAATGACATACAATAAGTAATATATTTTATAACAAAACATTATAAGTAATACCAATTGGCCATTTTAAAAACTTTATTTGTATTCATTTCGTTCACGAAACGTTATGTTATTAGTTAAGAATTATTTGAAATAAGATTTAAAATATGAATAAGAATATTTTTTATTAATGAATGCTCCTTGTTTTTAATTATTGTTTCCCCATTTTAGGATTAAAAGTTATTTTCTACTTTTAAATTTATTAATAAAAATAGGGTTTTAACTTTTCATTTATATTATTTTCTACTTTTTAATTATAAATATATTTTTAAATTCCTTAAAATAATTACCATGACATTTTGCAATTTTTTTAAAAATCGAATTTAATACCAGATGGAGCTTGACATAAAAATCAAAATTTAACTAAAATTCTTTGATTAATTTATAAAATTGTTCAAATACTCAATATAGTGTGTCATCAAAGACAACATACTCCTATTCAACATTTGACTTCATCAAAAATTGAATGAGGTATTGGTCACAAAATTGAAATGTGTTTCAGTTTTGTTTGTCCTGTCCCAGTATTTTTATTAAAAACTATTTGCAACTTTTAAATTTGCTCATAAAAATATTTTATAACTTTTTATATCACTGTTTTTTTACTTTTTATCTGTAAGTATGTTTCAAAATTCATTAAAATAATTATCAAATTTTGTAATACATTTTTTATTGAGTACCAGATGGCGCTTTCCACAAAAAAGTCAATTATTAACTAAAATTCATTGATGAACAGATAAATGTTCAAATTATCAATATATTGTTTAATCAAGGACAGCATATTCCTCTACAACATTTGACACCATCAAAAATTGAGCGAGAAATTGATCACAAAATCCTATTTCGGTACAAGTTTGTCTGCATTGTCCCAATTTTGAGATTAAAAATTATTTACTTCTTTTAAATTTACAAATAAAAAGTTTCTTTATTTTTTTAATTTTATTATTTTCTCCTTTTTAATGGTAAATATATTTCAAAATCCTTTAAAATAATCTTATCTTGTAATTTATTCTATCGAACTCGATATCACATGGTGTCTCTTGTATGAAATCAACATTTAACTGAAATTCATTATTATTATATAAATTGTCAAGATATTAATGTAGTGTAACTCAAGATTGACATATTCTTTTACAATATTAATTAAAAATTGAATCAGAAATTTATCATAAAAATATAGTTTGTTAAAAGTTTGTCTCGTCCCAGTTTTTAATCAAAAATTATTTGCTAACTTTAAATTTTAAAAAAAATTATTATTATTCACTTTTTAGCCATAAATATATTTAAAAATTCATTAAAAAATTGTCATGTAATCTAGTAATTTATTCTTTTATCGAATTCAACAAGATGGCGTCTGTTAGAAAGAAATCAAAATTTGACTAAAATGCCTCGATTAACAGATAAAATTTTAAACTATTAATACAGTGTATCTTCTTACGCAATGTTTGAATCCGTCAAAAACTAAGTGTGAAATTTATCGCAAAAATCTAGTTTGTTTCAAGTTTCTCAGACAAGGGGAGTAGTTTTGTCACATATTGAATGCTAATCGTGTTTCTAAGCAGAGTCTATTCTAATCATAATAAATAAACTTTAGACTTCTTTTGTGCAACGAACCATCAATTTTGATTTAGAAACTTCAGCTCACTCAAACAATTCCATCTAATTCTCCACAGAATAGTTAATACAACGCGCTCCTCCACTCGATAGATAGACGGATACTTTTGTATTCTGTTGCATCCCATCGGGAACCCGAACCGATGCCCATCCCAAACATCTCCCCCCATTTATTAAACAATTTACCCGAAATGCACACCACTTTCAGCCACGGGCAGCAGCCCTTATCCGTAAAAGCCGACATCCAACAACGCTTTTGCCAAATCTCCTCTCACAAAGAGACAATGGCCAGGTAGCTTCTCCACCCCTCTACCTCGCCAACAACGAATCGATTCACAAAATCGATAGTCGGATACACAGGATTTACGTCTCTCGTATTAACCGTTTAATAATATAAGCAAAAGAGGTGGAGGGGACGTCGACAATAACTGCAGCAGCATCCCGACCGAACACGAGGACTGATTATTATTTGGGGCTAGAGAGTATTCTTGAGACTCATAGCCCAGGGGTATAGGGTTGATTTATTGAGGACGGTGCAGTGTGTGTAGTACCTTATTCCATTATTGCTGCTGCACTGCAACGGTTTAAATCTATTCCGGCTATATTAATACGTAAAATTAAATCTTTCGCGATGTTTTGACTTTATCCTTGCCGGTCACTGCAGCGTTTAAGAGTGGCGAAACCCTCAGGGTGGGCGTTATTGTTAGGGATATTCTTTGGGAGGTGAACTTTTAAGGAAATGTTGGAGAATTTTGATGAAGGCCTGTTGGGATGGGAAGGGAATTATGGATCTCGCATATTTTGAAAATATATTTTGCTTCCTTTTGTCTGTTTTGATTGGCAATGTTTAAAGCTGTAGTTGTTTTTCTTGAGGATTCTATTCGGATTATTTATCAGCGAAGTTAATATTTAAGATTCAAATTATTACTCAGATGTTATCTAATAAATTTTGATGAGTAGAATAAATTAAAATTGTTTCATCTTAAGAGTACATCCTAAGAAATTTTGTGTGAATAATTACCGGAATCTTTTTTTTTAGAAAAAAAGTATAAATACATATATTTATTTTGTTGGCTTCATATTTTGTTTAATAATATATATGTAAATATGTTTAGAAAAATGTAATCTATTAAGGCTAATAATTTATACCATTTTCCCAAAGTAATTTTTATAAAAAATTAAGTTCTAATAAGTTAAATTTAGAATGAAGTTAAAATGTAATAAATTGTAATGTGTAATTGTAAAATTGTAAAATGTAATAAAATGTAAATAAACTGTAAAAATTTAATTAAACTAAACGTTTCACATTGTGGAATGTTTAATATTTTAAGATAGTTGACATTATTTGTTCTTCAACTATCAAATTTCTAATGTCCCATTCAGCATTTATAACATCATATTCACAGACAACCCATAGATTGAAGCCAAAAATAGTTCAACAAAGATATTTTAGAATTTAGGTACATCTAAAATATGAAAATTTTTAACGGTTACAAAAGTTTCTATTTGCGTATTACGTATAAGAGGAATGGAAGAATTTTTTTTTGTTGATTTTGATTCATAATGTTAAATCAATGAGAGAGGTCTCTTCGAAGTTTTTTTTTAAAATTATCTTATATAAAGATGATGATTGCCATTCCCTTTGCCTAAAAATTACGAGCATTGAGCCCGATCTTGAGCTACACGAGGGCCTAAATTTTTATTTTCAGTTTTTCTTACAAGAGCGTTTGTGATCCGTAGTATGAAAACTGAACATGCGTTTTTTCTTTTCGATCAATTTAACCAAAATTTGATACAAATTTACTATTTTATAAACATTTTTACATACTAAATTTCCTTTACTTAAGTTACCATATTTGCATGCATGAAAAATCGCAGAACATATCGACAGATGATTAACAAATGGAGGATTTAACGTAAAATTTGATATGTATCTACAATAAAGATGTAGACTAAATTTAAGTTATACAGCTCTTGGCGGATTTTTCATTTACTGTGTTTTCTTACACCCAAATATACTGATGCTCTTTCCCCGGAAGGATTTAATTCAAAATTTGACATTAAAAAATCTATAAATTTGGTGTAAAGGTCACATACTAAATCTGCCTGGCTCAAAGCGTTTTTGAGTTATCGTATTCACACACATAGAAAGTGACAAAATTTTGATTTTTTTTTCTAAATTAGAAGACTTTGAACCATGCATATGTGTCCCAATTTCGAAATCAATTTCTTCAACAATTACTTTATCTTTGATGATTACAGCGTATCTGAGGAATTAAAAAGTGCTGCAAGAGAGTTTCAACATTGATCTTTGGTTTGTACTGAAAAATGACTCTATTTCTATATTGTTAACTCAATACCAAGGTCAGTTTCACGTTCATATCAGCACCAGGAAACCAGCTATTTCAATTCATCGATATAATTTAAATGTCTTTTCTTGTGAAATGCGTGCTCATCAATTGGGTACTTTGAGGCTATTTTACATTTCGATTATATAAGTCTATTTGAATTTATCGAAAAGATATTTTCAAGAGAATTCTTTTTTTTAGCTTTTCATAAATACCCCATAGGTATTTTATATCTTTCGCAAATTCTATTCTTTCTTCAAAAAAATAGAGAGTAAAAAAGAAGTAGGAAAAAAAAAAACGCTTATACTCACAGAATCTTGGACTGGCTTTTTATAGCAAATTGTTCCCTGAGTTTGAATTTTCATCCCATGATCATTTCTGGATAAGGATAGGAATTCAAATAAAGGGTAAAAAACGAAGTTAGTGGAACTGAATAATGAAAAAGATAAATAAGAAAAGGAGCATTCCTCTCCTCCACCCCTGTCAATCCAACTCAATCTCCTTCTGATTAGATTACCATTGTGGGCACGTATCCCGAGCTACCTGTGCGCATTGAGACTGCTCAGACATCCATCCATACACACACTCGCGTGCGCACAAAAGAAATTGCACGAAGAGCTAAAATGTGAAAGAGGCTTACTAGGCATAAAATATTACGGACAGCGGATAAGATATTTATATTGAAATAGATAAAGTTATTCAGCCAGGCTGCAACACAACGCGGTTCAGCAGCGTATTTCTGGCTCGCTCTGTACGTCCTTTTCCTCCCCGTGTATGCAGTAAGAGACGATGTACCTTTTTTTAGAGAGAAAGATTTGAGCAGTTAAGTTGTTTTCCACTGAAATGGAAAAATCGGATTGAAAAGGTTTGAAGAAATTTGGCGGTTATAGTTTTTTTCCCCTTGTAGAACCAGAAACGGTTTTTTTTTTTCCTTCAATGTCCTTTTTTTGAAAAGAAATTCTTGATTGCTTGCTTGGCTGGTTTTGGAATTTTATCATTAAAAGTATAAAATTCTTTGGGAAATATTATTGATATAAGGTAGGGTTTCAAAAAATGTGAATCGTTTTCCCAATAGGATCAAATAAAAATTATTGGAATTGAGAAAGCTCTGTCAGGGTGTGCTTGTTTCAAATTTTTCATTACCTGTTAGGAAAAATAACAAGAAGATGTATTCAAATTGAAAAAAAAAATTATAGGTATGCCCCTTTTTTTCGGAAATGATTGATTTTGTTTTTAAAGGCCTGTTCTCAAAATATTTTCTTTTAGTGGATTAACTGGTTTTGAAATTTTGTCTCTGAGATCTGAATGGATTTACTATAATAAAAATGAGCTTCTTGATCGTTGCTCTGGTAGAATTCAAAAAAATAAAATGAGTTCAAACGAGGAGCTCTTACCAAAGTTCAGATTCATTATTTAGAAGCAAAAGTATTCGAATACACTCTGACTAAAAAAAACTCTTCCTAACAATATTCTAAATACACATTTCTAACCTTATTTCTTGGAAACTATTCTTAATTTCTAGTTCAGTTTCTTATTTATTTTCAGTATGTGGGGTTGCAACAAAGTATTTCTAATCGAACTTTGAAAAAAAAATGAGACTATGATTTGGAGATGTCTACTAAAGACTGTCCTTAAAATTTTATATTTTCTCTAAATGAAAAAGAAATGATAAATGTATAAAGTATAAAAATATATTGAAAAGAAAATATTGTACTGTAAATATTGTAGAAATTCTTGTAAAAATAAAATGGAATATACTGCCACCGCATTAAATATTTGATGGTTAGGAACAAGACTTTAAGTGAAAGAAAAATATTGCAAAGTTAGATAAAACAGAGTAAAGACCACATCGTGGAAACCCATTTTCTTTGTTTTTCAGTCAGCCGCACGCACACACACACACACACACACACACATATAATGTGTGTGTATGTATGTATGTATGTATGTGAGCATTATTTTTTGTGAATTAAAAGGCAGGTTCAATGAAATAGAGGAGACATTTCCCTATTATTATTATTGCTTTAATCCAATACGGGAAAGCACAGTCACAAAAAGTCGTGGACAAATCACTTCAGCCACACAACGCGGCCAAGAAGTAGGGAAGAAGAGAGAAATATATTATCCCCAATCTTATATAATATGATCTATTTATAGGGAAAATATTTTCTCACAGTGTCAATACAATTGATATTCCGATAGGGATTTCTCCACGGGTTATTCTGAAAAGAGAAATACAGGGATCTTTTTTTTAAATTATTTGTTTAGATCAGCAGTTTTCATCTTCTCACGCAGAGCTTGAGAACGCTTCGGCTTTTAGCAGATTCAGAAATTTTACGAAGCTTCTCTTGAATTAATTAAGTAAACAGAGTGGAATCGGACCAGGAAACGAAAGAATATTTTAGAATATCCTAGATATGGTCTAAATTAAGATCAAACTTTAGAAATTCATTTGGATTTAAATTCAAGTATATATATATATATATATATATAACAAACTTGAATTTAATTTTATAAATATATATATAAAGGCAAAAAAGTCTTACTAATTGATAAACATTGAATATTGAATATATTACAGCAAAATTTTATTTTTCTATGGAAAGGACATATTTTTGAAATACTTTTTTAATTCAACAGATAATGGAATTAATGTAGAAATATTGATTCGATATTCACTTGTTATAACAATGGCTTCAGCAATGTAAAACTCTCATTGTATTCTTTGATTCTATGCATTTAAATCTGTCATTATTGTTCAATAACAGTTACACATTACAAAAAGGACAATGTGTATGAAACGCCATTTGCAGATATTAAGATTCTCAAAATTAGGATCACAGATACTCTCAATAATGTGATAATCTAAGTGTTTTACAAAAAATGATGAGAACTCAATATCAACTTATATTCTTCAAACTAC
Organism: Argiope trifasciata; assembly: GCA_026543055.1. NCBI lineage: Eukaryota > Metazoa > Arthropoda > Arachnida > Araneae > Araneidae > Argiope > Argiope trifasciata. The sequence continues at coordinate 449,355 of JAPMOQ010023086.1, forward strand.
CAAGAGTGACCATATTGAAATTAATTGATGTAAGTGATTTCATTAAAAACTCATGAACATGTTTAGATTATATCGACACATCATATTTCAAATTATAATAGTTTCTTTAGAAGAATGTTCCTATTCAGAAATGTTGTTGTGGGCCTCTATATTTGGTTTATTACATGATATCATATTTTATCCCTCATCTTTTTGAGATTTTACTCAAATTTATTTTTTAGAATAGATATATCACTTAGAAATGTTTTTAATGTTGTTATGAATTTGAATATGGACATTGAATAATTTTAGTCCCTTTATATATTCATGAAAAAATATCACAAAATCAAATTTGTCTCCTATGTATAATATTTCTCACATGTTCGCATCCAGCGACTGAATTAAATCCAAACAGGGATATGAAAATATAATCCATTCACAGTTCATACGATATATCTTATAAAACGCGAATGCTTTATCTCCAAAATTTATTAGATTATCCTATAAATTATTCAAAGAATATTTTTCCGAACCTCACAAGGTACGAAAACCGTCGTGGAGAAAACCGTCGAGGAGAAGAAGATACAGAATTTAAAAACTAGCCGAGGCTGGCTGCCGTGGGTTTTTTTTTTCTCTCTCTATCGAACTTTTATTCTGTCATACGAGGGCTAATTCCAAAATGCAAAAGCGTCAAAAAGGGTGGTGGATAGAACGAAAGAATATATGCAGTAATATTTTCATTTGATGGCACGGAGTTCGAAAGTTCAGATCGACCTACCCTTCGTAGCAGAGGGAAGGGGGGAGATTTCCCAGAGGGGGAAGTAGAGATAGAAGGAAGAGAAACATTAATGCCTAATTTAAATTCTTGCACCCCTGCTTTTCGCATCGCATTTGTTCGTCATCTCGGCTGCTTAACATTCCCTCTCATCAGCATACTGCAGTCCCGATTCCGATTCACGCAATCATACATCTACGGCTGCACTCTTTGAGAAGGTGGGTTCTGCTCGGGGCGTGGGGCAGCAGTGCGACCTGTTTCCAATGAACCACAATAGTATTTCATTCCCTGTGTTCCCCGTGCGTGATCGGTAGGTGGAATTGAGGAGCGGAGAAGGATTTTAGTAGAAAGGAAGAGGAATAAATTGACTGAGAAGTCGATATTCAGTCGGAATTTGTGGAGAGTGAAAGTGGATTAAAAAGAGCTTTTCTGCTGGGATAATAGGACCTTCTTTTCTGTCCGGGGGTTTTGAAAAGAAAAGAGCAGAATAGTTGGCCGAATCCTAATTCTAAAAAAGTTTTTAGATTGCTTTCAATATCAATACTTTTATTAAAATTGGAGTTAATGTGATAAAGAATGTTTTATTTATTAGACTAAATGGGTAAAACAAATGCTCCACTCTTTACCTACTTGGTAATATATGTCATAGTCAATCTGAAATATGTAGTTAAATATAATACACTAACACTATAAATATAATACCCTATATCATCACTTTAATTCATTGAATACATTTAACTCAAAACAAACCAATGGATACTTTGACTTGTAAGGTCACTTCAACAATAACCCTATCCAGAGGTTAAGTATCGTCAAAACAGAAGATTCTGCTAACATATCGGGATGAGGTTTCCGGTAGCAATAGTTTTTCATTAAAGAGCTTTCTAAGCTCCTGAAAAACTTGCATTTGCAGACATTGCATATTTGTAAATAGTATGCAGGATAGAATAAGAATGAATGATTGTTCTTCATTCATGTGACGATGTACCTTAAAATGTATGGAGAAATTTTATTAACTTGCAAAAAAAGAAAAGAAAAGAAACTGCATTTGATAATTGTTTTCTGGGCTATTCCTTTTGTTTTTAATTTAGTTTAGTTTACTTTCCATTGAATAAAAAAAAAGGAAATAAAATGATCTCTAGAAACGGTTCTTTTTTCACACATTCAGAAAATTGCTAATACTTGTTTAAAGCCTTAATTTGCCTTCAGTTTTACAAATCAACTCAGTACTGTTCAGTTCAATTAATTAATGCTGTTTTCTTTTATCAGCTGCATTTGCATATCTGCGCATTCATATCGATTTGGAAATTTGTAATTTATGTTGATAATTATTGGTGGAAATAATAATAAAGACACATTACAGATGTTTAGAACCATCCACAAGTTAATTATATTTGATCTGAACTGCATACAGGAAATGAATAAACACAGTTCCATCATGGAAAATCTAATCCAAAATCACTGAAAGTATAAAACATGAGGCAAAGACTATTCATGTTACAAAATCTATCGCCAGCATTGCATTAACCAATATAACCTCATTAGATTTAATACCAAAACCTCCTAAATTCAAAACCAAACCCTTCACCTGTCCGAATCCCAACATCGCTGAATGGCACAAACTATTTAAATTGAATTCTTCCTCCATTTTAATTCCCACCTCTGTCAGAATCTAATAACACAACCCGCCCTTCCCATCGGCCCCCGGTCGCACGCCACAGTGATTACGAACCGTCAAATGTGTCATGATGGCTGAAATTCATTCGCAAGGCCACCCAGAAAACTCTTCCTCCACCATCCCTCATTTTCTCGTTCATCGTATCGGAAACCGCAACTAAAGACTGCTAGAGCTGACAGACAGGACCACGGGGGTACGTTTCGATATATCACCCACACCTGCGACCATGCCTCTCACATCACCACACCGGTTGATTCCTCTGGCCGTTGACATCGATTGCGTTCTGCTGAATGTGTACGTGTAAATACATCCATCCACCACACATGCCCAACCCCCTGTCCCAGCCTTTTCTGCAGCTGACTGACCCTCCAAGGCGCGTTTATGCATCAGACTTCCTTTCGCGGGTTGCAGTTACTTCCAGGGATCCTATTTATTCCCTTGATTGATGCTGCAAGTGCTAGCCTAGCAGGGGGGAAAGATGGTGGGTAAATGCTTTGTAACGTACATCACTCGTTATTCACCTCAAGTGGGCCATTTATGTTGTGCCGAGCAAACTTTAGATGCCTCGTCACGTAACGGGGCTCTGTCTTAACGAGCACGCATGGGACCCTTCCAATTCCAAGGGAGAGCAGGGAGGCTTTGCTGGTAGGGGGTGCAGGAAAGCAACGGGTAATTGAATTGAAGGCTTGGAGTGTCTTCGATAAAGGTGTCTGACGCCTATTTATTTGATGGTAATTAACCTGCAAGGATTTTGCAGTCGGAGAAATCTTGTTCTGTGCTCTGTAGTCTGCAGAAAGGCAGTCGTGGAATGGGCTGTTTGCTCTTGTTTTCGGTCTACAGATTGGAGAAGGCGGGGATTGTGTGATATAAATAATTGGTGGGTGTGTTTAAGGAATTAAAATTATGGTTGGAGTACGTGACATTGATTAATGGGTTTTGGTTTAAAGATAATAGGAATTGCCATTGATGACGCAATTCTTGGCAGCAAGTAACTCCTCTTCAATTCATATTCTTTAGAATTTATTGATAAAAGAATAATATTTTCTTACACGTTCTTAGCTCCCCATCTGTGTATCCCATAGATTTATATGAACAGAAATATTTTCGGTTGCCTAATATATCCTGCGATATCCATTGATTGTTATATTTTCTTCTAAATATGCGTTATTACATTGTTAATTTACAGTATACTATTACACAATTGAATAACAATAAGTTTTAATTAAAAGGTGTTCCGAACCTAAATAGTAATTTGAAATTCTGTATCCAGAATATTAAATGCTGAAATAAATTCTTTTGTAACAGGAAACTATACAAAAGTTTATAAGATTAAAATAAAGTATACTATTCATTGTCCTCTAAGTATATACGAACAAGACAGATTTGTATTTCCTGTATTTCAGATTTGCTGATAGTGTAGTGAAGTTAACTTTAGCAGACAATTTTTAATTAAATATCCGAAATTATATTTTAAAGTAATTAGATTTTTTTTGTCATATTCATTGGAAAAATATTGTTTTACATCTTGAATTCATAGCTCTGATATTTATAGTTTTTTAAAAACTCATATGAAACCTTAGATTCAGTACAAATGGAAACTGCATAATTTTGTTTTATACTGAGATTTTATCAAAAATAATGACTGAACTAGGATTTGGTTGAAAATATGTATCTCCTCCACTCCTATCTAAAAAGTATAAACGTTTCATTTTTGCAATCCTTTTTCTTGCCTATTTCGGTTACTTTACATTAAATGTAGAAATCTTAAGCTTTTATTGAATTATTTTTTACTTTCCTATTTCCTTTTTATATTAATAATAATTTATTTACTAATGAATGGTAGCTTAGTTGCATTGGTGATTCTCTTGAAGGCTAGTATTTTTGAATAATTAGTTAGTATTACCGATATGAAAGGAGTATCATGGAGCTCTCGAACTCAAGGTTCTTAACCTCTGAAGATAAAAGCTTAATATAGTATTAAGAGAAAGCTAATGAAATTATTCAGTAAGCAATAACTGGTTAATATAAAATGAAATATTTAATTCTGATAAACCTAAAATAAAAATTGACCTTGTTTTCTCATTATAACAAAAGTTAATGATAAAAACTATTGCTATTTGTTACACCATTAAATATGTTTTTTACTTATAAGAACAAATACACACACATAAATAAAATGCGACAGCAAATAGCACATAAAGATAATCTAGCATATATATTTTAATACTTTTTATTAAATTTCGATTTATATTTTGGCAATAGAAGGATTTCAGTTGCACAGTTAAAAATACAATCAACAATTTTAATAAACTATTTTTTATAGACAAAAATAAAAATTAATGTATCACAACCCTTCTTGGAATCAAATCCTAAATTTTGCCTCATTAAAAATAGTATTTATATTGTTAAACTCAAATTAAAAATTCATATGTAATTATAATCATATTTTGATAATGCAAATGTTTTGTTTCCTCAGTACTATTTCCTTTGTTTTTTTAAAAATTGAATCCATTTATGAAAATCTAAGCAAGTTACAGCTCTTTTTATATGTACTAAATTATTAGATGTTTGTAAAAATAATTATCATATCCAAATTTGAAAATACGGAAGTTGAATTCATTTTTATTTACCAATTTTTCATTTGATTTATAGACGATCCAAAGGGGGAAAAATTCAAATAATTTTTTAAAGACACTCTTTAACTATTATCTATCCCTTTGCTAAATTACATTTATTAAATTCGAAACACTGAACAATATTGCATAAAAATATAGTGTCTTTCGTTTTTATATTTTATTAATTCGCAAGAGCATTTTTACTTGTTATTATTTTATTATCTTACGATGCAAAAAGTAATTTGGCTATTTGGGAAATGATTACTTTGAAACTTGAAGTTAAATATAAATCAACAGCTATTAGAAACCATTTTTTAATCATGGATAAAATGCTAAAACACACACTTGCACATATTTATAATCAGCACAATTTTTTATTGCTTTTTATTTTAATAATGAATAGTTGTATACAATGTTTTCTTGAACATAAAGAAAAATTAAATTTATTTCAATTTTTTATAATAAATCCTTTTTATAATAAACCATAAAAAATTATCGTTAACTGAGAATCATATGAAATTTAAAAAAATTAAATTTATTAGTTAAGTTTTTAAAATAATAATTTCAACCTTTTCTTCAGTCTTAATGCATTGTTCCTGGTATAATTTTAAAAAAATTATTGGAATTTTTTTTATGGAGTCATTGAGGTTTTTCTTTCAGCACGTTTATTTAAATATGCATTTAAAATATTTTTTTATTATATTAATCCCGCTTGTACTGAATTGCATACCTTTTGTATAAAATAAAACACTGCTGAATTTAATTAATTTCCCATTTCTCCTGTCTCAATATTAATTTATCAAACCTAATGCTAATCAACACGTTAAAATCTGAGGTATTTCATCTATTATAACAGATTTTAATTCATGATTTTAGACACATTTTGATAGTCAGCACAATTTATTCTTCATCGTTCCTACGGCGTAACCCGCTTTTCACCACCACACAGCTAGCTCATTAATGAAAATGTAGACAGCCTTCAGAAAAACTTTACATCTACGCCGTGATTGGTTGGATGGAAAAGATGACTGTTTCCAAACTCGGCAAATCCAGCAGAAGTTGAACTCGTTCTTATTGATCGGTTCTTTCTCCTGATCCACAGCAGCAAGAGAAGAAAATTTAAAATGCTGATAAGGTAATTCGGTTGCTGCTCGGCGAGAATCAGGGTCGGGCTGGAAGGGGGAGGGAGGGAGGTTAAACTTCGTTTAGAACTCTCCGGCTTCTACCAGGTGAGGGGGAATGAAAAGGTCAGATTTTTCTGGAAAGTGGAGAGAGAGATGTGGATTGAATCTTGAAGAGCATCTTTCAAAATTTTGGGGAGAGTTTGAAGTATCTGTTATAAATCAATTTGAACGTTTTATATGGACGTAATAAATTTGAAGTAATGTTATAGCAGTTTTTCAAATAAATAGTTAAAAAAAAACTCTCTGCTCCGTATGTATATTGGATAATCAAGACTACTAATTTAATTTAAATTACTCATAATTTTATGGATAATTTATTAAGAGTTGTGTAAAGATAATTTTCATTTAAAAATTAAAGGAATAGATAAATTTGTCGAAATTATTCAAAAACTGGAATAAATATTTACATTATCGGGAATATATTTTTCTGATACAGGCGTCATTAGCTTTACAATCACACAATCGTTTACAATCGTTCTGTATCATCAATAGTATCAGTGACCTTTAGGTACAAAATTGGTGTTATATGTTTTTGCTCAATAGATTATTTTTAATACTTTAAACGTCATATCAGTCACAGGCGATTGACTCTGAATTTTCAGTTTGGTCTACTTCGGTCACCGGTGACTTAATTTGTACATTTCATTCAAGCCACATCAGTCACTGCTAACTAATGATATTATTTTCGTCCACGTTATCTAATCATTGCGTTGCTTTATAAAACTATTTATTCTCTAAATAAATATTAATCTGAAAAATCAGTAATATACCCAAATGCGAACATTTTTATTGTAGCTCTACATGTACCTGTAGTTGTCAGCATATTAAAGAAATCGGATATCACGGGTTCGACAAAAAAAAGATGCCAAAATAAACTTGGAGCTTAATATAACTCCAAAGGAAAAAGAATGGTATATATACATATCTCGCGATGCATATTATAGTTTTCCTTGATGAATAGCAATACTTTAAGAATTTATTCATGAATCTCTGTCATCAACAAAATTCTTCAAATAGTCGTTCATTGTGATCGTAATCAAACTTGCTTCATGTCCTCTGCCTTAGTCAATATTTAGCATTCGTTAATTGCCATTCCAATATTTTTTTAAAACTTAATCATCAAATCTGTTTAGGAGTTATTTTTGTTCGGACCTTTATATTTCGATTCTTTGATATGTTGATAGTCAAAAATCTATGTAAAGTTCCTTTATGACAGCATGAATTTAGGTATAATATTTTGTGATCGTCAGATTAAATTTTAAATGTATATAGTCAGCAATAATTAATGGCAGACGACACTGTCTCGACTCTCTACTGGCCATTTGAAGTGTTTGAATTTTGAAGACGGTGAAGGAAAATATCCATCATGCCCAAAATACGACAAGGCCCCGTTTTGCCCACAGCACATTTTGAGATGCCTGGGGGTTTTCACGTGAAGAGGCTATGTCCACATCTGCTTTTGGACTTTTTGGAAATTTTTAACCTCATGGATCTGGTCTAGTTCCACGAGACCAGATGGGGATAAGTCCCACTACCACCACCATAATTAATGACTAATGCTTCTGAACGAAAATTATGTTGTCAGTCAGCAATGACTGGTATTGTCAGAAAGAAAATACGAAGTCATTGACTAATGAGGTAGGAACGGAAGGTTCAGTTTCAGCCTCCGATGGCTGGTTTGGTCGCTTAACATCTTAAAGAAATATTCAGAATGCCATATTATCTTATTTTTCAGAGGAACATAATTAAATGGGTTTACTTAAGACAAGAAAATAGGGATTTATTAAAACGCTACATTTATAATGCTTCTTTATACCAGCAATAATATAGCTCGAAGGTTAATAAACCTCGATTTCAGGTACTCCAAACTATGTACTGCATATTGGCCAAGAAGGGCATTGACGAATTACATGCAAAACTCCTTTTTTTTAAATTTTTACATCTAGTGTCTACATCTTCATGTGCCAAATTTATTCTTCAAATTGAATTTCATGTGATGACTGGCGAATTCCTCCGACTCAGGTATATAATACAACGCCTTATTTCTTGTATTTTCGAATAAATTTCTACATAGTCTCTAACAGCAATTTGTTTTAATTTTGCACAGTAAGAATGATTCAAAATTTCAAAGGAACAAAAATATTTGAGAAATTCTTTAGTTATAGTTTCGTACAAATTAAATTATCAAGCAGGAATATAATAGAATATATACATGAGGATTCTTTAAGCTAATTTTAATTGCTAGTGTTAAACTGTTTATTAAAATTAATTTTTTCAAGAGTTAGACATTTTTATTTCGATGAGTCGTCTAATTAATTTTCTTATGTTCCTTTATTACAAATGTTATAGATTTCTAATTAATTTTTTTCCATTTTTGCTTTTAAATAAAATTGAAATAAATGAATTAATAAATTAACTTATTATCAAGTTCAGGAAAGTTCCAATTAATGCATAGTGATAAGCAATAATTTAATCTACCACGTCAGATTATTAGAGAAAATTCAATTTCATCTTTACAAACATAAAAAACTTAACTTCAATGAAAATATAAATAAAAAAAGTTTCCTATCTGATGTTAGGTTATTCAGGATCAAAATACATTGTTTCATTTTGCAATAAATAATCTTTCTACCGACCAATGAAACTGGTCAGTTCATAGCACAAGCAGAGTTACAAGTAGAAAAAAACTCATAATTAAATTGATCTTAACCGGTAAATTTAAAAGCAAACAATTGTTAAACGTTTCTTCGTGTTATTTTACCGTTATCCTTTGTAACCTTTAAATTCATTTGCAGATGGAATTCAATTTTCTTATTTAAGAACAAGAATAACTGCTATTGAACATAATTGCCATTAGAAAATTGGTACATTTGCCTTTATGCAATAATCTAAGAAGTGAGACACAATTTAATTCGAATAGAATTTCAATTCCATTGAATCCATCACCACTTGTTAACAATCTAACTGGCGCTCGTCCAAGTGTTGAACCTTCCTAGCAATTGTTGTACCCCAAAACTGAGCTGCTCACCCCTCCCAGCCAGGCTTAACCCCATTTATGTAATTTGAATCCCTCCAGCCCAAAAATTAAATTTCTCTCGCATCGGCTAAGACCTAATTTGAGATGGCTTTGCGAGATACGTGCAGTTGAAATTATGCGAATTTTAACTGCGGTTTAACCGCTCGTCTTGGTCCTTCGCCCAGATATAGAGTCGGTCGCGCGGTTGGAGAAATTACGACGCCGGAATAGCGTAACGCTGGTAACGGCCCGATGGCTTGTCTATTATTTAGCTCAGAAAATGAACACAGAGACAGGGCAGAGCTGAGCGGAATGTTCCGACGATGCGAGGACATGTTTATCGGAATTTTCGGCCGATGGAATGGCAGTTTTCGGTTGAATACACTTTAGGAACGGGAGTGGATTGGAATTTAGTGGAGTGTTTGAATTTATTCCTACAAGATGTATATCAGTTCGATGATAATGAAAAAATTTGATTAGCTACTGGCTTCAACGTTTTAACAAATTTACGAAAGTGATGTCAATTAAGTTTGTTTGAAGGACCATGAAAACTCTTTTATCACCGTTTAGGATATCTGTCTTAATCTTGTTTCTAAATCCTTAACACAATATTTGCCGCATTAAACGCATGTGATTCACATTTACTTTTTACTTAGATTATTTTTTCTCTACTATATGTAACAGAAAAGAAAGGACATCTGGCTGGTCAATAAACAAATTATCCATTAAAAACAAACTATCAAACATTCGTAAATAAATAATGAACTCTCAATAAAGGTGAATACCTTTTACTTTGTATTTATGCAAGATGATGCATTTTTTGATGAAGTGATATGGAAGTTTGATTAATTGGGAGTTGATTTAAATGTCGTCCTAGTCATCATTTCATATTTTTCATGCTGAGTCAGAATCGATTTAGGTAATTCTTCAAAGCAACCAAATTCTTCCATTTGAAAAATTTTGATATGATATTTTGTTCAGAGAAAAAAAAGCAATTTTTCAGATTGAAATATAAAGTTAAAAAAAAGGAAAAGAAAAGGAAAAAAATTTCAGCTTCGAGGAAAGCAAAGCAAACATTGATTTTATCATAGCAAACATATTATTAAATTACAATATAAATACATTCAATGTGATTTTAGTTATGATTTAGTTCTTTGCTGTCTTCAAAAGGAATAATATTTAAGCAGCTGTTTGTCATTCTTTGTCCACAAAGCATTAAAGATACAAAAAATATAATCTTTGACTCAAAGAAAACAATTTATCTTATTATTTGTTAAAAACTATAAAATTGTTTCAATCTATTTCGATCTATTCAATCTATTGTATCAACCTGATATTTTGTATCAGGCGCACAAAACTGATGCAGACTAAGAATAGCAGGTATTCAGTATCAATTTTTGTATAAATCGATTAGGTGTTACATTATCAATTTAATGCAAAGTATTAGATTGATGTAGCAAAGTTCACTACACTGCACTGGCGAATTACTACCATTCAAATTATTTTTTAGCTTCACATATTTCCGTTTCAGCTATTATTTATTGCCCTATAAGTAACGAAGTGCATGCCTCTGAATAATCCCTGCCTTCTCCTATTTCAACTGCATCGACAAAACATTTTCTTTTTTAATTTCATTTTTTTACCTATTCAATCATTATCGCTATCGATTCGCCCTGCGAAAAAAATGAAATTCCAGTTTGGGGGAATCATAAGCTCATAACAGCTGTTAGATTCAGTACAATTGCGAGAACGAATTCCAATCCTGTACTGGTAATCAATCCGATGGAAAATTGCTTACTAGTTATATAAAGTACAGTCTAGTGTCAGCATCACCTGCACCTAATACAGCAAAATTTCTTATCAGTTTCAATCTTACCTTTTTATTTGGCAGTTTAAATCCATGCTTAAAAAGAAATTTAACCCTTTTTCAAACAAAAACAAAGTCAATTCACATCATTTAGTAGCCGACAATTTGATAATGGGTTTTAATCATTTTACCTGAATTCAGATGAATATTCAATTATTAAATGAGTGTCAAAGCGTGGCGAATGAATAAACTTTGACAAAATACCTGCTATTCTTGGAATACCATTAAGTCCACCAATTATCCCTTTTAATGCATACCTTTTATCCTTGATTCAATTACCTCCTTCAGCGAAAGAAACAAATTTCTGCTAAAATTGCTAAAGAATATTAATGCAGCTGTAAGACCACGTTTCGGGAAAAGTTTAGTTTTCAACTTTACTACAAATGTATAGTCCTAGAGGTGTTAATAGTTTAACAGCTTCGACGACAGAAAGAACGAGTGATTATATAAAAAAGATAACAATTTAGGATTAAACTTTTTTATTTGAAAGTAATTAGCAATTTTTAATGCTATTATTCTGATTCTGCATTATCAAGAGAATAAGTATTTCTCCTTATTGTTGTTATGAGGTAATAAAGTCGAAAAAAATTAGAGATTAAAACATTCAAGAATTTTATAACACTCTAGAAAATAGCCGTCCTTGAATATTTTAAGCAATAGTTAAAAAATGTATATAATATTTTACTTCTTTATTTTAGGTGCATTTAAAATGTATGTCATACTTTTTTGCGTAACTTCGGAAATATATTGAAGTTTGAACTTATTATTCAACAATTTTATCTAAAGAATTAGGGCATCGTGGCTAGATATGTAGTATATATATAATTCCATATTATGTATTGAAGAATGGGGGTTTGATATTCCTCTATATTAAAAAGGTATCGAGTTAATGATTCTAAGATACATGTATTGCCAAACTTATATATAATATATATACGCATGACTAAGTATAATTTATATGATACTCTTCAGAATTACATGCAGTCCAATAAAACAAGAATTATTCTGGATGAAAAAAGAGATTAATTGATGATACAGAAAGAAGAAAATTTGTAAACAAATTCGTAACTCCCCATATCACTAACTGCGAAGGAAATGGTATTATCATTATTACACAGCCAAGAATTCTTATAAAGCCCCAAGAATAATGCAAATTTCTAAAACATTGTTATATTACCAATTCAGCAATAATTTGAAACTAATGAAACAGATATTGATCTGTTTAGGAAACTATCTAGTTGGAAACTGTATTAGTGATTAAAAAAATTGCTACAGATGCCGTTAGTAATGCGCAATGCACAAGACATTTAGTACCACAGTAATTAATCTTAATGGATTCCCAACTTAATTTTTCTTTATTATTTTCTTCTTTGCACAGATTATTATGGGCACTTTTTGTAGCATATTTAGTTCTATTCCAAGGAATTCTGGGTAAAATCCGAATCAAGAAATGCAATCGCATTAAAAGTAACCGAATAGAAATGGGTATAGTAAAAACTTATTTCATTTATTTCTATATTTTATAGTTTCTTTTTCAATTGTAAGAAGTCCCATTTTTTTTTTGTCATCAACTTTTACAATTTTTTTTATTTTTAATTTTTTTTGTTAATATTAGTCCCCAGTCAAATTCCGTGCCTTTCCATAGCTAAGTGAATTTACATATTGCTGTTTGTAGAGGCAATTTATTCAGATGCAACGTAAGCAGAAAGATATTGTTATGATACAAAGGATATTGTTACAAATTCATAAGATTGCTTCTCTGCGCATTATGTCTCTTAGTAAAGAAAACAGTTTTACGGAAACAATAATGGCTGCAGAAGGACCACGTATAAATATTCAATTTTTTCTATTAAAAGTTTGGAAGAAAATCGAACAATATTATTAATTCCCACTCCCACGAACTATGCAGGGACAGTATGATGCCATTATAAGGGAATTTCACATTTTTTTCAGTTCTTGTTGCCTGGACTTCATATTTTGTAATTTCCGAACAATGAATTTAGTCTTCGTTTTTAATTTAGCGACTTTTCCTTTTAGCTTACGTTTAAAACAAAACGTTTATTATGACTATGATAACAAGGAATTTACCTTCGAACTCTGAAAACGAAATAGTAGAAATTAGTGATATACTTTTAACAGTTACAAATTAAAATATCTTGTTTATACCAACAATATATTTTAAATAAGGATTGAATGATTTTCTCTGTATTTTTATGTGCATCAAACAATTTAAAAAATTTAAGTTAATCATCGCATACATTTATATATTTCTTCTGCTTGGAGTGAAACATTTCATCAAAAAAAAATGTTTTTCAGTAATCTCAATAGTGCAAAAGTTTGTATTGAGTGAATATCTTAATTGCTAGAAATATTTCTAGAATTTATCATGGGATAGAATAGCTTTTTTTTTATTTCTCGCATTATATATTTTGCTGATAGATCTCATATTATATTCATAATTGAAACGATTGCTGACTTTCGTTTATTCAAAATTTACATATTTTTGATCGTAAAAAATATTTTCTTCTCAGAAATTATTTAAAACAATAATAACTTTATTGCTTGTATTGAACCTGTAAAAACAAAAAACAATATTTTTTTACACATCGAAAACAATAAAAATGTACTTGTTACAAAACTATTATAAACAAATATTTTTTTTAATCTTTAAAAATGTTAGAAACTATAATTTCTTTCACATTTGTATGGTAAAATTTTTTTTTTAATTTACTTGATCGCAAAAGATATTATCATTTTTCTATTTTTTATAACTTTTTCTAACCAAAACTCTATATTTAACAGTGAGATATTTACATTATTCTATAATATTGTTATGATATCTCAACTATAGTATCTAGCATTCAGATTATCACACAACATTGTGAAGATATAATAAAAATCAAGTGTCTTATCGATTGATCCAACTATCAATCTGCAATCATTTTGATATTCATCCATTTCATTTTTAATAGATCTAAAGTACAAATTGTTAAAGTCAACAAAAATAAAGTATCGATTGATCCAATAATCAATCTGCAATCTTTTTGATACTCTCCATTTCATTTGTGATTGATCTAAAGTACAAATAGTTAAAGTCCAACAAAAATCAAGTGTCTTATCGATTTATCCAACAATCAATATGCAATATTTTTTTATGCTCTCCCATTTCATTTTTTTTCTGTAGATTTAACTCAAATGCAGATGAAACTGTAAAAGTTATCAAACATTCTGTCCTAGAATTAAGCAAAAATGAAACAAAAACAACCATTTATTATTTCAGTGGAATTATTATCTACTCCATTTGTTGTCTTTTGATTTTCTCCCTAATACCAATTACTCCGCGTGGAAACTATCATGACGAAACACGATCTTCTCACTCAAGGATTCTACTGATTTATTTCGTAAACGATGGTAACGATTTTCCGATGGATTCTTTCTTCTCCCCAATCGATTGAGTCGTATTTTCACTCATCCAATACAACCGATGTTAGACTGCTCACTTCCCCGGATATACAACACTGAATGTAAACTCTCCAGCAGAGGACAGTCCTCGCTAAGATAACAGTCTTAGGATTTGGAGGAGATGCATTTTATCTCTATACCTAGGATCGTATTTTTGATATACTTCTCTCCGAGTCCGAAGCTCTCCTTTCCGCTTTTTTCGAGGAGGGGGATTTACTGTTAGAGGAGAAAGAAAGAGAATTTATAGTAGTCTTCTTCTCTCTTTGGGCTACTCTCTTCTTCGTTTTCATCGGCATGTCTCTCCGAAAAAAAATCCTGGATGAATAGACTGGCGATTGTCCGGTTGGTGGGGGAACTTTTTAGGAGATGCGTTGTTTACTACCAGGGATGACCCGCATTACGTAAATGGATTTTTAAAGAGAATGGGAGGGGGGAGCTCCTTTTTTGGTGGAGTTTTGTTATGCAGGCTATTTTTAGGTAAGGGAATAAAGGAAGGCTGGCTATTTGATCGGCTGAAATCGAATAAAAGAAGAAATATTTCTTTACAACCTTATTTCTCCGAATAATAGGAATTCATCTAACATTACAATTTTGTTTTGTTTTATTTCCATAAAGAACCATTAAAACTTAGGATATTATTTACTTTTTCATATATTAATAACTGAACATCAGCATTAATAAAAGATTACTTTATTATTATTATTGCCTTTTTGCCACCATCCTTTTGCCATGTATCTCAATAATATTAATCTCAGTTAAATCTCTTAGCAAAATATAAGATCAAAATACTCTCTATAAAATTTTTCAACATCAAATTATAAGAAAGATATTTAAGTATTATTATTTTAATAAACTCGAATCTGTTATATTTATTGCATATATAATTTTTTTCTAAAGGACTTAAGTGTCATAAAATTCTTGTTTTATTAGTTTCTCAGGTACAATTCAGTTATAACGAAAGCCAAAAAGTGGCAAGAATTTTTTTTCCAAATTATAAAAACATACTCAAATGCATTATTATTTATTACGAAAAATTTTTTACGTGCGAATCGCTTGCTATATATTTTGACGACTAAAATCACCAAATGGGCGAAATTTTTTTTGCAATTTATGGTAGCTGTTACAATCAACAAATATCGAATCTCGAATAGTTAGTTACATTTATATCTTCTATTTGCACAATTTTCTCTCTCTATTCTGAAGCTTCATATTTTTGTTTCATATATGAAATAAGCTTACAAAATCTTTTTTACTCAACTTGCAAAAATCTAGAAAAAAATTTCAAATTCAAAAATATTTCAGTTTAAAATATCTCTCACTTGTATATTCAAAGAAATAACAAAAACAACTCGTATTTCATCACAACAATAAAAATATTTTAGAAAATAATGCAAAAAATATTTTTAAAGGAAAAACTGAAAGCTAGTTGAATTAGAATAACTGGTAAAACATTTTTTTAAATCTCATTTAATTCCAAAAATTAGTTTTGCACAATAATATTGTACTGAAAAATTTTCTTCATTTTTAATTAACATATTATAGTTAAACTTCGGGATTTGAAAAGATCACAAAGACAGTGTGTGCGTGCGTGCGTGTGCGTGTGCGTGTGCGTGTGTGTGTGTGTGTGTGCGTGTGCGTGTGCGCGCGTGTGTGTGTGTGTGTGTGTGTGTGTGTGTGTGTGTGTGTGTGTGTGTGTGTGTGTGTGTGTGTGTGTGTGTGTGTGTGTGTGTGTGTGTGTGTGTGTTAGATTGGAGAAAAACTAAAATTTGTATAAGAGACAATCCAATACTAAAACTTCATCATTAGATACATAAAATTTTTATGAACGATATAACTGATTCTTATAATTTTACTCAATCCAGTTTTATCATTTTAGTTTTGTATTTGCATTCAATACAAAACTCATATCTTCTTAACGAGATTAATCTAAATAATGTTTTCCTCGTTTGTATTCATTCTCTCATGTCAAATCATGATTGATAAAAATTTCATTTTATTTTTCCTCAAAATTAATTACCAAGAATCGTCATATTCGTTGAATAAATGTTTAATTAAAAGCAATCGATTATCTGACAATAAAATTTTGGAAATATTAAAATGTTTGAAATTCTTCAGAAACTTAAAACTCTAAAATAATAAGAAGTTAGTCAAAAGCATGTTACAAAATTCTAATTTTATATAAAAAAAAAGACTAAATACAGGGATATAAGAATATTAAATTTTTGAGCCCTCAGATCCTATAGGTTTTATTAGTCACTCTCTACATCCTTCAGCTATAGGAGTTCCTCACATGTAGAAAATCTGTTTCACAAGTCTTTCCTCCATGTTCAGAAGCTATTAAAGTTACTTTAAAAGAATAAATGTCTTTTAGCCATTTGCTCAGTAATTCGCTAAGGAAATATGAAATATTGGAGCATCCTTATGAAGAGAAATTTAATGCAAACTATTTTTAATAAGTGGTTAGTGGAAAATTTGATCTTTAGTTGCGGATTCTAAAATTACCACAAGTTGAAAATCTTTTATACGAAAATTATTTTTGGATTAAGGGAAGGGTCTATACCGGGTAGGAAATATAAATTTGCATTATGTAATATGTAAATGTAGGTTGAAATCTAAATCATACGGAAATCTTTACCATTTGAAGAGGACTTTGGTTACTTGTTAATAAGATCTATGATAACTTTGAACCCATTTAAAATGAAGAGCCGTCGAGTGAAAGGTCTAATGAAATTTCCAAATGCCCTCTTATTGATATAAAATTTTAACTTAAGGAAAGAATGCTATCTCAGGTATTGACTTCGTTCTTTGACCATGGATAAACATTACGATGATCATCTCAAAATAGTTTTAGTGCTGCTTGAAACGAGATGTAAATATAGTTAACCAAACGGAAAGAATTTCTTTGGAGATAAAGAATAATATAATTTTCTAATAGAAATTTTTATCAATAATACTTCAATGTAAAAGGTAAAAATAAATAATGTCTCCATTTTTTTAAGAATATTTTTGAATCAATGCTGTTTTATTTTTCATAATAAATTAATATCAAGTATAGGTATACTGATAAGTAAAATTATATATGCAATATATCAAGATGTACTTACAAAATAACGTTATGTCAAACTCTATATCGGAATATGTATAGTTTGACATAACTGTATTTTACATGCAATATGAAAATAAACATGAGATATATATTTGTATGTAATTTTGAAATATATGCGAGGTCAACATCAAAATATCGTTATTTTAAACTATATACTCTAATATATAGTTTGACGAAACGATATTTTGCATGCATATTTTGATATATATTATAGATGTATTTTGACATATCGGTCTAATATATTTCAATATAGTGTTTGACATAACCATATTTTGTATGTATGTTTTAATATATTATATATATATATATATATATATATTTAAATATCTGTATTCGAATGTTCCACGAATGGATTCTTTTCCTCTGCCATTATTTTGTTTTCAAACTTTTCGCTTCCTGGCATTTACTGGTTGGTTGACAATAATTATAAATCTGATTTATAGTAACTTGAATATAAACAATACATCTTCTTGTTACTTTTTGTCTCGAGTTTACTTCATTTACTTGCCCATTACTCATTTTGATAAGATTTATCGGATTGAAACGAAAAATTCCCTAATCATCCTCCTACTAAAATTCTGACTTCTTCAAGCGTTGACAACAATTAACACACGGATGTCTTTGAAAGGGTCACATTTTTGTTTAAAACATCACTTACGTAGCAAATTCCAAAATATTCCAGCTCAAATAGCATTAGCTCTGGACAAGGAACTGCTACACTACTTAAATATCTGTCCCATTGTAATACAAACACAGCAACTGCCGACTCCATCAAACTTGCTGATTCCGAGAAATATTGTCTTTTTCCTCTTTCTGCAAAATCCTCTTATTCTGTTAAGTTTGCGAGTTGAGAGTGTATGTGTGTGTGTGTCTTCACGTATTCTCCAGTTTAAGCATCTTATTTTAAGTAAATAACGGCTTTTAGGGACTTGCATAGAAAGACGAGGACATTCAATTTCTTTCATGCACAATAATGTGTGACACAGGAAATGCATTAGTGTATATTTTGAAAGCATTAGTTCAAATAAGTAGTTTGGGAATGTATTTTGCTAGCGTGTGTTTGAAATTAATTATCAAAATGCTTTATTATAGTACACAAGATTTTATGTGATTAATGATTATGTTAATGCTAGGATTTAAAGTTAATAAAATAAGTAATTAAAAAACGAAATCTACGATCGCAAATTGAAAGTTATCATGTGAGAACATAGTTATTTTTTATGATTTGTCGATTAATTTAAATCATTCACCAGTTTAACATATATGTAATCTAACAAGCAAACAAAATTTTAGAGCTCGACCGATTTTAATATGGAAAAAAAACATCGTTTTTCTAAATATCGATACAAGCGTAATCTGATAGCCTCATGATTGTTTCAAACCTGTTTAAACTGAATAATGACTTAAGTTAATTAAGACAATTAGTAAGAATTCAGAGAATGAGTAATTTCTAAATCAAGTAGTAACTTAAATTGGCGATAAATCGCCAAATATGACTACCTCTGCATTATTTTCTATAAACCCTAGAAGCGGAAATTGGATGCCGCAAAAGCAATAAATCGCAAATTTGTTGCCTACGTATTTTGAAGCTTTAAAAATTCGTTACTTACTGCTTGACAATAATAAAACCTTTCGCGCTTTTGCGTATGCGATAGGATGGGTTTATTTCATCAAAATAAAAATAAGATGAAGGGAGATGTTTACATTTAACAATGAAGTAAACTCGGATTACTTGCGGTTTTATGAGACGCAAACATTATAGATAAATAATAATACAGAAGAAAAAGGCACTAATGCATAATAAAATAGTTCAGAGCAATTTTTATTTAATGCAAGGAGCATAAACATTAAATTATGAGAAATAAATGAAAATTTCGGTTTTAAAAATTTGGTAATTAATCTTTTACAAAATAATAACGATATTTTTAATATTAAAATGGTGTTATTATATGTTACTGAATTTTTTTTGGTGATATTTTAACATTAACAACAATGTTAAAATAGATAATCAAGTGTTTATTCTATTTAAAACATTGTATTTTCAATTAAAGAATTGCTACAAATACAGAGCGACTGCAAAATTTTATAAATATTATTTTTAAACGACACTGTTTTATTCATTTTAAATAGTACAGGAATAAATAAGTTCCCATTTTCTGCTTCTTGGTCGTAGTATTTAATGATATATAAAATTTTCTTCGTGCAGTCCTGAAAGCTTTTTCACCACTTAAACTTGCCATATTAATACGAAATTTCGAGTTAAAATAGAAAGTGGTCAGAAATTACACAACATTCACATTCACGTACATGTAAAAAAGTAATGAACTAAAAAGTATCTAATGGGTGAACTCCAAGATCAAAGATAAATACCAGAAATGTACCTATTGTTAGGGATTTCACCCCTTAAAGTGATGGAATCGGCCAAATGTGATTGTCACAGAGTCCGCTGTCAAATAGTATATATTTTAAGGCTTCAAAAATTTTAAACCAAAACAACATCAAGTGATTTTTTAAAACTATCTGCTATATTCATTTATCAACTTTTATTCATTCTATATTCATGTTTTAAAAAAAGGAAAACGCATATAATTTTAAATCACAACTATCGCACTCATATTTTTTAACTCTTACAATTATTTAAAATCCTTAACTATAATTTGAATACAAATTAATATTGAGGATTTTGAATAAACGTTGGCAATAAAAAAAAACCTTAACATTCTTAAAAGTGCTAAAATGGTTGATGTAGTTAAGCAGTAAAAAAAGGCTAAATATGACAAAGAAAAATGCATTTAACCCTCCTGTTGCTTCTCCCACGATTTTTATGTGTTGGGAGTTTGTTTATATTGCGTTTAGAGTGTTTATTTTTAAGATTACAGATTTTTACTATATATTATTATCTTGTAACACATAGTACCAGTTCATTTTATTTGAAAAAATCTTTTAACTTATTTGTAAATATAAGTTAATCATATCTAAAAATATAAGTTTAAGTAAATATAAGTTTATCATATTAAGTTAAAATTAAGTTTATCATATCTAAATAGTGATTTTGAAAAATTATTCAGAGTTAGAAGATTTTCGATCATAATTAGAAAAACAATCATACAGAAATGAAATTTATGCCAGTGAAAGCTAATATTTTAAATATCAAGATGGTACGAAAATAATTATAATGCAATGATACGTTCTAATGTTATAGTTTAGAAACATAAATTAATTAGGCCACCTTTCTCCATCCTTTAAGAAAGCATTGAAATCTTTTAATGCCGCAGATAGTCATTTTATTGTTAAAGAACATGGGCGCTTGATACTGTTTTAATGCGTCTTGAGGATATGGAGAGTAAAAAGTTCAAACAAACAAATGGGTAATCAATTATACATATATTCAGTTTTTAGGGGGGCGGATATCCATTTAATTACTTGAATTTTTTTAGCGTCATGAATCATAACAAAAATTCTTTTTGATCGTTTTTGCTTAGATAGGTTTAAAGATATGGTGTATAATTTCTAAATAAATATAATATTTTTGAAGAATCAACTTCAATTTACTGAAATTTTAGAAATTTTTGGCAACAGTAGAAATATAAAAATTATTTTTAAGATAGCTATACAATACGGCCACAATAAATTCTGTCGCTGCTGCTTCGTTCAGTGGTGGTGGGTGGTCAACTGTTCACAAGAAATGTAAATATAAAGTCATTATTTCTAATTCATATAACTAAATTTAGATCAAACCGGGTTTATTTACAGATTATGTTATAAATATTGTAATTGTTTGTGGGGAGTATTTTGATATATACCAATTGATTTTACTTTTAGACATCAAGACTCAAACTATGGTAGGCAACTATACTCCATATCAACGAATTACACCTGCTTTTACACAATAATGTTGATTGTAATAGGTGTTATGTGAATGAAGAATGTATCAATTTTTATTGAAACTTCTCTAGGGAAAGAACCTACATCCATATGCTGAACAGTTGTAGCGGCTAATCAAAGAATAGTATGTGATATCAAAAAATGATTTCAAATAAATTAGTTTTTATATTTTTAATACATTAATCAGTCCAACAGAATTATATTTGAAAGGGTCTACCCAAAACAGAAAAAAAAGTTGATGACATTTTCAATTCATTTTCATTTCTTCAACAAGTGTTCATGTAAAGAGTAGAAGTATACATGGTAATGTAGAAAGATACAAATAAAAAATACATGATATACATATGAAAGTAGAAAATACATATTAAATCTCCTTGCGGTTTAGAATCTTCAAACTATCTTTCATTCTAGAAAGTCTCAATTTCTTAAAGAATGAAGCGAGGCTTCTTTCTCATGGGATATGTCTGGCGCAATTTCATTATGATAGTTCTTGCGCCAAAACACTCCTTTAAATCAAACCAATCTACTTCAGGACTTCCTATGTCAAAATTGCTTTAATGAAGAGAAACTCTCTGCTGTTTTTAATCATATATCCATGATTATAAACATGACTAGATATATTAGATTAAATAAGACTTCAAATACCAGCCAGTCAAAGGTGGGTTTTGCGTTCTTTTACACTTATCGAAAGAGGGAAGAAGGTTTGAAATTCTTCTTAAAGAAACATACCATTACAAATACCAGCATCTTTCCATAAATCTTATATAAATAAAAATGAATGCTTGTCTGTATGTCGCTTATGCGCTGCCGCACTGCTCCTCCGATTGTGATAAACCTTTGGCAACTTACTACATACACTTAAGGGATGGTTATAGGCATAGTAAAATTATCTAATAAGTAAAAACTATTTTGGGATCTATTTACAGCATCTATTAACCAATTATTAGTGAATTTTTTGTACCTGATGCGTTGCCATGCCACTCATCCGATCGCGATAAACTTTGACAAGTAATTACTTGCACGTACGGAATGGTTATAGGCATAGTAAAAATTATGTAACCTATGTAAATAAAAATGAATATTTGTCTGTATGTCTCTTATGCGATACTGAGCCGCTTCTCCGATTGCGATAAAACTTGATTACTTATTATTTACACTTTAAATATGCGAACTGAACCTAAAAAATCTAAATAATAGCTCTGAAGTTTGAAGGATTTTTCATCGTTCTATTTACAGATTATAACCAGATTGCAAACATTGTCATGCTAAAATAGCCAAAATTTTATTAAGCTTGCTCCCACATATATACCATGTTTTCATCTTAGTCAACCGTCATGTACTTATATTATCACAAAATCAATATTGTGGTTAAGAAAATTTTGCAACAAATAATTCGAAGTAATTTCAGATTAAAATTTAAACACAAGTGCAGTAGCATTAAGCAAAACTGTGCAAAATCTTTTTTATTACATAGAAAACAGTTAAAATAACACCATTTTTCGATGAAGCATTCGAATTTCAGATTAAAATCCTTAGGAAACACTAGAGAAAAATTTATTAGATTTTAGATCCATTAATATAATCTTGCAGTACTTGCTGCAAGATGAAATATAAGACACCAAATTTTACGACATGACAGTTTAAAACCGTCGCATGTTTAAAAAAATCTATAAACCACAAATATATATTTCTATATATAAGGGGAAGGCAAGCTGGCAATGTCAGAGCGGCGGAATCTCAGCTGGCAAAAGATGAAAAAAAAAGGAAGCCCCCTGGGGCGATGGCAGCGGCGATGTTATTGATGTCGGTCCGCTTTCCACCCAACTACCAGAATGGGCGTACACTATCGATTATATATATATCCACCAGCACACACGCAGAAGAAAAAAAATCATAAAAACCGGCATGCCTTTAGCTTCAGGACTAAAATAGCAGTCGATATTATATTTTCTTCCTAAACGAAAATAAAAAGAAAGGCAGAAAAAAAAATGTTCCGTCACTTTATGAGATTTGGATTTGGCGGGCCTATTATGCGCCACACTCCACTGAAATCAGGGGAAACAGAGAAAACTGTTCAAACCAATTATCCATGTGACGGCAAAAACATTAAACTGCCGCGAACAGTGGGTCTTGCGAAAAAGATGGCTATAATTTCTCCTTTACCCCCTCCCTTTTTTTTACCCTTCTTCTTGTCTTTTTATATATTTTTTCTCTCTCCCAACCGTGTGGTGCCTGTAAAAGTGGTCTGCAATAGAAGTTCTTAGTATAGTATTCGTTAGTTGTAGCAGTATCTTTTGCAGGGGATTTGCTGCTTTATCAGGCCTGGCGAATTCCCCAGCATTTGCCTGCATTAAGGAGGTGTCGGAGTGAACTTGTTAAAAAAAGCGTCACATAAAAATAAAAATAAGAAGTGCATGTCGACTCTTTAGTTACCCTTATCAGGTTCTTGCAGAGTCGGAAGGGGGGGAGAGGGGTTTTGGAACAAAGATGAAAGTCACAGTTCTTTTTTTTTTTTCGTGGAAGGAGAAAAAAATGGCCACTTGAGGGATGTGTTTAAGTATTGGCAAACTGTGCTGCATAACAATCAGCCGTTATGGTCTGCCAGTTTTGAGTCTGTATCGACGAAAAGTAGTTAAGGAGAACTTTATCGGCTGATGAAAAAATCTATATGAGATTGAACAGATAGAAAGAACTAAATAAATGTTTCAGGAAAATAGGTAGGATTTTATACGAATATAAGTTACGAATTTCGTTTGGTTAATAATTTATTCTATCTGGTATTGCATCAATACCAGTAAAGCTTTTCAACGCGCAGGACTGATAAACTGATAATGCACCACTGATTCAAGTGGTACGTTATCGACGATGGTACTCAAATGGTTCGATACCCAGTGGTATTCAAACTGTATGATATCGAGCCCTGATTCATTTGTCTATACATTACAATTATTCTGCAAAAAATATATTACTCTTTGATAATTTCATTTCGCTAAGGATTAAAATTTTATTGAATTCGGAAAATGCAGAGGATATTTAAATATTTTTGAGAGTTATTTCGATTATGAATTTTTTAAAAAATCAAATGTTTTAGAATAAAACTTCCTGGCAAAAACTTAATTTTTGAAATGAGAAATATATTAAGCTAATTTTAAATTTATTTTTCTTTTAAAATATTGGATGTAAACGTGCTGTGAATTAAAGAATACATACCCTTTTACATTTTTCAAAGAGTAAAATTCTATAATTCAAAAATATTTTGTAATGCATGGTATTAAAATTTTTAGTGTAAAGTAAGCAATATTATTAATCAGAAAGAAAGAACTTCAACCATTACTTCTACATGGCAATAGATCTTCAAACGAATACTTAAGGGAGGTACGTATTATCCCAAATATTTTTTAATGAATTCGCTAGTAACAAGAGAAAGTGTGTAGACGTAGAAATCATTTGCAAAACTTTTTAATACATCTATATCAGCAATAAATAAAATAATAAAACACTATTTAATAATGAAATTACAGAGTTAATCTTAGTGAAGCACGAATTTACCTAAGTCACTGCATTAAAAAGCATCTATTTACTACCGAAAATAAAAAAATGTATACAAACATTGTACAGTCAATCCAAAGAAATTGTCAACAAGAAGTTTATGGTAGTTACTGGATTTTCCTATAAGGAGAAATCAACAATAAGAAGGGTTTTAAAAATGTAAAACCCAATGCAACGTAATAGCAAGTTTTACGTCCTGTTTTACAGAAGTGTTTACTTTTAATTTTTCAAATGACTTTCAAAGAGTGACATTTCATCAAGCCGAAGTTACAAATCATATTTCAAAAAGTATCCCTACATTATCAAGTAGCGATACTACATATTAAGTATCACTACTTGAAAAAAAACATTAATGCATAAATTAATTTTCAAGGTATTTCTGCTTCAAATATGGAATATTGCGCCTTTTGTCTTCTGAAAACAGCATTTTCTAAGTACAAACTACGACAATTGATTAATTCTAAGAAATAGTAGAAAAGGATTGAAACTCAATATTTCTTGCAAAAAATTCTTCTATCATAAAAATCACGATGTAGACTAATAATTCACAAAAAAAAGGCTATCAGATCAATTGTTTAAAAAATCTTTAAATTTTTAAATATAAATTAAATGACCTTGAAAAAGTTCTAAAAATGGGTAAATATCATCTGTATATATTGCAATCAGTTGAGAAGACAATAAATTTCTTATGCCCTTGTGTCGAAAAGAGGTCAATAGAAATACTTTTTTTTTTGTCCTTAATAATGTTACACAGTAATTTTTCGTTCAATAGTAATTATACCCTTCATGGAATACATACATCAAATAATAATAATAGTTTAGGCATAATAAGACCAGTGAGTTTGGAGACAATGAAAATTCTACATTATTGGTACAATATCTGTACTAATCCAGTTGCATGAAAAAATTTCTGATCTATTTTATGTCTCGTTCAACCGGCTATCCCAAACGTTTTTCCATGTATATGAGTTACAACAAATGCTAATCACTCATGCAGAGCGTATCACAGTCTCTCAAGCAACCATAGTTATTCCGCAAAGTTCTTGTTATTCTTTGATCGTTTTATTCAGCTAATGATGGAATTACTACTGAAGGAGAAAATATTTGTAACCTTACAGCCGGTCAAAAAGAATAATAGGAATTATCTGCCAGTGATTCGAACAGAAGGAGAATAACAATGGGTAACACTGTGGTCAATCAAAAAAAGGAGCCGATTTAAAAAAAAATTACTGCCAGTGACCCCATTACCACAGAACTGAGCCGTATAAACAGAGATAGTCGTGACTGGATGCTATGATCATGAACTATTCAAATTTTTGCATAAGAAAACAACGGCTAGCAAAAATTCAAAGAATCATCAAACTTTTGGCAAAAGGCTAGATATTTCTTTTAACATTTTTAAACTTGCAGGATATTGTAATATTGTATTGGAATTACTATTCACAATGAGACTTCTAATTTTTTTGAGTTCTACACATTCTGTTATGTAGTGCTGGATTGAGCCTATTTCCCTATATATGCATATGTTGTCTTTCATCCTCTCGAATTTGTAGAAATATTCAGAAAGTCTTCCATGTCCCGATATAATTTACACTATCATCGGGTGAAATGTTCTTTTTATAATTTTTGGTTCCGGTATGAATTCACTTGCTATGTGTCCTTTGCTTATCATGATCCATCTATCCTACCTCTGTATAGTCATCACTCTTCTAATTTCCTTCTTTAATATTTGGAAGAAATTTGTGACTACAGTATCTATTTTGTCTTTCTGTGCAACCTTTTTTATAGTGACTAGAGCTTGAAGAGAATTAAGAAGGCATTGCATATGACAGTCCATGTGTGCAAATTGGAACTCACTTTGGAAAAGTTGAAAAAGGGAAAAGAAAAAGAAATAGGTAAAAAAGCATTGGAATAAGAGGAAACGGCAGAAAGTCTCATCTTTGCATGATTTGGAAAGAAGAGAGATAAAATTAAATAGAAAGCAGAAATTATAAAAATCGGTAACCCAACGATTTCTGGAAAGTAATAACAGATCTTCCTTACCAAGTAACTTGAAAAATGAAAGGACATTTTTTTCTTATTTTCTTTTTATTAATATCTCTTTTTAAAAGGATATCTTGAAATTTAATTTGCCGTGATCTAAGGTAAAATGAAAGAGAAAAAAATGTGTGTAATCAATCCTTTTTGGTAAAACTTATAGTTGCTGATTTAGTGAATCCCCCTCTATTCAAGTTGAGAGAATTCGGATTTAAGATGGTATTCGATCAATGGCCGACTTGTGTATAGACTTGTAGTATATAACTGTCATTGTGAATCTAAGCAAGGAAAATATTTATGGCTTTAGATAGTGTTCTTTTTATTTGAACATGATTCCAAATTTCGAAATGCCTATACAATCTCTAAACAAAAAGTTAGTATCAAGCTCCATTGTATTAAAATCCACAATAGTAAACTCCCGTCTTTGCAATTAATGAGCCTCAAATGTAGAATGTGTTTTCTATAAACCACTTATATATGACTCCATTGACTACCTGACAAAGAGGCTTAAACCCATCCCACTGTTGAGATCTGAAAATTCAGAAAGGTGTTTACTAATTCTTATATTTTCCTTATCATCTGACAGAGATTGAATTTTAAGAAGTTGTTATAAAAATAGCAATTATGTTTCTTCAAAACAGAATGCTAAAAATTAAGGGCTATTACAATATTCTCCGCTTGGAAGCTCTGGAAAACAAAAAACAGAAAAAAGCTAAATTTCATATTCCCATGATGGAATGCACCGAAAGACGAATTCGGCTAAAACCACTGAACCTAAATTAGACTGTGCAGCTTTTGTACATTGGAAAAATTCATACATTGAATATATTATATATGAGCCAAACTGCAGTGACATTGAATATTTTAAGAAAATGCTCAACGATTTTATATTGTCATTTCTATGCACGCATTTTTATCATTCTGTAATTTAAGAAATTTTGCATGATTCTTTTTCTATGATTTACTATATGACTTTTGACTTATTTTTAACTATTAGCACTAAAATCTCTTCTGTCACTAACTTTCCTTGCTAAATTTCTGTTGACCTTCTCTCCTAAGCTTTCTACCATTTGTTTAAGAAATTTGATTTCTTTTTATTCTGTAGTCTTATTTATAGATTCCGGGAAACAAAAAAATATTTTATTGCATTTTTGTACACAATAAAGAGATTAATATAATTATATTTTTATGACGACAATAAGCAATAAACAATATGTTTATTCTGTAACTTTCAACGACCAATTCTTGTACGTGTTTAAAAATTTATTTATTTTGTGTATCTTGGACGGATCTTATGATTTGGATCAAATTTTATATTTAGATAAGTTTTGACTTTTCAATTTATTTACTCGGGTGTCTTTTCTGAAAAATTGCGATTTTACTCTAAAAAAACATTTTCATATCTAAATAGTGAGGTTAGAGCTTCGGGTTCCCATGTGTTTTTTTTTTTTTTTTTCATTTTGGATCCTACATTTGCAATTCAATTAGATTTCACTTATCTCATAACTTTTTAAACGAGCAATTCTTATATAAAGTTATTTCTTTTATTTCGGAAACGGTTCAAACGATTGGGATCAAATTTTATATTTAAAGGTTTTCCTTTGTTTAATCTATATAAGTGTTTCCGCTGAAAAAACGCGATTTTACACACACGTAAAAA
>JAPMOQ010023086.1:478567-494646 GCA_026543055.1 Argiope trifasciata
TAGTTTTTCATTTTTCAAATAATTTTGAATAGATTGTTAGTTTTAAGTAGGAAAATTAATTTCATTTCATTTAATAGAAATTTTAAAACAGATATGATATTTGAAAATTCTTTAATGAACATTTTAAAGTGATTAAATGTCTTGTAAACCTTAAAGGTAAAACATCTTGTCGCATTTTTTAATTCGATAAATTTATAGCTATTTTTGTGATTTAAAAATTGAGCCAAATATATTTAGATATTTAAGATTACTAGTAGTTACAAGTAACAAAAGTCCATACAATAATAACACAAGTCTGAAAGTAATAAAATATTCATGAAACATTGAATGCTTAAAGAAACACAGCAATTTATTTCAGCCTTCTCTTACTGATATATTCGCCGAAACAGTTTTTTTTTCCGTTTGTCCTTGTTTTAATGATTCTTGGGATTTTTGAAGTATCACCTTACCAGTTTTACTAGAAAAATTGATAAAAAGTTTAGTTTACCTAAATTTGTCTTCCACGTAATTTTTTTTATTTCGTTCAAATATATGATAGGGATGAACCGTACATTATAAATTTGTAAGGATCATTTTTAAGTTTGACAAAGAAATATCTTAAAATAAGATTTAGGAGCTGGAAATCGTTTAATCAATTTTGAGATGGGGGCAAAACTAAAAGAATTTCAGTTAAGACTAATCAAATTATAACGGTTTAAGAAAAAACAATAATTTAATAGATTCTGGAATTTTCTACAATCATAGAAGTTTCAAGGCGCTATTAAATAAAACTTGGGTCGATCCTATTTTAGCCCACCTCTGACGCCAATTTAAAAACTCGCCAAATTATCAGCGATAATGATTTTAAAATGGCAACCCTGACAACATCTAAAGAGAAATGCGGCAACCCTACGGAACCTCATTGGTTGATTTAAACTCCGTTAGTAAACTATTTAATCTTATTGGTACTTTCGATTACTTTCAAATACTTTCAATTTGGCGTTATTTTGAAAAATTGGCAAGATTTTGAAAAAGTCGCCAGAGGTGGGCTAAAATAGGATTTTACCTAAAACTTATATCAGTAAATAGACTATTATGTTAGTCAGCTAAATATGCCAAAACTTTCAGCAATTTTTTGGGTCGATCTTATTTTAGCCCACCTTTGACGAATAATAAGAATTTTTTGGCGAAAGTTTTGGCTTTTTTCTTAACCTTTTAATTCAAATACTTTCAATTTGGCGAGATTTTGAAAAAGTCGCCAGAAGTGGTCTAAAATAGGATTTTACCATGACTTTTCCCTTTTGACGACCTTATTTAGTAGGAAAAAAATTATATTGGAATTTTTGTCTTTTGTCTTATACCTAAATTTGTATCTGAATATGATAATTTCAAAACGTAGCGAGATGGATAATATAAATGTGTCATTGTATTAGTACATCAAAATTGTAAAACTTACTACAAAATCAGTCAGGAAGAAGAGATTTTTTCCTTGTCTACATTTTCAATTTCTTTATTTTTATTATGTGGCTAATAAGAAGATTGCCACATTAACAAAAATTATTGTACTATCCACCTTGCAGAATAATATATTCTTTGATTTGTATCAATGAAAATTTTGGTGTTACATATTTTTCTCTTGATAAGATTATTTAAACTCGTGTTGCCATTCCTAGTGGGGAAAATATGGAACAATTTATTTATGTCCATTCATTTTACAATGCTTATATTAACAATGTATTCGTAAAATTCGTCGGGAAATTCAAGATGAGTTAATTAAATAAACAAATTCACATCTTGAACAGTTTATTTTCTTAAAATTTTAATGTATTTTAATAATCCATTTCATCAAATAATATTTTTAGAAGTTTTCACTGAAAGAAAAAAAAAAAAGAAATATTAGCGACAAATCGTCTGCAAAAACCATTTTTAAATGTTGGGTTTTTAACGATGACATTTGAAAAGATTGTGATTTATGTAACACATAAATAAAATGTAATATATCCAAGTGAATTAAATAATATTCTTATGTAAATAGACATACTGTGAGTATATATTTTTCATCTATATTTGAAATAGATATTTTTTATCTAATTGATTACTTGGAAACTTTACACGAAACACAAATCTCGAAATCGCCTTGGAAACTATTTAAACTGTTATATACCAAAATGTATTTTCACATTCCAGACAAAAATTTAACTGAATACAAGTCTGATGTAAATTTGTTCATCAATCTTTTTTCTCCCATTCAAATTTCCTCTCCTGTATAAACAGGCTGTCTTGTTTATTTTACCAAGGGTGACAAATCTGAAAAAAAAAATGAGAAATCACCTCTCCAAATGGCATCGAGATCTCGGAGAGAAAGCGGTAGTTCATGAGCAGAGCAAGCAATGTTCCCGATTTAGAAAGTAGAAATGTCCTTTTTATGGCTTCACTGCACAGGTCTGGAGCGAAGCGCATAAACTGCTTTCACAGGAATAAGAAGATCAAACGTTTTGTTAAGCTGAAGGGCATTATACACGTAAACGACAAAAAGATGTCAATATAGGTTTGCAAGTAGAGCATGAAGATCGATTTTCTTCTTAAGAATCATGTTCCGAGATAATCTGATTTGATCTCGAGCGCATGGCATGCTACGAGAAAGTACCAGGCAGCTGGCGGAAGACAGATGGGAATTTTCTTAATTTTTATTTTTGTAAATTGATTTTCTTTTTTATGTAAGCATTCGAATTGAAACTTAGGTACACAATTAATTTTTTTTTCAATTGAATTTGTTCTTTATGTTTGGCAACTCACCTTTGATGAAAAGATGGCTCACGGGGAATATTGTTTAAATCACTTAAACTTTATTAAATAGCTTAATTTTCTCAGCTTCAACTGATAAAATTAGAGATATAGTATTTCAATAGTCTTCTATAATTCTATATATTGTGAGCTTGAACTTACATAATAAAATTAAGTCCCATGACGTCATAGTGCTTATAAATGCTTAATTGTACAAAAGATAATAGACAAACAGGTAATCTGTTTCATCCTTGCACATAATTTTTCGTGTAACTGAATTCTGTTTTCGTTTTCATTATATGTGAATAATAATAAAAAGTCTTACTTCTGCGGCTTTCAGCAATGAAAAAAAATCACGCCTTAAATATATAGCGGAAAAATATTGAAGTCTTCAATTTCAAAGCGGCATTAAATACTATTATTAAAAATTAAGCAAAAACTGCTTTAAAAATATAATAAAATTCTGAAAAACTTGCATGGCAATTAAATTGAAATCACTAACAAAATAGTCTTTTTAAGTTTAAATCGACGCACAAATTATTTTCTAAAATTTTGGGAGAAAACGTCAAAATCTTATCTAAGGTTTAAATTACGTTTTTTTGATTAAAGTAAAACTTTAATCAAAATTTGGGTGAATAATTCCAAGGTATAATTTTCATTATGTTTCCGGCAAATTTGATGGTTGTACCTAGTCTATAGAATGTAAAAACAAACATATATTCTCTTTTAATGTTAGTAATTATTAATAAATTCTGTTAGATAGGATGGTTTAAAAGCAGCATTGAAAAGAATTTTATTGATTTTTACTGCGTTGAATTGTTTGAAATTGTAACATCTAATGTTCAAATATCCAGTGAATTTCGACGCCAAAAATTTAGACCACATGATTTTTATATATCCATAATTTAGAATTTACTGACACTGAGATATAATTTTTGGGGAACTATGTTTGTCGAAGTATCTGTGCGTCACGATAGCAATAGAGTTATACGAACAATATTTTATGTGCTACACTTCTTGAGCTGAAATTTATACGCATGTCAAATTTCGCAAACTTCACTGTTTTTAGTATGCAATCGGCTTTCGAAAATATTAAATCTATCGATGTATTAGAAATTAAATTATTTCTATCAATGTACTTTTAATCGTGCTAATATATGCATGGTATACAATGAGCAGGTAAGTTATGAAAAATTTAACACATTATCAATGTGTTTTTGATTTATACTTATTTTCTACCTCATTGTTTAATTCAATGATAATGCATTAATAGTTTGAAATAAATCGAATAAAAATTGAATGGTATTACTAATCTCAAATTTTTAAAAAGGTCCCATTAAATTCCATTTCAAATAGTAGCGGTTTTGTAATGGGCTGCGTTTTTCGTACAAGAGCTATTTCTGTCGCAGTAATCTTTAAGCTCACACTACTACGTGCCAGGGTCCAATCGTATTTCCCGATTCACTCCTCACAGTTACCATGGAAACGGGCAGGATTGTCCACTCTGCGGTAGGGGAGTGACAGAGATGAACAAGCGGTGGAGAGAAATGCCATAAAATATCTGGTGTCCGATTTCTGATTGTATTTGACGTTGATCAGGATGTGGAAATGTTTGTAAATCGAAGCCTTTACGTTAGTCTAGATTCACTTGTTGAAATGTACTACATGTAATGAACATTTTGGGAAGTATTTGGACGAAATTTAAGGGTCATGTATCGATAAATGTATGAGTGTTGACATTTAATTCGTGGATTAAGCATTTTAATTAATTTGGATTTCTGAATAATTCACAACTAATAATAGCTTCAATTATTGGACAAAATACACAAAAACAATTTATGCAGTGACTGCAATTTAAGATTATATTTTTCATAAATATTACTTTTGTTAATAGTAAATCTATTCAATTATTATTTCATTGTACTTTACTCTTGTACTGTTTGTATTTTCTGTTTATTTAGATAGGCTGCTGAAATTAAAAGAAAACAGTAAAATGAGGATTTTAAAATCCTGTTAAATGCGTTTTATTTCGAAAATGTTAAATATACAATAAAATCTACAATTAGTTACAAAACAATTTTATGGATCATTTGATACTGAATAAAGAATATATTTTTAAGTAAAATTAATTGCTAAATTATATCATCTGTGCAATATCAATGTGAGAACTTACTCATTTTTTCTTTCTTTCTTATTTCTATTTGTCATATTCTTTCTCTCACTTATTTTTATGTAAAAAATTTTAAGTCCTTTAAAGTATCAATAATTAAGCTTTGCAAGCCGATGTTTCTGATTTAGAATTTAATGTCCCAAATAGTTCCAAATTTTACTTGTTAGTAAATTGTTCACATTAGGAATTTTTAAATGGTCTCAAAGAAATGGTTTAGTTATAAATAAATCAGCATTAAATTTTTAAACAAAAATAAATGAATTTTTATCTTTTTTTAATCAATTCTATTTTTGTAGTTTTTATTCGAAATAAATAAATAAATTAGCTTGAAATAAATAATAAATAATAATAAATAACCTCCGAAATAAATAACCTTGCTATTTTTATAACTTATCTACCAAATATATTTAAACTTCAAACTCCGATAACCACGTACTCGTATTATTATAGTAGCTTTACGATTATTTGTTAATTGTACTACATATCTCTCTAATTTGCAATCAGCTGTTGTGGAATTATGTTGAAAATATCGCATCTAATTCTTATTACATAACGTTACACTACCATTTCAACACGTGCTGAACATCACACTTTCTTCGGGTTGATTTGCAATAAGAGTTAATTTAATCATTCCATTTGAGTTTTTGTCAAAGTAACGACAAAGCATTGGTACAAATCTTATTCCACAAAATATCTTAAACATATTACTTAAACTAAAATTCATATTATGAGAAAGATATTATGAGAAAAAATTGCTTATGTTAAAATTTTTAAGAGTCGGAGAGAAAATTAATGAAATTATTATTCGAAAAATAAATCATAAAATTACATGTTTAAATAGATGAAAAATTTGTTAGCTGGAGTCCTGGCTTAGGGGTAGCGTGTCTTCCTAGTGCTCTGGGCACCCTAGGTTCGAGTCCCGGTTTGGGCATGGTTGTTATTCTGTGTTTTATCTGTGATTAGGTGAATGTGCTCCCCCCATAAAAGGGGTTGTGCAAGCGAATGTGAAGCATGAAGTAGGCAAGTCGTACTCTTGACCCTAATTGGCATTGCTGAAAAATAAGAGACGCTAATCTAGTCTTAAAATCGCTGACAGCTATCAGCGGGCTTGACAATGACATGTGCCATTGGAAACAACAGCAATAACACAGTTTGTTAAATAATGAAAAAAAGTTGATGCAATCCTACTTTAAGTAACTGGGCACAATTAGAAAATCAAGAAACTTAATTAAGCTTGAAATTTCAAAGACAATAACCAAATATAAATAATTAGAGCTGTGCCACAATCTCTCTTTATGTAAGTTTCACCATATCAGATGGATGAATTTTGAAATGGAGGCAGAAATCTTATATTCAACCATATGCAAAATCAGTATTTACGTATTAATCGAACACAAGGAATAAATTGTCTCCTCTCCCAAAAAAAGCCACCAAAGGTCTTATGTTAGTATGTTCTTTTGTAACCAATGGTATGTGGTCAATGCATAACCATCGAACAAACTTGTGTAAAATGATTTGGAGTCCACCATTCTACCACCAGCCCACCGTGAGATTATGTTACTAAAATACTAGTATTCATTGAATATACAACTTACATTTAGCATAATTATTCTCTATTTATCTTATTCTTATATATTTACAGTTATGAATAAATCTTGCCCCATTTTCAAATAAAAATTCTTTACAATCGATTGCATCTATTGTTGGATTTTAAACAACTATCAATATATACATGATAACTCCGTACAAATGAATTAATTAATAAAGTTTAGTGACTGATTCTAAATTCTGCTTTTCTGTTAAGAATTCACTGAAACACAATAAAACAATAGAATTATATTTATTTTATCAATACATTATTTCTCTAAATAATAAATAAGAACTGAAATTGTACTATATTGTTTACAGATTATACTCGCACAATTTTTAAGCATTTTAAATATATATCTCACTCTTGTAAACAAAGAAATTAAAATGAAAATAAATTAGTTTCGTTCCCTGCTTCCTTTCTGTATTTAAAGCAAGCGAGTTGTTCGAGAAATTTCCAGCGGTTCAAATTCTGAAACTGTCTTAAAATAAACACAATAAGTGCAAGGCGCAAATGCCTCTCCTTTTGTCGAAGGATTATGGGGTGCACAATGCAGCTGAGATTTTCATTTTTTCTTCTTCTTTTTAGAAGGAACGGGATGATTATACATAATATTAAAAATAAGATTTTTCACCATTATTATCTCTCTGCTTCGCATAACAGATTTTATGCTTCTTTAATAGCGAACAGTACAAGGCAATTTAAGGAATTACTTGATGAAAAACTCTTTATTATTTTTTGTAGAATGTTGTTTCACTCAAAATGAAATATTCTTTTACATATATATTCTTTATTAGTAGAAAAAGTATTAAATTATAAATTCAATCTTTTCTATTTAATATTTTTATAAAACAAGAAAATTCTATAGCCTAATTTTGCTGTTTTTATTTAATTAGTTGCTACGTTATAAGATGCTAATTGTAGTTATCAAATCGAAAGTAACAACATTCCATTTCAATATTTATTTGTTATGCAATGAGTATAGTAATAACTTCCCAGTAACATTCGCTGAAATAAAATTTAAATTTTCTGGTTGCTTAATAACTGCAATAATTTTTGTCTTTCGTATTCTGTTTGTTTTTATGCATAAAAATTAATTAAGATGATTAAAAACCCGAATTTGAAGAACTTCATACTGTAGCAGTTGTATTACTAAATTTTCTCTTTTGGATAATAGATGGCAATGCCTGGTTAAATACGCATCCCGTAATGCATTGCGATTGTAATTAAAATGAGATGAAATACCGTTCTGCTAGAAAGATGGGAGCATTAATATCTTGTGTTATCCTTTCGTGTTTGCTTTAGTTTTGGGTTAAATGAAGAAATGTTCCCCAAAACATGGATTCTCTTTCTCCAACTGCACAGATCATAATGATCGTCATTCCGCCACAATACTTTTTTAAAAGTTAAGTTAGATTTTGGTTTTGAATTTATATAGCAACAATTTTGAAAAAGATAATTTAAAATGTCATTTTTTATAAGAAAAATAATACAGATATGAAACAAAGAGGATATAATTGAAAAAAATCGAAATTTAAAATTCTTTTTTTTATTTAATTAACTTTTATGACTTACTTCTTGATAATTTTATTTATTTTAGAACTGTTTTACAATGTTTCATAGTTTTTCAATTTATTAAAGTATATTTGCTTAAAATATTTTCAGATATTTTGTTTAGAATTTCTGATTATTTATCTGTTTAAAATGTTTCTGTTTTATCTGATGCCTACTTGCCGTCTATTATTACTTATAACTGGTCGAATGTAAACCCAAAATTAAGCAAAACAAATGCAAACGTGAAAATACCGGCCATTCATTTAGAATACGATCTAATAATGACCCCCCAAGGAGGACTATGAAAAATATACCTGGATGTTAATAAGGTAACGCCATCTGTTGTATAAAAATATAACGTAGTAGAGTTATATAACCACTACTATTGATTTTTTATTTGATATGCTTTAGATTTTAAACCATGGAATATAATATTTTTTTTATTTAACTTTTAACGCCGATATTTATTTTAAAGTTTTCATGAATCAGCATCAACATATTCATATGAAATTTCGTTTCTCTCCACCAAATAACTATACATTTCTTAACTTGATATAAATAAACTTCATGTTCATTGATTCAGAAATTTGAATTAAGTCTTATTAAAGTCATTAAAATTTCCAAATTATCTATGACTTACTTTAAATTTTACAATTCCAAATTCATATAGAGTTTTAAAAAAACTTTATTGTTTTAGCATTCTTTTTTTTTTCTTTTAAAATAATACAGGGTATAAAACGTATTTCTAAGATATAATTTATGAATCTTTTTATGTGTTTTTATTCAAATAAAGTGTTTTTGTGATAGATGCGAAAATTTAAATCCGTAATTTCGAAAGTTTCTTTTTCAAACTGCAAGTATCCCATTTATGAAATCCCTATAATTATCTCATAAATTTAAAAAAAACCCTCCAGTTTATAACATGGGAATGAATAGATTTATCTTTAATGTGATACACATAATGGAGAAAATTAATTAATGGATTAATTAGGAATGTTGATTAATTCACTTCATGGAATAATTAACACTACATCGATTCTTTCTAATTTGAACTTTAGCAACTTTTTTTGTAGTAACAATTTTAACACTAGGATTATAGATGAGTATTTTTATGCTTTTTCAATCTCTAAAAATTTTAACTTTTCGCGCTATTTGAATATCAATACGCTAAAGAACTGCTTATATTGCTATATATTACAAGAGTTTTGACATTTTAGAATTATGTTGGTAAACAACGTTTCAAAATTCCTTGTTCATTATGTAATGAACATAAAATAAGATAATTTATGATTAAAAAAACACAGAATGCATTCATGCTCCACACGATAAAAAATATCGCATTGAAAAGGTTAATTTGTGATTAAAAAGATTGTAACTTTATATCGGTGCCTTGTTAATATTCCACTTCATTGTAAACTTAAAGAAATATTAATTTTCGGTTATTAAATTTATAGATCAGATTGAAATAATTTGTAATATTGGCTAAATTTGATGAATTTTTAATACTGTTTGCAGATATTAAGATTTGATTAGATCTAATATTTTGATATACAATAAAGCCATTCCATGTGATTTTAAATTCACACAAATGATCACTCATGGTTCTTGGACAGAAGATGGATTCTTGCTATGGAATAAAGAATTCTTTATTTTTCTAAAGTAAAGCTGATACAAGTGTTGAGGTTTTAACATAAGAAGACATTTACAATTTATCCTACAGAATTTTATTCTAATGCATGTTTAAACCAATTTCTCTTACAATGATTTATGCATCATACAGAGTACTACAATCCAATTTAAAAAATTAATTTAAATGTATAGTGAATATTGTAATTAGTTAACTTGATCTTCGCAGAATAATTTCGTCAAATGCTATTTCATTTATTAAAGCACAGGATAGTGTCGTGTATTTTTCTCGTGATTATTAAAAAATAAATATAACTCTTATAGTTTTTAATTAATTTCTTTGACATAATATAAAAACGCTTGGATTTTTTTAATAAAGCCATTTGCGTTACTAAGTTTTAGTGTCAGCATCTTTGGTAGATTGATAAATATTAAGGTGGTATTAAAATTCTCTCCAAATATTGTTAAATAGTTCGGTTATTAACTTGTAGGCATCTGTGATCTTAGATTAGAGTGTACAGTATTTTTAACTGGTGTTGCAAACTATTTTTTTATTAAGTAACTCCAAAGTTGACATGGAACTAAAAATCAATACATTGAACTTGTTTAAAATGATTCCGTTTTAATAACAAACGAATGCAAAGTTGCTATTTTCTGCATTAGTAGTACTATCTGTGGACCAAGAGCATGGCTATTTAATAGTAAAAGTTTTCGGTATTATATTTAAATCTTTTCAAAATAACTTTTTGTAAACACAGCAGGAATTTTTAACTACCTTTATTACACATCCAGATTACGTTTCTTCTTAAGAATAGTTTGGGCTTATTAGTTTATACAATCTTTATATTTATCAAGAGAGAATAAAAAATATTCGTGAATTTCCTATCTAAAAAACGGAATTTAATTCTTTTATTTTGAGATCATAGGTGAAAATCTAATGCAAACAATAATAAAACCTAAATGCAAACTATGCTTTCAATCCTAGGGCTTTTTGTTTTGCATCCTATAACAGTCATCCATTTTTTATGTTGATAATTTTAGTATTTATCGTTGCCATTAAAGTGTACAAAGTTTTGTTGCCGAACATCTGTTTTCATCAGTCTTGTTCCTATGATTTTTTACAGAATGATTTTATGATTAATGTTTTTATGATTTTTTACAGAATAATAA
This sequence comes from Argiope trifasciata, assembly GCA_026543055.1. Lineage (NCBI taxonomy): Eukaryota > Metazoa > Arthropoda > Arachnida > Araneae > Araneidae > Argiope > Argiope trifasciata. Next base: position 489,439 of record JAPMOQ010023086.1, read on the forward strand.
AGCTTTCATATAAAAACCTACATTTTGATGCTGGTTCGCTGTCACCATGAGAAAACAGAATGAGCTAAATTATGTATTGGATTTTTTAAAAAGCAAAGTGCTCTAAAAAGGATAAACAATATTTACAAAAACATATGTACATTGTTGGGTCAATATTATTTCAAAATTTCTTGTTAAATCTATTAACCATTTTTATACTCACTTCATTCTCAGATAAAGGAAATTTGACCTTTTTAAAATTCATCATATGATGAAAAAAATCAATGTTGAGAAATAATATTCATTGAAACTTCAATGATATTGATGGTTATTCGAATAATTTTAGAAACATTAATAACTTATGAATATGTTTATTTTAACTAAGTAACATATATTCATTGGTTACAGAAGAAGAAAAAATTAATGACATACAACCGAATATCTGAACTTTATTAATCAGTTTCACTTTTTATGCCAACTTCAATAATAGAATAAATATTAAAATTTCTTAACGCATATAAAAGAACTTATATAAAACTATTTTAATCATTGGCTAACAAATATATATAATAAGTCTCAATAAAATTTTGAAATACTAAGCTCGTTTCCAAAAATAAAAACCTAAGGAACCAAAACCCATTTCTGAAAAAATTTCTTAAGAAAAATCCCAGTAATATCCCGTCATATAAAAAATCACATCTGTATCGCAAATTCTCATTTAAAATTCATATTATTAAAGATTAAACTCTTTTTCCTAAATAAAAATTTACTAAATCAGAAATTCAATTCAAATTCTGGAAAATTATGTTGGTTAATATCTGTATAATATCCTGCAACATTCAAAATCTCTTTTATAATCACAAATAATCTTTTAACCCTTTGTACAAGGAAAAGTGATTTGACACATAATTATTTATCTAATACAAATGTTTGTTTATTGTTTTAAAAACATAAATTTACATAATTGTTTTAAATCTAATTTCTTTGAAAAATTAATCTGCTAATTAAAACAAATTAATCCAATTTCTTTAAAATATTAATCTAAAATGTTTTTAAACCATTTTGTAGACGTTTTTAACAAACAAAAATGAAAAATAAATAAATAAAATGTCAAAATAAAGCTCCGTCTTTAATGGTGAACGACTGGCATGATCCCAGTTCAAAGGATTGAAATTAATATTAATAAAGATTAAACTCATTCCCAAAAATAAAAACCCAATTCTAGTTCTAAAAAAATTCCTTTGCAAAAATATCATTAATATCTTGTAACTTTAACAATTTCTTTTATAGACACCCGCTATCATTTAAAATTAATGCAATTAGAGTTCATGCTTATTCCCCAAATTAAAAATACAATAAATCAGACATACAACTCTAATTCTGGAAACATTATTCAGCAAAAATCTCGCTGATATTGTGCAATAATGAAAATAGCTTCTATAATTGAAAATTATATTCTAAAGTGAATATTATTAGAGACCAAGCTCGTTCCTAAAAATAAAAATCCAATTCTAATTCTAATTCTAGAAAAATTTCTAGGCAAATATTTATCTGATATCCTATAACGCTGAATATCGCTTTCATAGTCACAAATTATCTTTTAAAATTCGTCACAACTCTTTCTCTCTAAAACGACTGGGAAAATAAATAATATAATAACCTTCCCGATTCCTCCTAATTGGGTATGTCATACATTAATCATCATATGCGCTTCTGCCGCCAGAAATAATGCTGCTAATCCCCCATCCAATTGCCTTTAGTTCACACTAACTTGACTTATTAAGTAGAACTTTGCAGCAAGCAGGTTACCAAATGTATACTTGTCCCTGCCAGTGAGCTATGCAGCAGTTAGTGTATACTGCACTCCTCTCGTTATCGGAGAATGGTTGTAGCACTGTAATTACCGACGGACTCCTACAATTTAATAGGCTAACTTGATTAACTGTGAAACACCTGGAATTGCCCACTGGAAGAGTATTCATTCCGAAAACAGTGGATGTGATTCCGTTCGATTCGATTTATTGGAAAATGAGTTCTACTCCATTCGGGAACTCAACCTTGAGTCAAACGTTCGTCCAATAATGTATTCCATTATCCCATCGAATAGTTGCGAGGCTAATGGATATTATGATCTTCGTGAGAAATAAATCAATAACAGTACTGTTTCTCTGTTTTGTTGTTCAGGCGGATGTCAGTTGCACAGTAATATATTCAGTTTATTCGCGACTTTCTTTTCTTTACTTTTTTTGCTGTTGTTTTTGCAAATGATGGCGATGGAGACTTGTTGCGTTTGATGAATAAGTAATAGTGTCATAAAGAAAATTGTATCTGTGTAATGAAATTGTAGAATAAGTATTCAACCCCAAAATTTTTCTAAATATATTTTCTAAAAATATTTAATATAATTTTAAAATATTTTCTAAAATTATCTAAAAATATTTCTATTTTTTATATATTTATTTGGGTATTATTTAATAGATTGGATTTTATATGCCTATAATATTTACTAGAAACGAAAATTAGCAACAAAAAATGTCGCAAAATAGAATTGGTATTGATTTTAGTAAATTGTATATTCAAATCAAAATTATAAGTACCATAAAATTAATAAATGCATATCAAAAATAAATTACGAATATCTACAAAAAGCAGATGTATGAACATTATTTTTGATAATATCAACACTAAAAGGATCAAAGAAAATTTTGTTTTAATCAAAATATCTTTGGCTGTGATACTTTTAAGAATCTTAAGTTAAGAGTTCTTTGTCAAAAATAATTAAGTGTTCTTTTCTTAAAGCAGTAGTTTTGTTTCCATACATTATCAGATATTTTCTCTTTTTTCAGATATTTGTGATCTTTGAAGTGATCAGCGTAAAAGCAGGTTGGCAATGGAAGTAAAAACTTTATTCAAATTCCAACTTATCAAGAATTCTGCCATCCTGCTGGTTTAGAAACTGTTAATTGAATAATTGGCGATGCTAAATCAACAATAATAATGAGCATCATTTTGTTTTTCTCACATTTGAATTTATTTTCTTATTTACATTTTTTCGATTTGCTATTATTATTATCTATTTTTAGGATATTTGACGCTCCAAAAGGCTTTAGTGTAAAAGTATTGGCAACCTTTCTTCATCTTTTTCTTTGGTAATCTGTGGTTTTATGGTGCTTTCTTACTGGATGGGCTGTTCTATATCGATCAATTTTTCTACCTGTTTGACTTCGATTTGGTAAAGTTTGAATATTGTAGGCTATAATTTTTCAGTGTTAATATAACATTGTAGTTGTAAGTTGTATAGCTACAAAATTTTAGTTCTTAATAAAATTTTGAGGGATATACGTCTTTCTGCGCATAATAATACATAAATACTCAATAATTCAACATCTTAAAAAAGAAATAAAGTATAGAATCAACAATTTGAAGAAGAGAATAATACAAAAACTGTATCTTGGAAAAATTAACTTGTTGTAATTTTATCAATCTTTTACACCACATTCTTTAGATCCGTTATGCATTATCATTCTTTAGATTATATTTATTTAGTTTCATATTCTTTTATATATCTAACAATAAGAATCAATATAATAACTCTTCCTTTGTGCATGTTATATGTTTTTTAATTTGAGGGGGCATGGGACTGCGCGAACTCCTATTTTCGTATTGCTGAATAATTTTAGTACATGAATTTTGTGCTACGATCTTAGATCATTTCCAAGATTTAAACCAAATTGGTCAGCAGTAAGAGATATTGTTCCCTAACGCATACTCGATTCCTTTTATATAATCAAAATAATCTCAAAACAAGCCGAATTATCAAAGTTTACCTGAAAGTCGAGAAGAGAATACTCCCACTTTATATTTATTTACTAACCGCCAAGAATATTGATTGTGTTTCAGTTGAAACTGTAATGCATGACTTAAGGGTGATACACTTAGTATTTTCATGCAGCAAATATTGAGAGGTATGAAAACAATGTTATTTCGATAGGGTTATCGAAATAACATTGTTTTCATAACATTGTTTGTAGTTGTTTTGTTTATTGTGTGTATGGACATCATTAACTGGAATGAGTCCAATGATATCATCGTGCCACTAGAAACATCTCTCTTGCATAATCCATTTTCAAATCATACGATGTTTCTAATGATAATAATTTTATTATAAGTTTCTATGACAAATCTGGTAACTCTAATTCAAATGGATTGTTTCATAACGCACCCGCATATACATACATAAACAAAAAACAAGCAGCGTGTATATTATCACATATTCTCCTTTATTACCAGTAGAGATTTGGTCTTAAAAGTTCCTATTATAATAAGAATTGTTGAAAGATTTTTTAAGTTCTGGAAATTTTTTAATCTCAGCTTTTGAAAATAATCTAGTACGAAAATTAAGCCTTATTTTCGATCTCAAATACATGATTTTGCACCTCAACAGCTAAAATTTCTGGCTTAAAGGTTTTAATGTTTGTGTGGTGGTGAAATTTGGACATTGAGAAATATTTATTACTTAACGCGTCTGGTCCTTAGTATTAGACCCTAGTTCAAACCGAATCACGAAATTGAAAAGTTTCAAAGTCTGGACGATATTTATTATATGTAACTTACTATCGGTTTTGATAGCCATTTACTCATAGTAAAATAACCTTCTTAGATAGCCGTAGTCTTATAGTGTACTAGACTATAAGAGTATGAAACAAAATAGTGCCGCCAGCAAGAACAAAAGCCAGGAGAAAAAGCAAACGTAGTCTTGACATTCATGGGAAGCATGCCAAAATAACCATCTCCCAGATCGATAGAAGCATAATAGTGGCCGTAATCGACGAGCCTTTAACACTTGCCGTAGCAAAAATACACACAGATGCGATAAGAGACAAAAATGAGGTCACTCAGGAATTTGAGTTATTGCACTGGACAGCAAGTAGTAATTGTATCGGTTCTCTGGCGGATGAACCCGGTGGCTCCCATTCGGGGTAATTTTCCATCGCGGACGAAAATAGAAACCGAATTTTGAAACTTTTTGCCTTGCCAATTTTTTCCCCACTTATGTTTCGTATCTCGCCTGATAATTCTTGGAAAGATTGTGAGATAGCAATAATTGTAGTGCAAAAACACTTTCGTCGGAAAATGAAATTATGTTGGCCGAAGTTTTTGCTGAGTATATTGAAGAGGATAGCCATGCATATGCATTAAAATAGTTTTTAATTACTATATGTTTTAAAT
>JAPMOQ010023086.1:494656-518590 GCA_026543055.1 Argiope trifasciata
AAGGATTCTTGTAAGTATTGGTGCTCGATATCTTCGTGTATTTTTATGTAAAAAAAGCTTGCAGTTTGTATAATCATGCTTACAAGAATTCTGCAAAATATAAAAATACTACAAACTAGAGATCTAAATAAATTTTTAACGACTGAAACGATATCATGCTTTGGAATTGTTCATCGATTGATGATTCAATTCCATCAATGATACACCTTGCAAGCGGATTTGTTAACATGCAAATGACTCAAAGCTAAATGCCAAGTCTGAAGGTATCCGACTACGTTCGCAGGAAAATTTTTGAGAAATTGGACATTTTAAAACTATGATTTTTAGATGTATTGTTAGTTATAGTACAAAATACTATCAATACAATAAAATTGTTTGAAAATATTATATATTTTCAGAAATATAGAAATTTTTAATAATTTTTAATGAAATTCAACCAAAGTGGTCAGCAATCTATATAAAATTGTAATACAGCAATTATATTTTTCTTTGTACACAATTTATAGAATATAACGATTAATAAAATGAGCCAAAATATAAGAAAAGTGTTGCGATACAAAGATATTAAGGTAAATATATACGCATATATGCATTTTTCCATAAATTTACAACTTAATTTTTCTAAAAACACCGTAAATTAAAAAGGTATTTCACTAACAATAAAACTTTTGGTTCATTTCATTTCCCATATTATTAAAACACACGCTGAAATTTTTACGTAAATATTTCTGTTAGTTTTTGAGGTATCATGTTAACGGTGGTGAATTTTATGAAAATTAAAAGTTTTGATTAAATTGAAGTTAAAAAAAAATATAGCTGAAATAAATATGACTCTGGATGATAGGTCAAGCCTTCCTTTTCCTACAAAAGATGAACTGTTTTGGAAAGAGAAAAGTTTCAACAACAAGAAATAACAACATTAAAAAAACCAGTTCCATAACCAGTTTTTTTAACATAATCAGATACCTTATAAAATTAAAGTCAAGGAGAAAATTGAAAAATGCTCTGTCTTTTCACGTCATTCTCATCACATATTAGCTGTTCAAAATTCTAACATTTGTTATCATGTAGCCTTTGATAACTTCTTAGTGAAATCTAACTACACTAGACATCGAAGAAGCAGCTGAAAGGAAATGATCAAATAGCAATAACGGTAGATGAAAATATGCCGTAATCGGAAAACGATTCCCAGGAAGTCTTGATGAATTCATTCCCTGCCAGCGAGTGCCCTCCTCGATGAAATAATTACGGCAAAAACGGCTCGAATATTAGAGGCGCGGAAACACGGTCGCTAATGAAATCCATTATCATCTTCTCATCTCTGAATAATCAATTTAAAAACTCGGGAAAGGTGTAATTGACCCCAAATTAATGCTAATGGACTCGGGAGAAAGCTTGTCCTCGCTGTCCGTCTGCTCTCAGGTGGACAGCGTATCGATCGGAGGGTGTTGAATGTGTGAGCGCACACCCTTCGACGCGGTCCTAATCAGACACCGTTTCTTATTTTTGGAGCCCAAGTGGCCCACGTCATCCGACACCTTCTGCAGAGGAAATTAGAAATTAATCCTCGTATTGTCAAGTGACACTAATCTGACTCCACATTCGACTGAAATTATAGCTCGCGCTGCTGATTAGGAAGACCGATCCATGGATCACCCTGGAAAACATGTTAAATGCGTTTTCCGGAATGGATGGTTTTATTCAGCTGCCAGAATGTTTTTGTTTTCTGTCTTGAAGTAAGAATTAATTATATAGATTTATTTTTGCCCTTTCGGTGCTATGTTATCTTAATGTATCAATTTTAAATCTGGAATGCGAAATTTTGATCGATAGTTTTCATGGTGAATAATACTGTTCATGTATGTAAAGCTTTAAAGATAATATTTTTATATAATCTTGTATAAATATTGATTTTTATTTTATCGTAGATGATATATGCAAACAAAAAGCTTTATAATCCTCAAAACATTTAAATTCGAGATTTTAACGAATCCCTACTTTTCAGACCTCTCTGAGTCTGAAATACTCATTTTTGAAATTATGCCCATCGGTAAACAGAATAATCCAAAAACACCTTGAATTAAACTGTTGAAATTTAGCATGCAGTCATGGTATCAAATTCAATAGATTTCTATTAATTTTTAAGACAACCCATTCGGAATCTGCATAATCCTGCCTAATTATATAAACTAATACTGTAACTTCAAAATGATGATATTTATATGTGTAAAACTTAACATACAGATTCATTATCTTAAGTGGGCCACGGTGGCTTGGTGGTAAGGTCTCGGCTTCGGAACCGGAGGGTTTCAGGTTCGAGACACGATTCCACCGAAAAACCGTCGACTTAGGGGGTTTCTTGCCCTCTAAATCTGTCAGGCCAAACGTCCTCCCGCTGATATGGCATGGTGTGGAGAGGGGGGTGCCACTTCAGGAGTCGTCCTCGTCATCTGACCGTGGTTCAAAATTACGAGGTCCATCCCAAAATAGCCCTCGTGTTGCTTTAAAATGGGACGTTAATAGAACTAAACTAAACTAAAATTATCTTAAGCGTAGAATATATTTAAAATTTTAATCAATATTTGTCAAACTTTTTAACGTCTGACCATCTGTTCTTTTGCATGCTGATAAGAATGTAACTCAACTAAATGCTCAATCACTTAAATATATGAAATCAAATATGTAAATTTGGAATTCCATTTGTAAGTTCGGTATCAAATTTTGTTTTTAATCCATCTGAGAAAAGGCGTCCAAAGTATATATTCGGTTTTAGTTACTTCTGTATTTACAGTATTCCTGCGGTTAATCTCCAAACATCGCAGGTTATTAGGACCTTTTGAAATTAATTTTTCCGAAGAGCATGTGGTTAATAAACAAGTACCTACATTTATATAAAAAAAGCCCGCAAGAAAGTTCTGAAAGCCTTTTCCGATATTTTTCTTTGATTTTAATACCTCTACGATATTAAGGCTACATCGGCATTGGATCTAGGAAATTGTTGGAACTAGAACGAATATTACAGAAGATCCATCAAGTATATGGATTATACACAAGAGTCAAAAAAATTCTCATGGCCTTTAAATTTGAAGAAGGATTGGAGATCAGATGTTATCCATACCATCTTCGTCTGATCATGGATGAAATGCCGAGGTATATTCTTCAATGCTCCTTGAGATGTTTTAAAAATCTATGACAAATTAAAAACATTTTATTTTTTTCTGTGCGTACTGCACTGCTTCGTGTTATATTTCAGTATTTTATATACATGATTTTACATTTTTAACGGCATTGGTCACGCAGTTTAGCCAAATGTTACTCTTGTGTCATTAAAATCTAACATTTAATCTAATCAATACTTGAATCAAAAGGAATTACATTTGCATCAATGAAATTACGTTCAATTACAATGAGTTTGAATTTCTGGCGCAAGATCTTGATATAGAATATGTTGTGCCGAAACTCAATTACAATAAAATTAAATATTAAAAATTGTTAAGTCTGAAATAGAATGTTTTAGATTGCGTCCTGATTCCAAACTTTTGAATTATCTATGATAATCAAAAGATTGATATCAAATAGATTAATTTCTTAAATTGAATATACTTTTAGTGCATTTTCAATTTAAAAATTCGAGGAAAGAAAGTAATTTATTATAAATTCTTCCTCGGAAAATATTTTTTTTTTACTTCAACATGATTTAATAGCGTTTTTTTTTTTTTAAAGAATATATAAACATTTCCAATCCCTTCTGCTTCAAAGTTGAAATCCAATCTGAATTTTATCGTACGTGATTCCTGTAACCAATAAGACAGTGTCTTCCATCTTATTACAAAACCTATAAAACACATAAAAAATGCCACACAGATGGCAGGGATAAATTAATTTTTAACTTCAAAACCAAAGGGTGGTTATTCAAGCATGTGCATTCTGGCAGGAGCTTTGATTCGATAAATATTAAATTGAGGGAAGGTCTTAGTTATAAAGTAGCTGGCGTCAGCCGAATGTGTGAGAAAGTAGCGTTGCCCTGAATATCTTATTTAACGCATGCCTGCAAATGGGCGTCAAAGCTCGACGTTTATGCCGGCATCCCTGACTCTGACCAGATTTAGGGCTCGGTAGGTCTGGCCATAAATTTCTCCAGCGCAGAAGAAAACTTCGCCATTTGTATGATAAAGAAAATGTTCTTGACATTATACTTTTTCCCCAGTAACTATATTTTTTCACGAGTAAACGCGTTCTCGTCCGAGAGGAACGAATACCGAACTGATATATTTTGCGATACGTGTATCGGGAATAAACTATTTCTTCTTAACATAGACAATGGGAGAGTTTCTTTTGGTGTGGAAAACTGTTTGTCGGCAGATTTTTTTTTAAACTTCTGTGTTATGTTAATAGGTGAGATGCATAATTTTGAATAAGAGAGACTCTCTGACAGAAACAGCTTACTACCGAAAAGTGTAAATTTAAAATCATTCGTGAAATAATTTTTTTCATAACGTTGTTATTAATAGTAAAAAAATAAAAGCTCAAATAAAGATTTATTTAATATCAAAATTAATTTGACTCCTCCTAATAAAGAATCATTTCCAAACTACCCACTTCGAGATTTATTTTTCTTAAAACAATAAAAGCTTCTAAAGATGCCTTTTTTTTCAGATTTTGTTATTAATTTAGTCATGCAGTGTGGAAAATAATTTACTCTCAATTATTTAATATTGTAGAAGTTACATAACCATACTACCCTCTTTTTGATACAACAGATGGCGCTGTCTTATTAATATAACAGTATATTTACTATGATCCTTATTATTCGATTAAGTGAGAGTCGGCTATTTTCACGTCTGTGTTTGTTTTGTCTTGTGAAATGGGGAATTCAGAAAATAATTAAATAACTTGAAACTTGTTTGTTATTTTCATCTACTTCATATCAAACTTATAAAGAGTCTCGTTCTTCTACAATATTACAGTAATTAAACATACCTCATATTCAAGCCTATTCACTTCTGCCATTTGACTGGGAGTTTACGGATGTCTGTGACGAATCAATCCATGAATATAAAATGCTCTTTTTATTCGCAATACCATGCAATTCTCCGCCACATTGTTTCAAGCTCTATTTTGTTTTGTTGCTCGAGAAATATTATGCCCTTTTTCGTTATAATCACAAGATTTACACTTCTATTATGAGTTGAAGAATCGTCCTTCTCTCAAATCATTGAAGTATCCGACCGATGAGCTTGTTTCACTTTGATAGATGGGCCATTTTATCTCCCTAATCAGACAATATAGGACGATAGATATAATTCCTTTCCAATGTTTTGCTGCCGTGTGAAGTTTATTTATGATTTAGAAGATTTCTTTCAATCATTTCAGTTTGACCTTATTAAACAATATTTTATTTTTTGCTAAATTTTTCGGACAAATTCAACGCATTTGGTCCAGTCTTCAATAGTGGATTCAAAATCAATTCATCATAATCATTTCCTATTCTCTAACTTCATCCTTTTGTGATGCTTTGGTAAATAGAATGAATACGTATTTATATAATTAGCCTATTTTTAATCCTTTGTCAATTAACTGTGACTATTCCGACGTCCATTTTAAAAATCATTCAAAGGAAAAGTGTTTATCAGCGCCATATTAGATTTGGAAGTCGGAGATAGTCCATATGATTTCATATAACATTTGTCAAAGTCCTTTCACTATACACCGCTCTGCAAGAGCAATTTTTCACCATTAATACTGAATTTATTCAGCAAAATCTTACAGAAATAAACTTAAGAAGCAAACATTTTTTCAATTTAATCAAATATATCAAAAATGATTCCACGAAATATGATGTTATATGACGATTCACTGTGTTTTTTTAATTTAAAAACACGAATTGATGCAAATTTCACCATTTTCTATATTTTGAACAACTCTAGAAAATATCCATATGTATTTTTTATTTAAAGTCCTATTTTTATGTTTATTATTTTGTCTTATTGTTTAATTAACTTACATATGTCTAATATATAAATTGCTAGTACAACTTGTATACATCAAATATCCTGATAATGTAATACTTTTATATATGTATATATTACATTTATATAATGTATATAAATGTTATATATAAACACGAAATGATGCAGATTTCTCTCAGAATTTAAGATTTGAATAAGTCAAGAAAATTTTCATATGTATTTATTTAAAATATTATTTTTGTTTATTACATTTTTATATTTAATTAACACGTATATGTCTAATATATAAACGGTTATCGTAGCTTGTATTCATCAAATATCCTGATAATGTGATAAATTTCTCAAGTTGATAATATTTGCTATTAAAATTACTTTACAGTATATTGTGCAGACAGTTCGACAGATCATGAATCACAAATTATTTTATCTGGAGTTCGAGTTAATTCAGTAAACCTCCTCTATCTCTCCCGAGTTTAATAAAGCGAGAGGCTATCCATCGTAGGCCATTTCTCCTCTCTCCCCAGCGTAATTCCCTGCCTCCAAATCCTACGTGATCCTGTGTCCTGTGCAAAGCTGTGACAGATAGGATCCCACTCCAGAAGAGAGAGACATCTTATCAACACAATTTCTGCCCCCTCCCTCAGTTGCCTTCCTTCTCCTTCATACTTTTTATGTCCACTCCTATCTTTGCTCTTCAACGGCTGGACCAAGGAAAACCGAAAACAAAACCAAAAAAACCCTCTTCTTCACTCTTATTCCGTCAATAAGACGACGAAAATGCGATTATCTTGTCACGAGTTATATTCTACCAAATAAATAAAAATGGTCAAGCGAATCTCTAATTGCAGCATGAGGCAACAAAGTAGCATTCTGCACATGTGCATTTACACTTTCGTCATTTCAAATTCACCATATAAGTTTCATTTCATAATTGATTCTTTTTGTGTAGGAATAAAGATAATTTGACGACATAACACAGCTTGAGACAGTGTGTAATTAGATGGCATGAAAAAATTACATTTGTCTGTAGTCTACTTAAATAGATACAATATCTGCTACTTAGATCTAAGCATCTCGTCAATGATTTCATAACCTTTTTAGTGAATAAATACTTATATCAAAAAGTATTTGGTATTTTATTATTAGCAAGGACTTAGCCAATCTCAATACTATCTTCAAATATGGTTGTCAACTTGATACAAAAATAAATAATAACCAAATGTCATATCTAAACAGATCTTGGCGTTTTAGTACCAATGTTGTGCTCACAGAAGAACGATCATTTTATTTTCCTTTTGTGAATAAGTTGATATACATACCATGTCATAAAAGCATTGCATTTTTAAATATCAAGCAAAGCTTATATTTGGGAAGCTATAATTAATTTCTGTACACTTTTTATTTGTTCTTTTATTTGATTTCAAATATTTGATCAGTAATTTCTTAATAATGAAAATAGAGAAAAAAATTAAAGTTTGATTGACATCTTAACTTCTTTTTCCTCTAATGTGAAAGAAATCACTAAATGTACAATCTTGACATTCAAATCAAGAATAAAAAATTCATTGGGAAATTTTACCTAAATGCCTTCATGCATATGAGTCTGTGACACTTAAGCTCGCCAATGTTTTGAAACACCACTACGTTAATGTTGTTCAGAGAATGTCAACTTCCATTGATTTAATTACATTCTTGAAATTGCATTGTCAGAAACAAAATAGCCTAAATATCCTTCAGAATGAGATTAAAACATGTAAACCCAGAATAATATATTTTCTTATTACTTTCAACAAACACAAAAATTAAAATTATTTATATATAATTCTTATAAATTAGTTCAATTGAACTCAATTTTCAATTTTCTTTTTCTAATGCAAGTTTTGAAATTAATGTTGATATTTGTAATTGAAATTCATATTTCATTGAAAAATTATTAAAATATTCTAATTATTTGTAAGAGTCTGCGTATATTTTGTGAATTATAATTCCATTTTAAAAGTATTATCGTTTGCAAATAATTTTTTAGGGAATACTTTCCTTTATTTATAAGGACATTTTTGTTTTGCCAAATATTGCAAATGATTATATTGGTCATTATGCTTTTTGCAACATATAGCTCTTTTAATCAACTCTATATAGAATATCATTATGGAACATTTAACAAAGCATTTACAGTTAGCGTAATTACATTTGCTATAAATTGAATAATGTCTTTCTATAGTCTCGTAAACATTGATAAAAATTACACAAAAGAGTTAATTTTATTATTGTTTATTATAATTATTAAAATCTTGCTTATTATTTTTGAAACAACGGATAAACATTGACCTTCTCCAAATGAGAACAGTATTCATTTTTTTTTTTTGGTTTCAAAATTTACATAAAAAATTATATTTACTTCATTTGTATTCCATCAATAATGCTACGAAAATGTGATTATCTCACCAAGAATTATATTCTTAGAAATAAATAAAAAAAAGAGCGCCAACCTTTTAATTGCATCACGCCACAGTTTAGTGTTTTACCATCCCTCTCTCATAGCTTTGTTGGTTAACACAATTTACCAGCACTCGGTTCGAAGAATTTCACCAACGGGATCCTGGCTGAAGTTTTAATTACCTTGGCGCAGCAGCATGGAGTTTGGCTGTGTTGACTTTGCACCGAAAGGTAAACAGTCAGTATCTAAACGATTGAAGTATTTTCTGCTGAAAGGAAAACGTATTCCTTTCTCTATTGTGAGTGATTCTCTCTCTTTTGCGAATCGTAGAAAAGTTCCTTCGGGGGAGGAGAATTTTGTGTGAAACACTTTTCCCTCATTAGGTGGTAATGCGATTAGGAAAAGTTAGTTCATTCGCTCGAGTTCTGTCTGGTTTAGCCTTCTGCAGTAGGTGATCCTTACTTTTGAATAGTATTTAAACAGACTCCTTTCTTCAAGACAATACAGAATTCGACTTAATGTACTGAATACGTAACGAATTTATAGTGATCGCCAGTGAATTATATAACAAATTTACTTTGATCGTTGTAGGAAAATACATTAAATATTTAAATGCGAAACAATGTTTGCCGTTGGTAATCTTATTATATAAAATCCTTTATCTTCGGATGAAATTCTTCAGAGAAGAATGTACTTAAGTTTGAAGGGTGAGTGTTCTTCATTATTCAGTGACCCGATAACAAGGTCTTTATTTCGATTGCAGATTTAAAACTTGAATCTTCTCGAAGTTCTCTACTTGTGCAAAGTGGTTAGAATCAAAGTATTCTGTTTGAAATCTCTAGAAAGAGAGAAAATAGTGTTTATAAAAAATCAAATATTGATTAATCACATTTGAGAAGAGTGGGAATAAATAATGTAAAGGATTAAAAAAACAAATAAAAAAAGATCGGCTTTTTTATTTTAAAATTATTTATCTGCAATAATTAAACAAATGTTCAGTCATTTATAAATTTTTAATATATATTCTGATTATGGTTTAGTTTTTATGTGACGGAAGTTTAATTAAAGAAAGTAGATCTTTTTATATTACCATATTCTGAATTGTATGTCATGAAGTTTTGAAATTCTTATGGTTTGCATATCTTTTTTTTATTTAAAACTTTTTGAATAACATTGCTTAGATTTGTATATGATAGACATGAGTATGATACACATTGTATGTATCTATTGTATGAATATGAGGCACATGATGTCGTTTCCGTGTTTCCACGAAAAGGGGGTTCAGTATCTTCTGAAGGTAAAGACCCCTGAGAACCCAGAGGGCAGAAGTCTCACTTCTAGCCCAAATGAAAGTGACACACACATTCGCTTGCACAACCCCTTTTTACAGGGGCCACCTTCATACATCTCATAGATAGAACGCAGAACAATCATGCCCGAACCAGGACGCCGAGGTCAAGGGGAAGACACGTTACCTCTAATCCAGGACGCCGGCAGATGCGCATGATATGTATCTTTTATATGGGTATGATACATATTTTTATAAGAGATCAAACTTTTCGCTTATAGTGTGGCACAAAAGCTTGAATACTGGAATGTCATTTCTATTGCCAAAAGTATTTCATAACCACTAAGCTGTATTTTAGTTTTATTTAATTTCAAGCGATGAAGACATTATGTAAAAACTGTTAAATATAAGGAAATACTTGAGTTTTATCTTTATTTTATACATAGGAAACTGTACACTACACTTTGATTTATACATGCTCTGCAAAAATAAATCAAAATATATAAATATGAGTGTGACAAATTCTGAGGCACTCATCTAAAAACTATCATTAACACATTCTGAATTAATTTTCGATTTAAAGACTTTCTTTTGTTTTAAAAAAAGGTTGTTTTATGTTTCATAGGGATTTAACACGTTAGCTCCTGACTTATTTTTAATTAATGAGTAAAAATTACCTGCTTTCAAAAGAGATGATGGATATTTATGAGTTAAATATTTTTATCGTTTTTGAAATAAGAACCAGTTACTCTTTTTATGTAACTCAATGTTAGGTTATTTAGCATCAAAGTTGAATTTCCCATTCTATCTGCTTGTAACGACTTCATTTTTAAAACGCAATTAAGTGGTTTTATCTGCCGTCTATTTATACCTGAAATGTAGGAAAATAATACATAAGAATATTACATATTTCCAATAATTAAAGAAGAAGTGATTATTTAAAAATATTCAATGCAACATTTTCATAAGTCCATAAAAAAGAAATATAAAAATTTATTTTTGACAGATTTTGAACGAATTATTTTTATATCTTATTTTTTACTTGAGGTAATATTTTATAAAATATGTATAATCCTAAAAATACTATCCCCTTTCATAAAAAGCAGGTTTGATCGAAATTATCTCGGTTGTTAAACTATTAATATAGATAGTGTTTATTTAAAATTCCATCATGAATAATACTGAAGAATATAAATTAAGGGAACCACATGCACAAATTAAAAAAGTATATTAAGAAATAATAGTGGGAATGAAAAAAACACTTTCCAAATCAAGCAATTTCTTTTCTTAAAGAAAATATTAAAAAACAAGCTATTGAAGGGTTTATTGAAATAAAAGCCATTTTAATAAAAAACAATGAAATTAACTCAAATTCGGTTAAATGTATTATTGTTCAGAGAAACATTAATATCCATTATATTAAACATAAAAACATTAAAAATCTTTTTATCAATATAACTTTGTATTTGTAAATCAAATCATGTAGCCTTTCAGTAATAGTTCATGGGTTAAGAAAACAAGGTGTTTTTATAATTGAAAACCACATTTCAAAAGAGACAGGTGTGCAACTTTCATAAAGTATGCCAAACAAACGTGTGCACGTGAAATATTGTTTGCAATGAATTCCGGTCACGAAAACAGGTGCAGGTCGTGTCTAACACAGATCCAACATTTAAGTTATGCATGAACAGGGGTTTTAAGCATACCCTTTATAATTTTGAAGGTGCCACAGTGTCTTTGTATATCCACTATGTGTTTGAAAAATTATTGTAGTATTCAGTATTCATTCAATAACCTTTGGCGGTTTCTAAATCTCTATTAAGATATCCGACTAGATTAAAAACATAAATTTGGGAGAAAATTCATATTTTTATAATATATTTATTTATTGCAGCTTGGAAAACAATGTACGCTTCTGTTTCTAGTGATATCTTTATTTTGTTTCTATGTCAATCAAAAGTTAAGTTATATCCAACTATTGGCATATTAGGGATGCTTATTTATAAGTATTTAAAAACTTTACATGTCCTTTTTCTCTAAGACGAGTTTTTCCTAATTCTATTGTATGGGTATCACATATCTAAAAAACAATCAATATATATTTTATTAAAATTTATAATTAGTTCTCGTTATGTTATGCAGAATACAATGAGCTTATATATTTGATATTGAATTTTGGAGAAGTGGAAAGTTTAAAATAAATATTTATGAAAAATTTCCAAAATTTCGCAGATAATTTCATATTTTAAACGTAAAAATTTTATTTTTAAATATAATTTTTAGATGATAATTAGCTACACTCGAAAATATGTTACACATGTAATGTTGTTACAAAGAAAAATGAAAAGTTGCAACAATTTTAATCTTCGGAGCATCCCTAGTTCTTGTTATTAAAATCTAAAATTTACATCAAAATATATTTTTCATCAAAAGCTACACATATATTTAAATAATTGCACTGTTATTTCATTTTTTCATTGTTCATCCTTTTTTCTTTATATTAATATAAAGAATCATATAAGCACTAATTTTTTTTGCAAAATCTCCACCCATTCTAATTGGATACTTTAAAATCGTAAGTTAATTTCAATCTTTGATTTGCTTTTAAGTGTTGCATATTAAGTGTAGTTTAACAATAGTAAAAATTTTGCAACGAAGGGCATTATTATTTATTTGAAAAAATACTATATAGTAGCTTATAAAATCCTGAGAAGAATTGAAATGCGATTCCTACGCTGACCAAAGCAAGAAAGTCATAGATATTACTCAGATACAAAAATAAAATCTAAATTCAAATAAAATATAGATAGAAATAGCAAAATCTCAAATAGAATATATTTCTTTTTATGAGACAGAAATATTGAGAAATATTCAAACTGTTACTTTGTGTATATTTTTATTCAAAAGAAATATCTTTAAACGCAAGTGATAAAATATTTAGAAAATAAATACATTATACTTGGAAAAAATTTTTAACAAACGTCTTTAAATATCATGCATTATTTTTTAATATAATATAATTTATTTTCATTATATTTTGTAAAAAAAACTTTTAAACGTAGACTCTTACGCTTTTAAAGCAATTTGTTGTTCACTGATTATTTAAATATACTTTTCATCAATAATTAATTGAAAGAAATACCTTTTTCGGTTTATATGTAGAAATACTCATTACGTTATTTCAAGATAATTAGTATTTTTAAGATAAAAATGAAATTGTAGCAGCTCCATTACTCTATCTTCTCTTTCGGATAATCGATGACAATGCCTGATTTGGTACATATAATGCATTGCGATTGTAATTAAAATGAGATGTGGCGCTGTTCTTTAGAGATGCACTCGTTAATCGATGTCTTATCTTGCTTTTGGTGTTTGAGTTTATTTGTGGGAAATGTGATTATTAAATAAATATTCCCGAAAACATGGATCCTCTTGCTTCCACTGCATGGATCATAATAATCTTCATTCTGCCACAAAATTGAATAAACAAAAGTATGAAGTTTTCTATCTTTTTATTTATCAAAGAAAACTTTTATAAATGAAAGAATTATTATTTGAAAAAAATTCATTTTAGAAATGAGAATATACGCTGAAGTGACAAAAGTCATGGGATAGCAATATGCAAATATACAGATGGCAGTAGTATTGCAGCGAAAAAGTATAAATGAGCAGTTTGTTTTCCAGAGCTTTCATTTGTGTTCAAGTTATTCATGTGAACAGGTTTTTCGTGATTTATGGCGGCACGACGAGAATTAACAGACTTTGAACGTGGAATGTTAGTTGGAGCTAGACGCATGGGTCATTCCATTGCGGATATCGTTATTGAATTCAACATTCCGAGATGCACAGTATCAAGAGTGTGCCGAGAGTATGAAATTTCAGGCATCCCATCCCATCATGGACAGCGCAGTGGGCGACCACCTGCACTTAACGACCGAGACCGCCGACGTCTGTGTAGAATGGTCAATGTTAATAGACACGCAACACTTCGTCAAATAACTGCAGGAATCAATGTGGGACGCACGAGGGACGAGTCCTATAGGACTGTGCGGCGAAATTTGTCTTCCTTGGGCTATGACAGCAGAAGACCGACTCGAGTGCCTTTACTGACAGCACGACATCGCCTGCAGCGACTCTCCTGGGCTCGTGAGCATATCGACTGGTCCCTAGACCAGTGGAAAACCGTGGCGTGGTCAGATGAGTCACGATTTTAGTTGTTACGAGCTGATGGTAGAGTTCGAGTGTGGCGCAGACCCACGAAGCCATGGACCCAAACTGTGAGCAAGGCACTGTTCAAGCTGGTGGTGGCTGCATAATGGTGTTGGCTGTTTTTACATGGCATGGACTCAGTCCTCTGGTGCAACTGAACCGATCATTGACTGGAAATGGTTATGTTCAGCTGCTTGCAGATCACTTGCAGCCATTCATGGACTTCACGTACCCACACAACGATGGGATTTTTATGGATGGCAATGCGCCATGTCACCGCTCCAGAACTGTTCGAGATTGGTTTGAAGAACATTCCGGGCAATTCCAGTGCAGGATCTGGTCAACTAGATCGCCCGATATGAATCCCATCGAGCATTTATGGGACATCATCGAAAGGTACGTTCGTGCCCAAACTCCTGCACCATCCAAACATTCACAATTATGGACGTCTATATAGACAGCATGGCTCAATATTCCTGCAGAGGACTTCCAACGACTTGTGGACTCCATGACACGTCGAGTTGTTGCACTTGGCCGGGCAAAAGGAGGACCGACACGATATTAACAGTCATCCCATGACTTTTGTCACTTCAGTGTATAATAAATAATACAGAATTTTGCTTCGAATTTTCTATAAAGGGAAAAGTGTGTAATATCCTGCCATCACAGTTTTAAATAAATCTATAAAATTCATTTTGATAATAATCTATAAAATTCATTTTGGAAATGAGAATATATATTGAATAATACAGAATTTTACATCGAATTTCCAATGTAGTGAAAAGTGTGTAATATTCTACCATCACAGTTTTTAGTGAAAGAACTATCACTATTCCACAGCCATAAAAACTCATATTAAATATATATTATGCTCTGAAAAATTCCAAATTGATGTTAGTCCATTTTATATCTTGTAATTATTTAACCTGCCTTTAATTATTATATTTTATTATTTTATCAGAATTCTAATAAATTCCCCCATGCATTTTTTAAAAATACAAAATTACAATTAGTATAACTGAAACAATTTTTTGGAATCTAGAAATTTAATATTTAATTTAATTTAAATACCATCAATCATACGATAATAATATATAAATCATACGATATTGAAGTCTGAACTAAACAAAATTTATGAAATATAAAATAGATCAAAATATACCGTTTGCGAATTTTAATGCCTTTAAAAATAAGTTTTTTCTGTTTATTATAATAAGAGGAATAAAATGATTTTATGCTGCATTTCTATTATTCTATTTCTATTAAAATGCTTTAAAATATTCAATTCACTTTATATTCCTCTTTGCGAAGGAATATTAGATTTTCTTCAACTTTAATTTAATTATTTTAAACTTCCATTCGTTAGCTATTATATTCTCAATAATAAAAGCTAATTCGGAATCTCTTTCTCCGATAATTAAAATTAGAGGTGGAAGTTTAAAAAAAAAGCCACTTAGATTAATTATTTATCAAGTATTTTATTTACTTATGGCTTTCAAAATTTGATCATACGTATTTTTTTTTAAACTAATTATCTGAATTATTGGAATGTTTTCAAGTGTTTTTCACGGATTTTTCATCAAAACATTAATAGGATTTCAATCATATATATATCTTTCCTCTTTTACAACTTTAAAAAAACATTTCTGGGAATTTAGAATAAAAAAATGAATAGATAAATAAATCAATGGACTTCACAAAATCTGTAAATTATAAATATTTCCTTCTTAAAAGATTTTATTTCATTTTCACAAATATTGTCCTTTCACTTGCCATTTCAATTTAATTTCTTCTTGCTTTTAAGTGTTTTTGATTATTTTTCTCAGAAAACATTTCATATTCGATTTCTCACAGAAAATTGCTGAATAACCTTGTAATTAAAAAATGGTTTTAATCGCAAAGATTTTAATTGGCTGTTAATGTTATCAGTTGGGTTTCACATATCATCAGAATCATTCTTAAGGGCATAAACTGTTAAATATCAATTCTCTTTCAAAATTATTATTTTCAATTAGCAATTAAGATAAAAAATTAGTAATGATTACATTTATTATTGATTGATTAAGGATTGAATTTATTAAATTATTAGTATGCAGTCATGAAATATTACTCCAATTAATAGCAATGATATACAATTAAACTAAGTAATCAGGCAACCGAAAATAGTACTACATATAATTTTATATAATTTCCTTACGGTAACATATACTACATGATGATTATCTTTCTTAAAGCTATCTAATGCTCAGAACTTTCATAAAGAGGTACATTTCTTCACTGGAAATGAAATCGCTATTCACCTTTGTATAGTCAGAAGAATTAAAAAGATTCTAACTTATACAGGATTTTTTATATTTGCTTGTGATATATTTTCATTCATCCCTGCAACCTTACTCTATGTTTATAATTAAATGCATATATATATATATATATATATATATATATATATATATATAATATGGTCAGCATGATTAAGCAATTATTGCTGATAACTAGTTCTTTTGACGAATAGATGCTCTTCCTGAATTACAGGCTGAATAATCACAAATTTAACTAGCTCAACACTAAGGCATAAGGATTAAATCTGAAAGACCAGAACACCGCTGCAACACTGGCAGGAACTAATGTTCAGTTCTAAGGACTATCACCGGCCATGGTACAGCCCTTTCCTTGATTAGATAACCAATTATAGGTAGGAGGTACCCAATCCCTACTACTTCTGTATCCACCTAGTTGGTGATAATTAATTACCAAGCCGAAAGCTTCTCATTCTCATTTCTGGGGTATTTTTTTGTGGAAACTATTAGCTACATAAACTTTAATCGGAATTTTTTGCGTATAACTTACTCTTAATGACTGTTGTTGTTGTTGCTTATGGCATTTTACAAGTCCGCTGACAGCTTTCTGTCTGCGATTTAAGTCTAAATTAGCGTTCCTTGTTTTTTCAGTAGCGCCAATTAAGGCCAAGAATACGCCTTAGGCTTCACTTCGTTTGCACAACCCCTTTTTATAGGGAGTGCACATTCATGCTACTCACAGATAGAACACAGAATAACAACCATGCCCAAACCGGGACTCGAACCCGGGATGCCCAGATCACGAGGAAGACCCCTATGTCAGGACCCCGGCCACTTAATGACTTCTTTAAAAAAGTGTTTTTCAGGTTTAAATTTTTATAATTATACAATTCCGTATTATTTTAAGCATCATTATATTCGAAGTGTTATTCTATTCATTAATTTTAGGTAATTTCGTATAAAATTTCTCCTTTAATTTTAAAAAGTAAGTGATTAAGCCATACTTAATCCAGTAACTTGCTCAAACTTAACGTAGCAATCCGTAATATATATGAACATTAAAATAATCACTCATTTTTGTAATTTTTGTGTTTTGCAGAATATATCAGAGCTCAATTGAATACAAATATATCTAGTTTAATTAGAACTGGGATCTTTTTAAAAAAAAAATCTGAAGAAATGGTTGCCGAAAAGCATCAAATATTCAGTCAATTCCTAATTTATAAATATTTTCTACCTTTAACTCAAATTCTTTAACAAAATCAATTAAACACTTTTCTATTATTTCTCTGAAAATGAATATTTCCATACTTTCTACAATTTCTTTCACATTCGAAATGACATTGATTTTTTTTGCGATTTCAAATAATCTTTATTATTATTTTAAAATATAAATGTAGCTCAAGTTGTTTAAAATCAGATCTGAATCTTCGGGCCCCTAATTCCTTTAAACTATTCCCTTTGGGGGTCAGAAACCACATCTTGAATGTCTGGCGATAAATCTTCTTGTTAACATTCAGGTTGAACGACCTTTTTGTACACATAAATGAAAGCAGCGTATACACGGCACTTAAATATCACAATTCGTTATTTCGTCGTCAGCCAAACCTGCTGTTAAACTAGAATTTCTCACAGTCAAATTACATCTAGATGTCGGGCCCCTCTCCCGAATTTCTGCTTGCTGCTAATGGAACTCATAATTATACATGAAACGCACCAACGTTCGGGATAAAACACTCCGCCCACGTCTTCACTCTGCGTTTGTGGCGAAATTAATTTTCCAGCTATTTCAAAATGTGGAAGCTGTAAAAATGTCCTGTCAAAAATCTTTTCTGGCACTGTGGATGATTTAAAACTTTGCTGCGGATTTTGTAGTTTATTAATATAAAATATTTCCTGCATTTGCTGTTAAGATGTGATTATTGCTCTCTTACTTAACTCAGGCCAAACATGTGTGGGTAGAGACTGCATTCTGAAAATTTTCTAGATTGAATTGTATACCTTAATGTTCTCGTTTCTAAATAATGCACCTTATTTTAAAGGCATTTTCTTTAAGTTTGTGAAATAATTCTTAAGATCAAATGTGAGTTTTCATGGCACGAAGAAAATATTTTAAGAATATGTGTTATACAATTTCATTATGCTTTTTTGGTAAAAAAATGTTGTTTGAACTTTAATTTTTAGATTTTGATTTCAGAAAATATGGAAATGTGTTTAAGTTATTGAAAGAAAAAGTTAAATTTTCCTCTTACTACTTAAATGTTTTTAAATTGCCCTGGATTTACGTAAATGTCAAGTAAATTTAATGTTCTAGGAAAGCATTTTAAAAATTCTGATATTCTTTGAATGCTAAACACTTTACATAAATGAAACTAATAGGAAATTAGCATTTCCTTACTTCCATACACCTTTTAAGTACTTTAAGTGTAATATTTCTCTTGTAGTTTTATTGCATAATGAATTGCAAAGCCCACCAAAACAGTATTGCTTCTAATTTCGAATAGTTTCAACTACTATATTCTTTCATACAAAAAGAAAGTATTATAATAGTTGAAAAAGTCGAATGCAAGTTTTTAATAAATTTCAGACATCTTTAAGTCCAAAACACGCATCTTTGGAATTATGTCTGTCTGTAAATACGATAAAATAAAACATTTCAGGCATAATGATAAAAAATTTTGTTTATCTACACCTCAATTTTGTACATTTCTACTAATATCCATCAAATCTTAAAAGAAATCCATACAAAGTAAATGTCTCTATTCTGATCTGTCCGTATACAAGAAAACAAAATAACTACAAAACGTAAAATGCGGAGTAGATAAAATTTGGTACATAAGTTTCGTACATCGAAAATGTAGATCCATATTAAATTTGATCATTTAGCAGTTTATACTTTCTTTGCATGTAATCGCAGTAACTACTCAAAAATACACTGAGTAGTTACTGCGATTACATGACTATTGAACACATATTTTGTTTTCTGTAACAGGAATATTTCTGGAAAATTTCAAATTATGCACTGCTCAGAGCAGCGAAGTATGTGACTTGTCCATAATGATGCATCTACGTATTTTCCGTACTAGTAGCATAATTACTTTAGGACGAATTCTCAAAGAAATAAATTGACTTCCCGGAGTCAATTCTTGGCCATGTACACTGTACCTTATTCTCTGTTACTTTCTCCTGGAGTCGCATTAAATAATTCTTTTGTATGGTGCCTATGAATATAATAGTCGATCTCATATTGTAGATTGCCATCTCTGTAGTAGATATCAAAAACATACTTGATATTTCCGAACGCATTCTAAAATCTTTTCAACCGTGCAATGACATCAACTTTTATAATAATCAAATTAATCTTACTTCTTATTGTATTTGTCGACCAGTGAAGCATTGACACCTGCAGGCGTTTTTCGTGATATTTCTCAACCTCTCAATGTGATTTTCTCCACCCTCTAAATAGGATTTTCTATACAATGTTCTATCTCAGTTTATGTTTCCTTTGATGTATACAAACAATTTTCTGAAATTGTCTGTTCATTAACAAAGCATTCAATAAACAACTATATTAGTTCTGATGCGTGTATGCGAATACTAAAATTGGTCAAAATAATTGTTGAATTCACCAATTATTCAGTTGAAAAATTACTGAATGAAACGAAAACAAATCCATTGAAAGAAGCATATAGTGTGATCAAAAACAATATTACATCGGTATGGGCTTCCGTCTTAAGCAAAGTAATAAATGCTTTAAATGTATTGTGAGGAGGAGAATTTTTAATAAAGAAATTTTAGTGTGAGAATACTGAATGTTACTAATCACGACTTATCACAATATATTAATATATATATTTAAAAATTATCTAACCATAATTAGTCTTAATATCAGAAATTATAAAAAACATAATGACCAAAAAATAATTTCCCTGTTTGGAGACATCTAGTGGTGGATTTCGGCATTTTGTTTCCTTTTCTTTCTTCTATACTTATAATAAAGCTCAATGTGTGTGTGTGTGTGCGTGTGTGTGTGTGTGTGTTGGCGCTCTACAGGCCAGACCGTTGGACCTACAGCTACCAAATTTGGTATATGTATACTTTGGAGGTCGGGAATGTGCACCTCGGAGCCCTTTTTTCGAATTTTTAATTAGAATTTGAATTAATTAAAATTTAAGCGAAATTTCGAAGTTTTTCCGCTATAACTTCCGAAAATATTATCGCACAAACATGATTTTTACATCAATTTAAAGATTAAAAAATTAGCTTTCTAATGGTATCAGTGTTTTAATGTATACCTTAATTCTCTATTTTTAACGGATTTTTAAAGAAATATTTTAATTATGTGTTTTTGATCACGTGACCGGATAAAAGAAAAGAAAACAATGACGGAAGTTCAAATAATAATAAAAAAAAACTATCATCGTAAATCAAGTCTAAAGAAATGATACTTTCAGCACGTGACTGGATAAAATAAAATAAACATAAAATGTGATATTTTTTTAAAAAGTAAATGCAAAGCAAAGGATTCTATTATCGTTTGCAATATCTAAATAATTAATTCAACAAATCTTCTTTATTTACGGTAAACCTGATTGAATTTAGATAGGATATACATTTAAATACCGAAGCAATGGCATATTTCTATAATCGTTTGCAATATCTGTAGCATTAATTCAATATTTTTTTTCCATTAAAAAATGTGATAGTTTCTAAAAAAAAATGCTCAGCCAAGGTTTTTATAATCGTTTGCAACATCTAAATCATTTATTCAATATTTTTTTTTTCTTTTTCGCTTTCTTTGAAAAAACATATTTAATATTTTGGCAACATCAGGGAAAAAAACATTAATTTCAGGCCAATCAATGCCCGGAATCACTTCAAGGCTAATGAATATGTGACTTAATTTAAAATTTTAGAACGCATTACTCATGGCGAACCAGCTGGTCGCCAAAGGCGGCTAGTTGTGAATATAATGAGGCGTCACTTTTAATAATTTTAATCAAAGCTTATGATTAATTTATTTTGAAATTTCGACAACTTTTTTATCTTAACATTATTAAGATTTTTATACATTTAATTCTTATGACCCATGACAGCGTGGGATCCACATTTGTCCATAATATTACTTAAACAGACTGTTTTATGCTTATAAATACTGTAATAATTCAGAACTTTTAATGAAATAAATGGAAATCAGGTCAAATAGAATTATTTATAATTCAAAGAATTTGCCTTTTTTACTAATTTATTTATTTGCGAATTAGATTAATATATTTTTAGTATGCCGGCTTATGACTTCCACTGTATCTTTCACTGTAGACACTTACAGTTATAACTAAAAACCAGGCAAAAATTGAATTTCATATGCATTGCAGGAAGCATGGTGATGCAAATACCACGTCTGCTACTATAAGTCACCGATGCAATATTTTTACGCAGTAAATCTCAACATATTGAAAATATTGCTGGATTTCCACAGGTCAGGATGTTTAATAATGATTAATAAGCGATTATTTACATAAAATTCATGATAAATGCCATTCACTTTTCTATATGCATTAGTTTTATCATTCGGAAATTGTTAAATTTTTGCATAATCCTTTTTCTATGTATTCAATGTTTATTATCATGTGAGAACATATTGTTGTTTTGGCTTGAGGTTTTTGAAGCCTCAAAATTCTTAAGTAACAAATTGGCTGATTAACAAATTAGTAAGTAACAAATTGGCGTGTGTTCAACAAATTGGTCAGCTTAAGTAACAAATTGGTTTAGGCAACAAATTGGCGATTTGTCGCCTTTGAGGTACTCATTTTTCTCTTTTAGGATTATTAGAAAATAAGGCAGAAGGTTGTCACATTTGACGATTTATCGCCAACTAAAGTTACAGCTTTGTTTCCAAATTATTAATCCGGTTTTCTTACAACTTTGTTTCCAAATTGTTATTAATTCGGTTTTCTTTTTCTTCAATATCGCAAACTCATATTAAACGCTATTTATTTTTGCACGTGCATTAGTTTTATCTTTCTTAAATTAGTGAAATTTTACATAATCCTTTTTCTGTGCACAAAGTGTATTTTTATTATTGATCTATTTTTTTTCTCTAATATCGACATGATCCCTTCTATAGGCGATTTTTGTTATTAAAATTTTCCCAAGAATATCTTTCTATGTCTTCTACTGAGTTTTTTGGTTTCATTTTATCCATTAATTTTAGCTCCAGATGCTTCCAAGTACAGAAGGCTCTTTTTTGGCCACCCAACATCAGAATTTTTTCCAAATTATCCAACGTACTCTGCTCTAATTTGGTTTATACATACATAAATATTTTAGACAAGATTTCCAAGTGTCTCATTAATTATTTACAGCGGAATTATCTTTTCATATTTGCTACAGTGCAAAGTCATTAATTTTTCATCTATGTAGCTAAAATTTTTGTAGTCCTTCGGCCATCATCGCACCCGACATGTCAACTACATTCTCCCAGTTTTATGAAGTCGTAAGTGACTACATGCTGTGACCTTGGTACAACAACTGCTGCAAGTACATTGCAAGTTTTTTTATCCATCAGTAAAGTAAAAACGATTAATCACTGCTTTGATTGTTATTCGTGACAAAAAATTTTGTGTGTGTGTTTCATTAATTCTTGGGTTCCTTCCTGCGAATCCATGACACGTATTAACGATCAGCAGACCTTTCTTTGGCAGAGTCACGAACACTCAGTCTTTTGATGCTTTGAAAGTTCTTCCGAAAAAAATAACTCTTCGGTTACATACCGTTTATCATGGATGCTGCAGTTTCCGGTACAAGATTTACTAATTGAAAATATATGCAAAAGTAATAAAACTTTTGTGGTCATGTTGTAAGTTTCTGATTTATGATCCATGGTGAAGCCAACTAAGATTGCGTTCCACTTTATTGTAAAAAAAAAGTTAACAAATTATTGATATCAAATGTTCCAATTCTTATAGATTGTTAAATGAATACAGTGTTTAAAAATTCTGAGAAAGTTAATTTTTAAAGGCGAATTTTTTTTAACTCTTGTATTTTTGATAGTAAAAAATTTTATGATTTCAACTTGTCAGCAAATCACTGGAAAAAAATCATTTAAATATTCCAACATTTTATTTAATTTAATTCGTCTGACAGAAATTAAAAAGGCTATGTTTAAAACACCCTTCAGTCATATAAATATTTTTGTAATTTTTTGTGCGCGTTTTTCAGTATCAGAAGCGGTTGGATTTCACCACTCTCGTGTTTTAGAAGTTCAATATTTGAAGTTTAATATTTAGTAGTATTGATGGGTTCAGAATTGCAACAGTAATTCGTTAAATTTTCAATAGCTTAGAGGAAACAGAACGAATGCATTTTATGCAATTCTAAATATATAAATATGATAGGGAAGTACAGGTACTCTAAATCTAACTATTGTCAAAAAAAGACACCATCTTTGTAAATATAGATTTAAAAAAGGTCAATATACCAAATGTAAATGTTTATGTATGCAATTTTACTAGTTTTTCAATATTTAGATCATGTAAATAAAAAAAAATCTAAAAATATTATTTTGAAGGAAAAATTCTTATGTAAAAGTAAGTGTGTGCGTGTACGTGTGTGTCTGAGTGTGTGTGCGTGCGTGTGTGTGTCTGAGTGTGTGTGTGTGTGTGTGTGTGCGTGCGTGCGCGCGCGCGTGTGTGTGTGTGTGTGTGTGTGTGTGTGTGTGTGTGTGTGTGTGTG
>JAPMOQ010023086.1:518600-533541 GCA_026543055.1 Argiope trifasciata
TGTGTGTGTGTGTGTGTGTGTGTGTGTGTGTGTGTGTGTGTGTGTGTTGGCGCTCTGCAAGTTATATTATTTCTCCTAAAACTACTAAATTTGGTATGTTAAAATTTCAAGAATAATTCATTGGATATGATTCCTCAAAACCAAAGAACTATGTGAAATTTGTACTTCCTAATTTTTGAAGAAATATATCCGGTGACTGAAAATTTATAAAATATTAACTTATACATAGTTTTTGTTAAATATTTTTGAAAGTAAAAGTAAAAACTGAACTTTATAATGAATAGGAGAAATTTTTATGAAATAATTCTTTAAGGTATTCCATAAATTATAAAAAATATTCTTTAGAGCACATACAACTACAAAACCGAGAGATTCTGTTTTCTGTACTCATATTTAAAAAAGTTTTAATTTCAGCAAAAAATATTTTGTTTTAATTAAATTTTAATCACTTCCGTTTTTAATTTAAT
The DNA here is from genome assembly GCA_026543055.1 of Argiope trifasciata. Classification (NCBI taxonomy): domain Eukaryota; kingdom Metazoa; phylum Arthropoda; class Arachnida; order Araneae; family Araneidae; genus Argiope; species Argiope trifasciata. Next base: position 519,068 of record JAPMOQ010023086.1, read on the forward strand.
ATTTAAATTTACGGAAGCTGACAGAAAATTAGAGAGATGTACAGTAGAATGAAGAAATGGGTTTCTATAGCAGTATAGCCAATAATATTATAATAGTAAGAGTTATATAATCATCAAAATTTGAAGTTTAAAAACATTTTGCTGAAGAAGCTGTTAATAGACCAAGTTTCATAAGAAATTTAATTGGAAATTTGATATTTCGGTTAATTAATTCCAACGTAACAGTGGCAGCTAGTAAGAAGCAATTCTAGCCATCGCACAAGAAAAGGCAGCTATAGAAAAGAAAAACATATCTACAAAATGATTATATTACAGAAAGACAGTTTTTTCATTTGGAAAATGAGCTACTGATAGTTTAATTAATCATCATCTGCACTGGACAACATCTAAATAAAGAAAACATTCATGTAACATTTACGATGAAGATTCTGCCTCGAAGACTCTCAATAAAATAAAAGTGTAGTACCTCCTGTTAAGTATTCTAGCTTGGATAACATATTAGAAGTCTAACTTAGCTCCAATATGCGATGGGTTATGAATAATAAATGAAATAAAAATTTTCTTTGAAACATTCAGAAAAAACCTATTTGTGTTCTTATTTGGAAGAAGACTTTAAATGATCAGTCCGATATCAATAAACAACAAATTGATATGGTCCCAACAATCTGCTATTTTTCAATAATACTTGCTAGAGCAAAAGTATAATGCAGAGCTTCTTTCCCTCTTTCTCCGAATCTATTCCTCAGTCAAACAATACCATCAAACTTTGGCACTTTTACTGACTTTTGAATAATTCTGATTAAAAGTGCAGTTGTTAGAAGATAAATCCTCCTGTCCTCTGAGTCCGATTCATGTTTCCCTATAATACCACACCACTCTATGCCAAGCCTACCAAGTCTACTAATCTTTGGATTATGGTCAGAAGACAAGACGAGTGTTCCGATTCATGTTCCTCTACTATGGCATTCCATGCCAACTAATTCTGCTATTTCTATTATTTTTTGAATGTTGGTTACAAGTCAAAAGACAAAAATTCATAACTGCTGCCATCATTTCATATTCCTTTAATATACCAAGCCATGACAACTGCAAAGTCTACTAATTTTTGAATACTGGTTAGAAGTCGAAAGACAAAAATTCTTACCTGCTGCTTCCTGTCATGTTCCTCTACTATACCATGCCATAACAATTAGTTTCTGCTAAGACTACTAATTTTTGAATGTTGGTTAGAAGCCAAAGGGAAAAACTTTTTACCTGCTGCTTTCGATTCATGTTTCTCTACTATGCCATATAAAATAATTCTGCGAGGCCTACAAATTTTTGAATGACTTTCAAAAATGCCTGAGATTACCTTCAATTCATGTTCTTCTACCATGCCTTGCTAACTAATTTTGCCAAGTCTATTATTTTTTTGAATGTTGGTTAGAAGCCAAAAAACAAAACTTCATAACTACTGCCATTAATTCATATTCTTCTACCATGGAATGCCATGCCAACTTATACAGTCACATCTACTAATTTTTGAGTCATGTCGGTTAGAAAAACAAAACTATTTATCACCTACCTTCGATTCATATTCTTGAATAATGCCATTCCAATATCTACTAAATCCCTAGTGACAGAACATCTGTTCCATACACAAAGGAAAGGTCAACAAATATTATCCAACTAAAATTGTTTTGATAAAGGAAAGAGAAATTAATAAATAAATAATTCCACCCTAATAATTACACGAGCGCCACAATTTATTTAACGAAATGGGACCTCTAAAAACCTAATGCTTATTCCCTCACCTTACATCCAAGGAACAAATAGTTTAGATAAACGAGATGCAATGTGTTTTTGTTTTACTTTTTCACCTTCCCTCCCTTAAATCAGAAAAGTAAATTAGCTGACCCAGTTTTCGCTCTCTCCGGGCACGCATAAATCTCGTGTGCATTACATCAGTCATTAACAAATCAGGAGGAAAGATCTTCCACTCTGACCTGTGATGCAGCAGTAACACGGGAAAGCTTTCTCCAAGATTTCTCGCCTCTCTTCCTCTCTCTTTCTCGCAAAAAGAGAGAATCAGGAGCGAGCAGCAGAAAGAGGTCGAGATCTTGCTTGCTGGCTGGCTCTCCTCTATATCGATCTGCATTCAGATAGTAGAAGAGGAAGGAAAAAAATGTGGCTTGGTCACTAGCGACGCTCCCTTCCTTCTTCTTCTTCATCCAGGTTGCTTTTACCCCACCCCTCATCCCCTTAAGGAGATCGCTTTTATTTGGTGGTGGTGGTTCTTTTTTTTTTCTGTCCTATCCTCCGGTGGGAATCTGGAAAAGCTTGGAAAGAAAATAGAGAAAGACGAAAATGTTGTTGGTCGGACGGTTAGATAAGGTGCGAAGAGGAGAGCAAAAGAGGAAAAATAGGATAGCCTCTAGCTCTCTTGAATTAAGGGATTTAGAACTGGCGTCTAATACTGTGTGCGCTTTTGCCGGGCAGGTAGCGATGGGGGGATGGGTTGACTGAGGGGTAGAAAGGCAGACCATATCATGTGCGTGTGTCTGTGGAGGAGTTATTACGGAAGGCTTTGTGTTCCCCTGAAAAAGGCTGGGGGTATATTTTTCTCCGATTCGAAAATCCGAATGCTTTATCACTTTTTCTTGGTATAAGGAAAAGAATGATAGTGGAATTTGGCTTGTTTATTTGTTTACTCTTTTTTACACTTTCAATTCGTTTTAATTTCTGTCACAGTTCATCACAATAGAGTTTAAAGGAAGGAATAGTGCATTGGGAAATGTTTCTGAAGGAGATTTTTTTGTGTGTGGGATTTGGTAGTGGAGTTTTGTTATTTGGATTGGAAATAAAGTGTACGATAAATCTTAATTTTTGAATGATAATTTAAACGCTTTTAAAGCAAAAAATTATGTTATTTATTGCTTAAATTTAAGTACTATACATGCCAAAATGCACTTTATAATGTCATTAATGGACTAAAAACAAACTGCAGATTATAAATATTTTAAAAATAGCTCATCAATCAAATATTAAAAATTCTTATAATTGTTTAATCTTTCTATGAAATAAGATCATGATTTAAAATCTATGACAAAATATGGCCACTTTTAATAAATAAATTGTAATAGGCTGGACGTTACCTTTTTAAACTTTTCAATTTTAAAATTTGATTTATAAATTTTGACTTTTTATCTGATTGATTTTATTTAAAAACATTTTTATTTCATTCGAAGACATCTATTCCTTTCTTTTTTCTGTGTTGTATCATATATATTCACCTGCTTTGACCTACTTGCAGAGTTTCGAGTTTAGAATTGAAGGGATGGAGTTTTTATTTTATTAACATGATGAAAAGGGGAACATGTAATTATTAAGTTCGTTTATAATCAGAAATCCTTTCATATGCGTGGGGAGAGGATGAGGGGTTTGTGAATTAGACAAAATGGCTCAATTCAAATCCGTCATCTGATTATGACTACATCAATTGAACATTTGAGATTCATCTATAAAAAATTGCAATCTTAAAATTTTTAACGAATATTATTAATAGAATAAATACGTCGAAGAAATGTTTCCTATTATTAAGGTCTTCACATCTTTAATTTGTGCCTTTTGTTCTTAAAATACCTTTCAACAATAACTAACTACATTGCATTTTTTTCATAAAAGATTCTAATGTTTTTGCTATTTTAAAAATTCATTTCAGACTGCTACAATATCTGTATTAAAATGAAGATGAAAAAGGCATTTATGTAAAACAAAAAATATCGATGAATTTAGGGTGATATTGAAATATTTTGCATTATTTTATCAAACGATATTTTCCGATATCCTTTCTTGATATGTCTCCAGGGATTAATTACATGTTTTGTTCAGAAGTTTTGTCTTAAAGTGCAGATGAAATTATTCACATAAATAATTTATAGTATTAAAAAATAAATGAATTACATTTATTTATAGAAAGTCAAAAGTATCATCGAAAAACAAATGATTCATTACAGAAAAGAAAAGAAAATTTTACTATTAATTTCAGTTTTCGTAAGTCTATAAAGCTGTATATTTATTTATAAATTTAGTTTTTTTTCATATCTTCATTATGATTAATCTTTTTTATTTATTTTCGTTTAATTGATATTTGAGAGCTTAGTACAAAAATTTTCCTTTTTTCGCTCTCTTAAAGACAATATTCTTTAAACTAATGAAATAAAAAAGACATTTTTGATTCATTTAAATTAAAAGTTATTAAAAGTGAAGATTTGCAATAAAAAACATTCTTTTAAAGAGGGAAAAATATCATATTCCGTAACATTTATTCTTAAATTACTGGTTATTTCATCTCAGTTTTTCTTTCAGCCCTATTAATTTTTCATTCTTTATATTTGTTCTTTTCCATTTCTTACTTATTTTTCATTCTTTATTCAATAAAGCATGGGAGTTTATTTCGGTACAATAAATATTCCTTTTTTGCATTTTTTTGGAGATTTCTAAAAATTAAAAGGCAGATGACTTTTCTTATTCCCTAATTGTTGAAATATTTGAAATAATTTCAAATATTTCTAAAGGAAAATAATTCAATTAAAAAGGGAACACACGCACACATAAACACACACACACACACATATATATATATATATATATATAATTAAAGATTCTCATAAATCTGGCATTGGTCAAATAGAAGTTTTCAATTCACGTTATTACATCTCAGGTTCTTTGGATATTTTCACTCAATTGTATTATTTTGAATAATTTTTATAAATTGTTTTAAAACTTATTTTTATGTAGTATAAACTCTTACACAGAACTGAACCGCAGTAAAGACATAGTTTTGCGTGCAGATATAAGACTTAAAACACATATAATTTAGTTTTTTTTTTTATTCGTGATCACAATACGATTACTTTTGATAGCAACGAAAACCAGCAATTAGAAACTCAGAAAAAATCTGTCTATATTGTTTGAATAAAAAGTTATAATTATTTGCGTTTTAAAACTAAAGCATGCATTGGGTTAAAATTAAGTTCTTTTTAGGAGATTAGTGTAGTTTTAAACAATACATTTTGAAAACCTTTTATATACATTTTATCTTTTATGTTAATAAGATGATGATAGAATGAAAGATATTTATGTAAAAATATGATGTTGTTTTGATTTGAGGTTTTTGAAGCTTCAAAAGGCGTAGCCAACAAATTGGCGATTTGCCGCTTTTAAGGCTTATTAGAAAATAATGCATTTTTTCACATTTGGTGACTGAAGTCACAACTTGATTAAAAATTATTTCAATTCTTCCGAATTGTCTTAATTAATTTTTTCATTTAGTTTAAACCTGTTTGAGACAATCAAGCCACTATCAGGTGATGCATGCGTCGATATTCATCTTAAAATCGGTTGAGCTCCAAAACTTTGTCAACTACAAAAATTGAAAATGAAGTTTTAAAAAAATCATCGTTACACACACACACACATTTATAAATAAAAGCGTTAGAGGAGTCTCGTGATTGTTTCAAACCGATTTAAACTGGTCAATGACTTAAATTAATTAAAACAAATAATATTTTTAAAAATTATGTTCTCGCGTGATAGTTTCTTGAAATTTACGATAATAGGTTTAATTTTTAATTAATTTTTTTTTCTAAATTAGGGGAAATTAGCTATATTTATGTTCTTCCATTAAAGTGTTACGAACTCTTATCCATGATCAATAGAAGCGCAATTACATTTTTCAAAAAGGGTTACTTTTTTTTCAAATATTTTCTTGGATAATATTTGAAAACATTATGAAACATTTGTCACCTAAAACATTTATAAAAAAAATGGCCTGAAAAACTGAAAAATATTTTTTTGCGTGCAATGAAAAAAAGTAGCTAATTAATTTTTAAATCATATTTTAATATATTAAAGAAAAATAGAGGTTGAAATGTTTTCTCTATAGATCAGAAAAGCCTAAAATAACGATGAGAATCGTTCGGAAACAATATTATTCCTTTTTAAAAATATCCTCTTTACTTTTAAGATTTAAAATTATTTTCAATTTAACTGAAAAGCGGTGTATTTTTAGAGAAGGTAAATTCATGGCTATCAATAAAAGAAACTTTGAGAAAAGCATTGACGTAGAAAGGATTTTCCTCTGAAGCACATTAAGCCTTGCAATACGCAAGACGAGTGATGTTAGTGTAAAAGAAAATGTTTGGCGATAGGCAAATAAAAGAGAAACGTAACACCTAAGCAAACACCCTTACTTGAAAGAGAGTAATCGGGTTCAGTGAAATGGGGAAATGTCTGTCTATATGTTTTATTTTTTCCTATCTTACAGACCAGATAGACGAATTTTATGGATTTTTATTGTTGGTTAGGTGGCATGAAAATTTACTATAGTTTTGGAGGGGGGGGGGGAAATATTTCTAGTAAAACGTTTATGTGAATGAATTTTCTTCGGATTTATACAATAAATTGTTTCACCAATAAATCTGTAGCTGAGATTTATAAAAAATCAATACTTTATTTCATATTTGACGTTTTATTTTATGGATATATTATGGTGAAGTGAACAACAATAACGTTACGAATCTATAACATTTTCTATGCCAGAAAGTTTTGCAAAAGTTCTAATCTATTATAACTAGATACAAATCAATGATAATAGAAATTAGTGCCAATCTTGGCAACTTGTTCCTAAATATTCAAAAATCTTTCAAAATTTTTTTATTAAGAAACGAGATTCATAGCTTCTTCTCGAAAATTTGATGCCTCATCACAGGATGTGTAAAAGTAGAAATGCACACACGAGAAGTAATAGTAATTGAGAGAATTTTTTCCTTTGTAATATTTTTCTTTATCAAACTCCCTCTAATCACAATGATTACTGCAGATGTTGTTTTAAGTGAACTTCAACAGCGTTTTATTTAATTTAATTGTGTTTTCTTGTGAAATAAAGAAAACTTTATTATCAAATGTCTAACTTTTTGGTTTACTCACTGTACACATCCTTAATGGAATTTTTCATTAAAAAAATTATAACTCAAGTTATAAATCTTTTATCTATATAAACAAGAATATTGGGTTTTAATATATCATGATAAAATGACCAGAATTTAAACTTAAATTCAAAATAATTTATTCTAGTGGAAAAAGAAACAAAAAATTAGAGAAATTAAGTATACCTTCATTTATTAGATTTTAAAAAATTATTATGTTATAAAGTTCCCATTTTTCATTATAGAAATATCTTCAATTTACGAAATTTTCTCTTTTATAGAAATTATTATTGCACATTTTTATTAGTATAATTTTTGTTTTATGTGAAAACAAATCTTCTTAGGGTAAAAGAAAATGTATTATATTATTATTAAAAGTATTCAATTATTCAATGTGTTTTCTACTCTATGTAAAAGTCCACCTATGTATTGAGGATTTCCAAATTTAAGCTATTGAAAAATATCTGATTTTGTTGGATGCATTATAAAATATGGCCTTATGCAATATGCCTTGTACAAAACTCCAGAATTCTAAATTCGGTTTATAAGTTTTCAAATTACGAATCATATAAACTGCGGAAATATGGGACTCAAAGCAACTTCAAAATAATATCTCAAAGCTTAAAATTTACTATATCGAAGAAAAAAATATTTTTATTTATTTATATTGAAATTTTTTTAATGTTTATTCCATGGTATTTTCCAACTCACATTATTTAATCAAATGGATAATTTTAAATCGCAACTAGACTATTAGAGGTATTTCAAACTGTTTTCATTATATGGGAATATGATGTTATTCTGATTCGAGGTTCATGAAGCCACAAGATTCACGGGCGAGAAAAAGATAGATTTATTGTTTTTGAGTCATCAGTTTTTTGCTTTCAGGGTTATTAGAAAATAATACGATCGTATTTGGTGAATTATCGCCAAAAAAAGTTACAATTTGGCATGGATGTTCGCTACGTACACAATTCTACAGTCTGGCCAATAAAGGTAAAGATCCTAAGAAAATATCTCCCGAAGAGGCACAAAGAAGAAAACTGTAATCAACATGAAACAGTGAAGGGGGGAGGGTATCTAAAGGTATATATATTATAACAATAATAAATGTATAATTTTTTTAAAACATCTTCTTTTTCAGTTTTTGCGACTTACAAAAAGTTTTGGAGCTCGAAAGATTTTGAAATGACACACACACACAAAAAAAGCTTTTTCTTAGAACTAACAATAACGCAATACAGTAATCATGTGAACATTCCAAACCAGTTTAAACTGGATTACTACACACAAAATAATTTCTGACGTCGAAAAAAAAATCTGGAGCTGTAACCGATTTTGAGGATTTTGAAAGTGGGAGGAAAAAACATTGTTTTTCTAAACTTCAAAGTAATACGTAATCTGAAAGTCACGTGGCTTTCGAATACGTTTAAACTTTTAGTGACTTAAATTAATTAAAACAAATAATCTTAAAAAGTAATATTTTCTCTTGATAGTTTAAATTTGCGCAAGCTTATTTCAATTTTTTTGTAGAGATTATGAATAGCAAGTGTAATTTTAGACAATAGCTACTCCTTTATAATACACTGAAGATTTATTAAAGAAAAAAAACTTGAATTATTCAAAAAAAGTATAAAGATAACACTAACTTATAATAAAATTACAAATACACTCCTCTTCAAAGTTTAAACAGTGATTAACAATCAACAGACTTGGATTTTCCACTTCAGGAAAATTCTCCCCAAATGAGAGGAATTTTCGAAATCAAGTTTAATTCGTATAAATCTAACTCGCCTTACAGAACATTAAGTGGCACGTATGTCAAGATATTTTTAGCAATAATCGCGAGTAAAGTCGGTTGGCACAAATTAAAGCAATTTTGAGACTGTTACGTGAGTAATTTCCCATTCCTTCCAGCACCACTAAACTATCAGAAAAACCGCATCGTTAGTGGTAAGTATTCCTCTCCACCACCCCTCTCCAAAGAAGCAAAAATTTTCCGGAATATTATCACGCAGCATTGATTCCACAAAACATGAGCCCAGTTTTCATCAATCCTCATAACGCTCGTTAACAGGAGAAGGCCTCTGCGATTCGCTACTTTTTACGTCCTCCCCTCTCTCTGGAGGAGGATTTTAATTCGAAATATCAGTCACTTCTGCTACTGTAATATCCAACATATTAATAGCACTCGTAAACAAATATGTATAGGTAGCATGCGGGCTGTAATGTTTCTCTTTTACGACTCTCTCCCACAATAATCCTCTCTTCTGCCGTTTTTCCACCCTTGATATTGCCTTCCGTGGATGGAATAGCCATGATCTCTCCTCTCCTTGTCTGGTGAGGTAAATCCTGCAGCAGACTCTATATCCCATGTCCTCTCCGGCCCTGGAGAAAGATTTAGTCGTGCCTCCCTTTGACCTAGATTATCATCAACATCGAACTCCTCTCACACCCCTCTTTCCACTCTTTCTCCGAGGTCCATTCGATGACCTCATCAATAACCTTTAAAATGATTTTTTGCCGCCTTGCCTCTGTAGAAGAGCCCTGTTATTGGATGAGGGTCTTCCATCGTGTTCTTGCAGTGCATATTGCCCCTTAAGACTATTTTTTCTTGTTCTTGTATCTCTTTTGCTTTTTTTCTTTTTTCTCGTTCAAAGCGGATGTCTTGCAGTGGGTGCTTCCATGTCTTTTTTTGTTTTTCTTTGTTCAATTTTCTTCCTCTTCACTATTTTTGAAATTGTTTCTTAGAGAGTATTGCTTTTGTGGCTTGGCGCTCTTGGAAACTAGTTAAAGTAATTTTTTTACAGTTAAAAATAATTGTGCTTCATGTTATATAATATTATTTTCTTCCAAATTCAGTTGTGTAGTTAGGTGGTTCTTTTTTTCCCTGGTCCAGAATTATAATTTTTTTTTTCAAAAATTTAAAGACTCCCTTATTTATTTTTTTCAAAATGTGTGGATGCATTAAATAAAAATAAAGTAAGAATAGATGTCAAATGCACAATTGTATGTAGTATTTTTAATGCAAAATCCAAAGCTTAAAATATTTTAGTTAAAATTGGCTATTTCTTTTCAAATAGTGTTTTTGGCGTTCAGGGCAAAACAGAATACAAGCAAAGTCTACTTAAATTATTAAAAAATTCAATTTCAAGATTTCACAAACCTCTTTGATCTCCTCTAGTGTTAAAAAATGATTCTTGGAATTAAATCGATTTATAGGTATGTGAAAAGGATACTGTGAATTAGATAAAAATTTCGACAACTTTTACACCGAAATTGAAAATTTGAATCAAACTTTGAACCAAACTTCCATGTGTATGAAATTTGACTGTCCGTCCATAATCGCGCTAACATACTAATAACATAGAAATGCAAACAGTTAGAAGGACGAAAGCATGTAGATATTATCGTTAGAATTAAAGATCTAAATCAAATTTATCAAAAAGAGGCCGTCTGTTTTTCCTAATAGCTCTTAAAACAAGCTATTTAAGGAAATGAAATTTGGTTTTTTATTTTTGTCACAATATCACCTAAATAGTTAGTATGTATTAATTTTGGATCCAGTTGATAAAAGCAGCCACCAAAAATTTATATTTGGTGTTTCTTTTCTATACGATGAATCATGGAACACTTTTATTATGTTAGTGTATAAGAAAATGAGGTGGGAAGCATTCTGACTAGTTCTGATTCCAAAATAAATCGGACAACTAAAGTTAATTGCCGGGAGGTATAGTTCATGCTTTATTACATTGCTTATTTTGGTACTTTAAATAATTGAATCGATTTTTTTTTGTTACAATATATTAGTCTTGAGATAATAGGAATTAACTACATCTTCAAACTGTATTGGATGATCAGTTTGACTGCAGAATCTTGACTTCAACATCTCAGAGCTGCCTGCCTAGGTTGGATTTTACCAAAGATCCACATTATGCTTAGTCATGGAGTGCATCGAATTTGCCTCTGTTAATATCCTCCAACTTGTGAAATCTAAGGAGAGAGTGCCAGCTCAGTTATATGTCCTTATATCGCCCTCTTTATATAATCACGATTCAAAATAAATATGTTATCTTCGGAATAGCCATCGTATACTTTCAAAATAGATCGTTAATTTTATATGCCTCATCTAACTTTAAATCCAATCCCTTGAATATTTTGTTTACAACGGAAATGCCTGATGTTTGACTCTGGATACACACTTTTTATAAATTTAAATAAAAAGGAAGTATTCTATCTCCATATTTATCGCATATTTATACTTTCATGTATCTTCATTTAGATTTCGCTTCTAACCTCTTCTACATTTATGAGGAATAAAATGACAAACCTTCGAAGTTCACGGTAATCCGCAAGAATTACTATTACTCCGACTTACAACTTGGGCATCTAGTGAAGTAAGCTTGTTTTGTGCTTCATAAGGTGATGAAGAAATTAAATATTCTTCCGGAAAATCGTTCTTTTCATCAATTGTACCTGAAGATAAGAACCTATCTGCGATTTTGGTCTAAAGATCTAACTTTATTTATTTAAGTTAATGCGTTTTTAAGCTATCAAGGTTTTATGCATGTGAATACAAGTGACCGATAAATGGTCCCCTTTTGAATAAATTCCGTTCCAAATTCAGTATGTATTTATACTTCTATTGATAAAATCGTACAGCAAATTTCATTTATATAACTCTTTTCTGAGTTGCAGCATTCACAGGCATTTAAACACATATACTTCTTGTAGAAGAATTTCGTAATATAATAATTTGGATATTAGATTATATATATAAAGTTTCATAGTTCTAAATGTGTTCTTAAGTTATATTTATAGACATGCATACATGGAGACAGACAGCTATATAAGTAACTCCACAAATATGTTATTCATGTTCAAAGAAATCTGAAAAGTGTAAATTTGTTAAAATTTCGAATAACATTTTTTAATTAACTACGATAGTTTTTTTGACGATTTCCATACTTTCATTGTTTACTTAAGAAACTTTGGCAAAAAGTGGTGATGAATTGATTAATTTCTACTATAATTAATAGAGAAATGAGTACTAGATTTTATCAAAAATAGATTCGAATAAACTTTACGTTTAATATTAATGTCTTTTAACTTTTACATGTACAGCAAATGATACAGTTTTATCCGCATACGATTAAAGCAAGGTATTGTATGCATTTTGAAAAATTACACTGCCACTGCTTACATGATCTGCCTTTTGATCTTTTCTTTTTCAAAATGCAAATAACCGAATTAAAATTAGATTTGATCAATTAACTGGATGACTAAGCTGGTCGCCGAAAGCGGCAGTTATTTCATGTCTAATTAAACGAAGCGGTCCCAACGGATTTTTGAAGACTTGAACGATCAGGTTTTCTTGGTTGATAAAGCTTATCTCTACAACCGCTTGAGTCGAGCGAAGTTTTCTCTAGAAACTTGTAAACGGCGCGCTCTGAATGGAGCATTATCAGAGAAAATCGATGATCAATTAACGAATACAATAAACAACAAAACTCATTTTCAAGGAGGAATTTTACGTCCCGAAGTTTTGCTTAGATTATCTTAAATAAACAACAAGCGCTTCCTTTTCAACGCAAATGTCAAAATAAACATTCTCTTATCGAACAGCATCGTGCGCGTGGGAAGGAATTAAATGTCGTAAATCTTTCGAAGAGGATGTCCCGGAAGAAGGAGTAAATTGGTTATGGCGTGTTATCGGAGTTTAAAAACATGCCAGAGCTTTCAAAAATTAAGATTTTAAGTGTAATTTTTTTCAGTGGAATGTATAAAAATCTTTTAGAATTAACTTATTTTTTCGTTTTATAAATTTAATGAAATGATGGGCTCAGCATAATAATGTTAATAAATTGCCATTCTATATATTAATTGCGTCATACATATTGAAAATTTTGTTCAGTGAGCCCCATAATTCAAAATATTGTAACTAGAATTTAAGTTTTGAACGTAAATACTCCTTGAGTAGTCAGTTCTCACGTATCAAGACTTTTTTTTTTTAATTAATCGAATCTTTACACTTTTTCGACAATTCTAAGTATACGATTACAAAAAAAAACCCTCTTCCTCCATTTTAAGACTAAACAAAAAATTTTTTCTACACCACTGTAACATCTTAAGAAGTAAATGTTTCATCGATACTAATTTTGTCTTCGCGCTATTTAAAAAAAATTTAAGTATATTTTGCAACAATGCTTTCCATAGTTTTAATTGTTAATGAAATTAATTAAAATTAATTAAAAATAAATAATCTTTACACAAACATTGCGGTGATATTAAATACATTTTATAGCTCACGTTATTATTGCTTTAGAATTAAAAATGAAATCTAGGTTTGTGAATGAAGCCTGAAACAATATTGTGTAATGAACTGGGAAATCGAAGATCTCTTGGTAATTTTTATTGCAATAGATGATTGATTAGAACATTATATCTGTTAAAAATGTTACATTTTCATATTAGTTTTTAACACTTTTGTCTAGAGTGACATATTTATTTTGTACATCAAAATTATAGAACATTTACTGTTTAAATGCGCGATCAAGTTTTAAAAAAAGCAATTTCAAAGATAAATTATAAAAACTTTAGGTAGCTTTTGCTTTTTTTGTTAATTAAAATTCAAACAGCATGTGTTATTTAATTAAAATTTTAACAATATTCTTTGGTCAAGGAATTAATGAATTCTTCATTTATTTTAACCTTTTATAAGAATACAACTAAACTATTCTGCAGATCTGAAGTTGTGCAATTTTTTGAGTATATTTAAATTTAATTACAAAAATGCACGTTAACTTCGTGCACAGTTATCCAAAATATATCCTTTACATCAAGGGTTCAGGTTTATTATTATATAATGTTATGCGATTGCCTGGAGCTCACATTATTAAAGTGTTTGTACATTAAACAAAACTGTCATTAATTCATTGGATTTCTGATCTTCATAAAATTACTAAATACTAAAATAACAGCAATATTTTTTAAGCAAATACTGTTTTAGATGGCTATTCTAAATGTAATGAAACTTTATATCAGTAGTAAAAAATTAATTTTACTAAGCGAATCATTTATAATATTTATATTGTTAGTGATCTGTTTTGAAATTGTAGGCCAGTAAGTTTACAAAATTTCTCAATTAAAACTTTCAATGCTATCGACGAAATATATAGTCAAATTCGGATACTTACAGTTACTGTGAACTAAAATTTGACTACAATTTTAAAAAATGTGGCTATGGATTAAAATTTTAGATATGTGTTAGAAAGCTCAACCCATCTAAACGAGCATAAGAGACAAACTTTAGCCCACAGAAACCTATAATTGGGAGTATCATAGACAAACATCTCGTCGGTAGCGTTAAAAGTGTTCAAATTAATTTTAATTTCCTTTTTTAACATATAAACCTATAATAAATTTAACACGTTAGCTGTAAAGTGAACTTGTCATTGATTTACCCCTACTATCTACAGTTAAAAAATAGCAAAGACATAAATAGAC
>JAPMOQ010023086.1:533551-548343 GCA_026543055.1 Argiope trifasciata
TACCGTATATTAATTGCTCTTACCCCTACTATCTACAGTTAAAAAAACAGCAAAGACATAAATAGACATAAAACATAGAAATACCGTATATTAATTGCTCTTATAGGTAAGTTATTTAACGTATAAAAATATAAACTATGATGTATTAATGTAAAAAAATATATTAATAATCATTCAAAAATATAATAAATGGTCATTCAATACCCATCAGTTTCCTATTTTATCATTTTCTCGTATATTAGTGCCGGATTATAAGTACTTAGAGAATCAACGTGGATTATTAGCTTTGGTTTCCTTCTCTGATATATGACTCAGTCCACTTTCGCTTAAATTCTCACTGACCTTTACGATTTCAGAAAAGAGAAAAATAAAACAAGGAATTATAACGAGCAATCTGCTTTAACAAAATAAAAGCGGATTATACGGGGGATTATTTTTCTGAGTGGTCACAAATTAGAAGAGTGGAATATTAGCAGAGAAAGTTCAACGGAGATCGTAGCCTTATGACCTTTGCAAATACTTACTTTAAAGAGGAAGAAAAAAGGAAATAACCCAGCGATGATATTTACTGAATTTAAAAAAAAAATTAAGCATCAAAAAGGTCATCTTGAGTTTCAACTTTGCTCTTGTAGTCGAATTAAAAAAAAACAAAGCGATAAGAATTTGAAAAAAATATATGTATTAAGTTTTATAAAAGAAATGTGTAGCAAAGTTTCCAAAATTAAAATTGAACGAATTAACTATTCAAATTCGAAACTTGTGACTGTTCTGATTACTCTTTCATTATCATATACAAGAGAAAATAGTATAATTAACCAACCAAAATTCGAAATTGAGGTTTTGATTGCTCTGATGTTCAAGACCCCTCTGAGACAAAAAAAAACTCCAATTATGTCCATTTTTCTGTTAAAAAGATTACATAAAAATAGAGGGAGTTGGATGAATTTGATATACAGTCCTTCCCCAAAATGTGAATGTGTGTTAAGTCCTAGTAGAAGATTTTTAGTGAAAAGTTCGTATATCCGCTAATATGCGTGCGAATACGATACCTCAAGAAGTGAAAGAAACAAAAACTGAAAGATTATAGATGGTTTTATCACTATCTTGGTAGATTTACATAATAATACTATTGGGGAAAATTCAGACTTCATAAACAAAATGGAATAATTCTCATATTAGATCACATCAAAATTGTGAATCAATTGCAAATTTTGATCCAAACCTGCCATTTAAGCAATTCATCATAATACATGTACCTTTAGGGATCATTCTTCATAAATTCAGCTTATTTTTGTGGCGGTTGAATCTGTGCAGAGAAAGTTAATAAAGGTCATTAGATTACCAACTACCTTATAACAAAAGTCTTTCATTCCACAAAACCCAGCTGAAGAAACTTATGGATTTGGTGCCAAAATACTGTATATATAATAAAAGTTTTAGTAACATTCATAATAAAGACTACGAAGTCTGAATTGACTAAGGACTTAAAAATACCTTTATTAGCCACCAAAAAATCCACTGTGTACTTTTTCAGTGCACATTGCATGTTAATCTTTACCTCTTATTTCTGGGCCGTGATGGCCTGGTGGTAAAGTCTCGGCTTCGGAACCGGAGGGTTTCAGGTTCGAGACTCGATTCCACCGAAGAACCGTCGTGTGAGGGGGTCTGTTGCACGTTAAATCTGTCATGCCAAATGTCCTCCCGCTGGTGTGGCGTGGTGTGGAGAGGGGGGTGCCAGTTCAGGTGTCGTCCTCGTCATCTGACCGTGGTTGAAATTTACGAGGTCCGTCCCAAAATAGCCCTCGTGTTGCTTTAAACGGGACTTTAATATAACTAAACTAAACTAATCCTAATATTTCTTCCCCCCTCTTAGGTATAAGATTCTGCTTTATTCCGTGAAGATGTTTGATTCAGCCTTATCAGGTCGATGGTTGACATTAATGACCAAATGGTTTGACATTAATGATACCAAAATATCTCGATGGAATATATTGCTCTTCCTAAATGCATACTCGATCATGTTCCCATTTAGAGATTCCTATTTGGGGTTCGGAAAACCATGATTTGAAGATTTACAAGTGAAGTTTCAGCACGTTCATCTTGAAGTCTTATGCAAAACTCCTCATATTCTTAACATATGAAAGGTTGAAAATAAAGTATTTGTTTAAGAACTCGCCTACTTTCCATATTGTACCAAAATGGAGCACTAATCTGTGACTATCACACATCTGAGGAATCATTTCCAAAATATTTCATTTTATGATATCTCAGCCGTTAAAAAATTAGGTTTATAATAAACTATTAGCTCCCTGGTGGATATTATATAAAGAATACACCACACTTTTTGAATTTTAGTCTAAATCTCATTACGAAGAAGAAAGCCCTTAATGAATATTTTATAAAAATTGGTGTTAACTCTTGCTTTTTATGAGAATGTGCTGAGATGCTCCGGATTCATGTTGTACATAATATCTGCCACATGATATGTTATTTGTAAGCCACATACCTGATTCGGTGAGCTGAATAAGTGTATGATCATATTTTCATTCGGGACCAGGGCAGCCGTAAACTCGGAATTCCATTAGACTTTCCGGTCATCCCCAGCTAACTAACTATTTTATCTCTTTCCCTGATCATAAACTTGCCTCTGTTATTACACGAACCCCATTTATGTGTTGGAAAGATTTGTCAGCCTCCTCTGGATTCAGCAAATATCCGGGCACCACATTGTTCTCTTCAAGATTTTAATTTGCCTTCTTGAATATTACAAATTTATAAATCCTCAAGACTGTAACATTTTATCTAATACCAGATCTAGTCTTTTCTGTTGTTATCACAAATTTGGATATATATATTTTTTTTTTTAAATATCTTTCCACAAACACGTAGTATCTAGAAAGTTTCTCTTGGCAGATTTTTTTATTATTATTATTATAATTTGTAAAATGATGTTCTTCAGGAGAAAATATTTAGGTACAAATTTCATACTGATTACATATGAATATTTTTCAATTTTACCTGCATATGAACTGTTCATTTAAATAAAGCAAAAATCATGAGTGCACTAAGTTTGACATGTTATTCGAAACAATCTACTATATTGCAGTATTTATTTTACATTTTATCTATCATTACTCATATTTTTTTTTAACTTACACTCAGTTTTACCATAATGAAATCGGGTCCTAGATGGTGCTATGCGACATTGCCAGTGATTGAGTAGATTGAAAAAGGCTCTATTAGTTAATTATAAAAATTGTTTTTTTATGCGTGTATGCAAAATCGCTTTTTTTTTCAGGGAAGAGTACTATATCAGTAAACTTCAAAAGCAAAAATATTATATATAAATGCATGTGTAAAAAAATAAAGCAAAGACTCGAATCAAGGACCCACAACACACATATCATTGATGCTATTCTGAACATTATAGTGTACTGCCAACTCTTCGAAGTGGAAATTGAATACACTTATTCTAACAGTTCGTTATTAAAAATAATGTGTCTTTTAAAAATAAAAATCGTATAAAATCGTATTTTTTCAGAAAAGACACCTATATAGATAAAAATCAAACTATTTTTAAAAGAAAAAAACCCAAATTGCGAGACCCGTTTCCGAAATACACAATTTGTGTGTGTGTGTGTGTGTGTGTGTGTGTGTGTGTGTGTGTGTGTGTGTGTGTGTGTGTGTGTGTGTGTGTGTGTGTGTGTGTGTGTGTGTGTGTGTGTGTGCGTGCGTGTGCGCGTGCGTGCGATATCGGAAATCTAATACAAAAAGGAATAAGATACATTTTTTGTAACTGAGTCTTGTCCGTAATTTTTTCGTTATTTTTTTTTAATATCGATTGTTTTTGTAATCATAAAACATCCTATTTGATTTTTTCCTAATTTTCGGTTGTTTTATAACTCTGAAATATTTTACAATTGTATCGACCCGATAATAATACGGGATTTTTATATTTCCAGAAATTAATTATCATTTAAATGGTTCATAATAATTGAATTTTGATTCCATTTGAGCTGTATCATTTAATAAGGAATTTGAGATAAACATTATTACGAAATATAATATTAGAAAATAATTTTATATATATAATATAATCAGAAACTTTCTTTAAATAAAATACCAAAAAATAGAAAATCATATTTTATCATAAATTTGAAGATAAAATTGAAATCACATAAGCATTATATGCTGAAAGCACTTCGATATATAAATTAAGTAATGAATATCGATCATAAAAATTAATTTAAAATATATTATAAAGACGACTGAAATTCTAATTTCATTTAAAGTACTTTTCATCAACGGCTGGAGATTTGTGGTGTTTGCTTCCATTTTTTAGATTTCTCTATTAAAATAAATCGTTCGTCTCTATTTATATTTTCTATTTTCCAAAAATTCGTGCTTAACTTAGTATCAAAGCTAGAAACAATAATTATGAAATAAAACTATTACGAGTATTATAAATTTATTTTAAATCGCTTAAGTATTAATTTGTTCGAATATTAAATAAAATCTTGTACACATTTTAAGTAATTTTATTATTTCATTTCGTGTAAGAGCTAAAACTAAATACACATTTCACTTTCTTTTTCTTTTCAACATCAACTAAAGAGGAAAAAATATTTTCATGTACAGAAACATTTAATGTCCTCTTCCTTAGAAAATAACTTTTTTTATTTATCACTTTTTTTCCCTACCTGAATAAACTAGTAGATCAACCATTTTCCCTTTGAGGAAAGTTTGTTTAACAATAAATAAAAACTTCTGTCTCTGAATTTACGGTAAGAATTGGGTCATTGTTTACATTGCTTCTAATTTTATTTTTATGAGAATCAACATTACTTTCGGCATCAAACAAAATAAGTTGTTAATCTATTTAGATATTAGTTGCTTCTGATGAGACGTGAAATTAAAATAAACCTAGCAGAGTATGTTTACACACGTGCTAGTTGTTTGAAGAACAAACAAGAAAAAAAATTGAATTCTTGAATTCTAGTCAAATACTTTTGTTCCTCCTTCTTAAATAAGCGAATGTGAATTTTGAACAAATAAAGCTATAAATATTCTTTGGTTATTTGAAAAGCATTAAAAATGTAAGCCTTTAAAAATAAAAGACCTTATCCCTTTTCTATTTTCTTTCATACAGAAATTCTACTTCATTCAAAGGATTTTCTTGAAATTTTGTGTAAATATTGTAAGAACCACAATTAAAAACTCACAGAACCTCATATAAACTCATGTTTGTCATCATAATGTTAAACAGCTTAAATTAATATATTTTAATTAATATCTGAAATATTAAAATATTATTACTTTGCGAATTGAAATTAAGTAATCCCCTTATGTAATACTTTGTGGATTCAACATGTTAAGATGCCGATCATGATATGTTCCTCATCCAATATATTAGGATTCATAGTTTATTAAGATTTTCTTAGATTACAAATTAAGAAAAGAGACAGAAGATCGTTAAGTAGGGAGCAGCTCATAGTAAATATCTGCAGTGCTATAAGAACAGCTTTTCGAAGCTAGAATTACTTCTTCATGTGAACGTTTCTTATAAACAGCCTCCCAATAGGATATGGAATTTTCTAGAATTATCTCTAGATCTCTGCTCCTAATAGAAACATCACCATAATCATTGTATTTTCCAGAAATTTGTCTTCACGGTCAAAAAATTATTATTAAAATTGTGTAGATAATCCACTTGGCATTCGTTCAGTCTTCATAAAGAATTTTTGTAAAATTCTGTTATCAACAATGATTGTAAGAATTTAGAAAGACAATATTATACACTCGAAGCAATATATTAAGGTTAGATATAATAACATATAATGTATTGAAAAAATTTTGAATAAAATTTAAAATTCTTGTTCGAAACAAAATTGAATGATAATGATTTAGGGTTGATTCATCTGTCCTTTCTTATTTCTAAAATTTACCTTTCATTATATAATTGCAATAGCATATGCACAAACGAGACTTTTAATATCGTTCGAAGTATATGCCTATTAAATACAATTACTGAAAGAATAAAAATATTTTTATAAAATATGTATATAAATATTTTTAAAAATTTGTTAAATTTAGATAGATTGTGCCTACAAAAAGATAGGTGCAACTAAAAATAATTATAATGATATTTTAATTTTAAAATGACATAAAATTTGCTTTGCGCAATAATATGATCCAAATCATTGAAGAAACAAAGGCAAATTTTTGATTAATTTTCAATTAAAAATTTTAAAAAACCTCTGTACCTAGTATGGTATAGGAATTATAAAATAAAAAGCAAATTTTTTAA
The DNA here is from genome assembly GCA_026543055.1 of Argiope trifasciata. NCBI lineage: Eukaryota > Metazoa > Arthropoda > Arachnida > Araneae > Araneidae > Argiope > Argiope trifasciata. The sequence continues at coordinate 539,859 of JAPMOQ010023086.1, forward strand.
TTTTAAAATTCACTTCATTCTGGATGCAAATATTATGAAACATGAAACAAAAAAATATATAAATAAGCGCAGCATGTTTTGATTTTAATACATCTAAAAATTTTAAAATCAATAAAATAATTAATACTATTAATAATATTAAAGTCTTTAAATTAAACTTATTCCATTTAAGTCATTCTAGAAATCTTTTTATTCTTCACAATTAATTACCAAAAGTTATGCACATATATGATATTCTTTATTTATTTTAATATCAAATATTCATTTTTATTTTAAATCTAGATTATTTTCTCATACAGTATATTTACAGAACTGCTTCAAGCTGAGTTTAATCTAAAGTTAAATGACGTTTTACTTACGAGAATTCACAGCTTCAACAATTTCTAAAATAATCCTGAAAATAAATGTGCTACTCTAAAGGTCACAAATATCAGCCTAGATGAAAAGCAGGCAAATAATTCGTTCTTTAAGTCTCATTCGCATGCTGCTGAGAATTTTTAGTTCCTGCTAAAAATATTTAAATAAACTGGGACTCAAATATAGACCACACGTTAGCTTATTTCCAAATAATATGGATTCTCTTGAAAGACAGAAATTGTGATTCATATGAAATAAAGTGAATTCATACAAATTTTAACCGAAATTAATAAATAAGTAAATTTAATATTTTTAAATTTTCTTCATTAGTTTATTAAAATACTTAATTTAAAAATTAGTTCCTTGCTATTAAGATAATTAGTTTTATTTTTCCTATTTTAATTATTTATTACTTTTTAATGTTTGTTAGTAATTTATTATTATATATATTAATCATAGCTGAAATAAATTATTTCTCAGATTTAATACTAGATGGTGTCAGGCTTTTATATCACAATTTAGTTATGAATGAAAAAAGATATAAAATTAAAATATCGATTAAAAATCGATTGCATACTTATATTTTCAGAAATAAAATAAGTAATTTAAATTTATTAATAATGTATTGAACTCATAAATAAAAAATATTGATCTTGAGTTATTTTTTCTACGCTTTATCAACATTCCAAAACAGAAAGTAAAACATTACTTATTAAAATCTTAAAAAATGCATTTTGAATCAAATAATAATAAGCACAAATGTTTTGCTTCTCATCTTAAATTCCGAGGTTATATAAAAATAACTGTATTATATTGAATGGAATCGCATATACAGCGAACGTATACATTGTATTTCTATATTATGAACTAGCTGCCTATTCGGACCAATTGATCGATATTAAATAAATTTTGTTTTTAATTTTGATTAAATCTCTTATCCTTGAGAATTTAATGTTCATGATAGCATCTTAAAAACCTATTTAAATCTGAAGCAGGGATAAATATTAAAATCGTGTTATTTCATTGGCTCTTAACTTGTTTTATTTATTGTATCTATAAATTCTTCTTTTGGAATCGAGTCCCATGACATCATAGTCCATTGAAACACCAAGTGTCTGATTATCTTCAAACTGCTCATTGTCTTTCGAAGTTTTGAAATTCCATTTGCTTATTTCTTTTATGATAATCTATGCAGATAATAAACAGAATCTTCCTTGTTTTAGTTTTCAATAACGGGAAAAAAATTGCGTTGTTAAATATTTCATGAAACATTGCAAACGGTTCGAATGTCATTAAAACAAGGGAAGCTATACTTAAAAATTATACAAAAAAATTAATTATCTAAATTCAAGAACAAATTGTGAAACAATTATTCTGGTAACATTAAAAAGACAAAATTTTGTGTATTTAAAAATTGTAAATAATATTTTAACTCAACACCGTTTTTCAGGTGTAAAATTTTCGTAATATTTTAATTAATTACAAGTCAAATTAAAGTTTCCATAAAAAATCAAGGCACAGATACATATTCACATTGTCTTTTATAAAGTAGTAGTGATGTAATGCTATCAAGAAATAATACTGTATTTTGATTTAGTTGTAGATTTGAAAGCTACCTGGCGGTTGCGGAATGCAACGTCAATATTTGAGAACAGACGTTACAAAAATATTTTATTTAGGAAATTGATAAAATAATCATTTCAAAAGTATATGGAAAGAAATGTGCCAAATAAATACAATTAAACTTTTTACATTTAAAATCAATTTCTTCTTCCCATTTATCTCTTTAAGAAAAGTGATAAACTTTTTAATAACTAATTTTTTGTAATGGTGTGGAATACTTATATCAAATTGCTGTCCAACATCATATATACTCGTCTGTCGCCATCTTTAATAATAGATGGAGTTAAATTATTCTATCAATTTTATCTGAGCATTATCAGATGTGCAAATTCCAACTTCTGTTTCGACGTCAAGAAACTCAGTGATTTTAATTTTATATTTACATTGCCAATAAACTAAAATAGGAATTAATAATTCTTATGCTGATTCCTTATTTTCTCTCTCCATGAAACCAAATCTATTTCTAATATTTTCTGTCGACATTTATTAAATTTTGTATTTAATGTTGTATTTTTATCTTTTAAAGTATTATTATTTGCTTCAATCTTACTTTAGTGATTATTTTTGAGTTTTCATGAACGTTATGTGTAAAGAAGATCCCATTGTAAGGAAATAGATTTTTAATTTATTATTTGCATCTACTACAAATATATTTTTTTATTTCTTAAGTACTCTACCAAAGTGCATGACGTTTTCTACCTCAGGTGTCATTGCTTACTCTATGATTATCAGAGTTGAAATATTTTTATCAATATAGTAGCCCCTATAAATGTGAAACATCTATTAATTTTTATAAAAGCTATTCTGTGTTAGAATGACTACAATCACAATTACGTTACAGATATAACTGTCCTTATTTTTGGAATGTTATTTAACAATGTCCTCGCAGTTCTGGTTTTAGGTTGAAAAATCCGTTCTCCATTTCATAATATTAATCGGAGTAATGGTTCTGAATTTAGAACGATATCATGTTGGTTGATATGTGCAGACTTTTTGGGAAGGATTTGTTAAATGTTCCTGTTCACTAAGCGAATGATCTGATTATTATACTTTCCAAGTGAATATGATTCACTTAGGGTAAAAATATGATTTCGAAATTGGGTTTATTCACTACAAAATTTTGCTTCTATAGAATTGAATTAATATCACATGAATATCACCATTTCTTTTCATCGAGCTGATCTCGTTTATAATGAGTGTATCTAATCAAAATAACAATAATGGATCAGAAATAAAGTTCTCTGTTAAAAAATTCATAAGAATATTTTTAAGAATGATTTCATAAAACTTTTTCACATATATTTCATTTTATTGTTCTTATAATCAAAGAAAAAGAACTTCATGATTTTATTATTTATAAAGAAACATAGGTTTACCAATTTTCACAATTATGGCAGTCATACAATGGAATATGTTATAGTTACGTAGTAGAAACAATTACAAACTTTCGAATTCTGCATTCATCTCCACAGCCCATTTGGTAGTTTAATGTAATAGAAATGTAATCTAAATGAGCATTTTTTACACTGCATGTTGAAGTCACCTTTTGTTAAAATTAAAAATTTGCAGTAGATTCTAAAATTTCAGATACTTGATAAATTCAATGTTGTCATTGTTCAAACCAATTTTAATAGCATATGGGATATGGCGATGAATGTAGAATATTCTAAAGTCTGTATTTGTATTGACAACATGACTATAATAAATTTCATTATATGACTCTCAAAATTGTGAGAATAATCAAATCTATATTTCCTTCAAAAATGAAAGACTACAAAGTTTTAGAATCTACTAAACATTGTCAAAAAAAATTTAAGTTTACTTTACCATATAAGTGTTATTAAATGCGTAGTAATATTACATTTGCCAGTAAATTTTTCATGCTATTAAAATGTTGCATGAACTCTATTTAGTAGTATTGCATTAACCCTCACCTATCTACGTTTTTTATTGCTTATTCGTTTTACCTGAGAATCGTTTAAATTGTAAAATGACATAAAATACCTCCACTTCTCTGACTGTGTGATTTTTATAAATCACTTTTTGTATGCAATATTTGCAACTAAATCCAAATATGGTTCAAAGTAACCGGACTGATACTATACGTCACACCATAATAATATGATATAATAAAAATCTGTAATCGTAAAAATAAACACATTAAATTGCAAAAAAAACGTGGAATGTTATAGAAAATGCACTAATTGCCAACTCGTGGAAGTCGTGGGATAAGCAGCTGAAGGGTTAAAATGAAATAATAAATGCCGTAAATCTACTTACAAATTTTTTTAACAAATTTATAATCTTTATAATAATTTCAAATAAATAACTGAAAAATGATATCATTCCAAAGTTGTCTTACTGCAGTTATAAAATCTATTTTAATCTAGGGAATATCTGCCTAGATTATATTCTTTTAATATTATTATCATTAAAGAAAAGTAAAAGTGTGATATGAAATAACAAAAATTTGTTCGAAAAATACTTTGATAGTGTATGCTATTAAAGAAGGATTTGAAATGTCTTGATGAGATGACACAGATCTTCGCATTGTCATATTAAGTATCTTATCTAATAATCTGTCAATGATCCGCCAGATGTTTTGCGATGTCTTATCTAATAAGGTTTTAATACCAACCTACAAATATTTACGGCGAGATAATCTGTGGTCTTCTATGACCAATTAAGAAAAAGAGCGAAGGAAGAAGAAAACCGTAAAGGCGATTAAGAATATATGAATAGTAAGGAATTTTACTCAAATTTTCTACCTCGATTTATTTCGTAGTAAAATAAAAGAAGATATTATTTTTATTGTTTTGTAGTCATTAAAATTCAAAATGAAAATTTGTTTTTTATTTCTTTTTTTAAAATTATCTTTACATTCCAAATTTGAAAAAAATCTATATAATTTAAACAAAAAAATCGTAGATGTTTATTTTATTATAATTCGCAAAATTTTTTAAAATCCTAGCTTTTTATAATTCGAGTAAAAGATTTGGAAAAAGGTTAATTACAATAATATTTTGAATCAGAATTATTCAAAATGAAAATAAATTTCAAAAATTGAACTAAAAAACTTGAAAACAAATTTCTAAATACTTTTACAATGAAATTTGTATTCCAGTTACTATTATTATTTAAATTATATTCTTATTTAAAAATTATTCTTACTTATTTTAATAAACTTTTTTTCTCTAAGAAATATATATAAATTTATAATTTTTCTACTTTTATTATTATACTGTTTTAAGAATATTAAATTTTCATATAAATTAACTAATTTATTTTAGTTTATTTTTAGATATATCTAGCTATCTTTTTGCCAGATATATCCAGCTATATTTTATAATGCCAATAAAAGTTCTTAAAAATGGTCCTATAATTCAAAAACAAAAATTATTAAAAACGTTAAAAATTATTTAAAAGGTTTTTTTAATTAGAAATAAATATTAAAATACTTTTACTATTAACTGATCATTCCAGTTATTTAATCATATAAAAGTTTCTAAATTTTTAGATATTTTTTCTTCTTTTTTTATAATAATCTTCTATATAAATAAAAATTAATGTTTGTCTGTATGTCCTTCCTATACCGTTCATCCGACTGCGATGAAACTTGGTCAGCTTATTGTTTACACCTACGGGATGGTTATAGGGATAGCACGATTATCTAAAAATTAAAAAAAATTGAATCTCGACCGCATCTTTTTACCAAGGAATAATCTCCAGATAACTCTCTGAGGAGACAATAGATTCGATAGAAATTCTAAATCCAAGTTTAAGGCCAATATTTAGTAGCTATAGTACGCAAATGTCGTGCAAGTTATTCTCAGAGGTAACAACTTTATTACAGATTACACGAGAAAGTTTTGGAGAGATCAACCCTGAGGGTTTTATATTTTAATTAAATTTTAGTTGTTTTTCGCAGTAGCCACTAAAAATATTGTAAAACAAATAATTTTGCATCATCTTAATTTGCAAAAATTATCGTTTCAACTATAGAAACGATTTTATGGTATAAATAAGTTTTCTATGTTTAATGAATTTTAAAAAAAAATATTTTAATCACATTTTCTTAAATTAAATTTGAGAATTCTGAACGAATATTAAGCGAGTTACGAAATACATTAAATAGTTTCTTTCATTACCATTCTGAAAGAACTCCAAGCTTTACAATTCCAAAAGAAAACACAAATCTAATATATAAAAAATGAATATCTGTTTGTTCGTATTTTATATACTGTCGTACGTTTCATCTTATTTTGATAAAACATTGTAAAATTATTGTTTTATTTCACTTAATACTACTTTCTTCGACGGCAGCAACGCGCCCGGTACCAGCTAGTTATTTATCTAATGTTAAATTAGGCATAAAATATCATATTAGTTACTAATAGTTTGACTTTAAAAATTTGCCAGATCTATCTAATTTTGTGTGTATTTAGAATAAAAGTCAAACATTCCATTAGGCTATCGTATAAAAAAAAGTATTTAAATAACCTTTTTTTAAATCAACCAAAAAATAATTAATTAATCAAAATGAGATCTACGATCACAAATTTCAAGCTATCGTGTGAGAACACTTATTTTTTGTCATTATTTATCTTAACTAATTTAAGTCATTAACCAGTTTAAACCGATGTGAAACAATCACGGGACTTTTCTATTGCATTTTATCCATTTCACTCTCTCTTTATATATATATATATATATAAAGAGAGATATATATATACATATATATATATATATATATATATATATATATGTATATGTATATAAACTTTTACTTTAAATTCTTCTAGCTGGCAAACAAAGTTTTGGAATTCGACTCGGCCAAGTTTGCGTAATCTGATAGTCTCGTCAGATTAGTTTTAACTAGTTAATGAAATTAGAGAGTTAGAATTTAGAGAGTTAATAATTCGGCCAAATGTGACAACCCTCTGTATTATTTTCGAATAACTCTAAAAGAAAAAAAATTGATGCCTCAAAAGCGATAAGTCGCCAATTTGTCACCTAAACGTTATGAGTCTTTAACAATTTGCTGCCTACGCATATTGTGGCTTCAAAAAACTCATAACAAAACAATATAATGTCCTCACATAATAATAAATAAAAACTAAACTTTTTAGGTATGAAGCAAATTCCCCTCCCCCTATTTTTACTGATATCAATGAATCGATAAATATAATATTGAGCAGTTCATAAATGCCCACTTTTTAATTTTAGATATTCCTACAATAAAAAAAGCTCTATCAAAAATATATATTTAAACAAAATTCTTGTTTCTAAATGAAAGCTTTCTTGTTTTCAACTAGCCATGGAATTTTTCCTTTTATTTCGAAGAATCCAAAGAAGATTCCTTCTCGCTACAGTTTCCTCATGCACTTCCTGTGTTAGTTCATAAATTTTACGATCGATTAATTACGCACTTAATGGATCAATAGTTTTATTTGGCGGTGTAAAAACTTCAAATCCTGAACAGAATTTGATTTATGCGAATAAAATGAGAAATCGTTTGCCGCAAACGATTAAGGTTTTTCGAATGAAAGAATGAAGGAAAAAGAGTTTATGACGTAAAATCGCGCTTTTATTATTATTCTATCCATGTCATTCCTATGTGGAACATGATTGTTTTTTTAAATATATTTTTAACTTTGGCGAAAAAAGTCGTGTTCTATCATCTCAAAAAATTGTACTTTTTCTTAGAGAAAAATTGATATACGTTTCAAACATGTCCACTTTAGATTATATTCTGAAATCGTACATTTTTATTTTAAAGAATTATATCGTATTAAAACCTAAATTACTTACAACTCTTAATATACCATAAAAAATTGAAATATATTTGTATTTGGGACCCTTTTTTTAGTTTTTCAATAGGATGTCGCCAAGTAAAGGTCAATATTTTGCTGTGAAATAGGATCCTTTTATTTATTAAACATGTGCTCATCAAACAAAGCAAAAGAAAATATTTCGCTCCGATTTTTTCTTGTAAAAATAAGTAGTAATAAAATATCAATTTCATACATATAACATGTTTTTTTTTATTTGATTAAAAGGAATAATTGTATTGGAGTCATTTCACATGAGTAATAGGTATGCAGTAGACACAATGATACATTGCTCATTATTTTACTCAGTGCTGCGAAGGCATGTTCCTTTTTATCCAGCAAAAAGATATTGAAATTCAAAATTTTCTTTCTTTCTTTTATTATAAGTATTCAAACTGAGCTTAGAATTTTACTACAGCTTTAACACTCCAAAAAAATCCTCTTTTTCTATTACTTGAAATAATTATGCTTATAATTTAGTAATAAATATAAAAAATAAAAGGTCTGAGTATAAAAATTAAAAGCTATAAATTATTTCTTTATGTGTTTTAAGAATGTTTGCTCTAATACTTTAGGAAAAAAATTAGAGGAATAACTAGTTTAAGTATTCGCATTTGTTCTTTTTAACATCACTGTTCTAAAGAAAAAATTGTTCGTTAGTATTTAAAAAAAAG
>JAPMOQ010023086.1:548353-564844 GCA_026543055.1 Argiope trifasciata
AAAAAAAATCCCACAATGTTATTTGAAAGGAACAATGGAAACGACATAGATTTTATTGCAAGACTGAAAATTATTATTTCAAATATTTTGTAGTAAAGTGTTAAACAATTGTTAAAATAAGGTAAAAAATAGAAGACAACTAAATTGATACCACTGTGTGTGTGTGTGTGTGTGTGTGTGTGTGTGTGTGTGTGTGTGTGTGTTAGAATAAAACGTAAACATTTTCTTTAATTATTAATTACCTAACATTCTTATTTCCGATTAGCTATTTAAAATTTCAAAAAATTTGTTCCCAGCTTCCAAAAAATATTTGAAACGAATAAGATAAACGATGTATAGTCTGCGCAACATCACATACACAAAGAATCGCTTTCTCTTTTTTTATTAGTATAGATTTTATACAATTTTGTAAAGTTTTGAAATCCTAAAGTTTTGGAACTTTAGATTATTGTTAAAGAATGTTTAGATTTGCAAATCAACAAAAATGCAATAATTGCATTGTATTGTATTCTGACTTTATTTTGTTTCTATAAATGATGTTTATTAATCCTTTGTAAAATTTTCCAAAACTTTTAAAAGATTCTGTCGATTACTTATTTTCTGCAAGAATTTAACTGTTTATTAAATGAATTCACCAGCCAATTTATTTAAAAATCATAATATATTATTAGAAATGGAAAACGCCTATTCAGAAATATTGTGATAAAATTTGGAATTTAATAAGTTTATCCACGATTTAGAGGACAACAATTTCTACTCGGATCCCAAATAGTTAGTATATTAAAAGCGAAAATGCTGAAAAACAAATTTCACCATCTTGTCACTTTCATATAGAAAACTTATATCTTTGCATTGGCATCAAGCCAGCGATAAAGAGAAAAAGCAAATTTGCGAAATTGAAAAGAAGTGACATATGATGTTCATTCTTTCTTTTATTTTTACGCTAGTGCCGAAAGAATTATTATGTAACGAAATCGAACAGAACGTAAATGTATTACCAGATTGACCTTAGCCAACGATAGACACCATTCCTTTTTTCGTAACTCTCGCCCTCGCCTTCTCTTTTTTCCATGATTCTGCGATCTGTTTGTTTGTCGTTGTTGGAAAATCAAACCTTTCGCAATGACACATTCAGTGTCATATCAATTCTTCCAACGTCAATGTGAAAACAGAGTTTACTTGACAGAGACATTGATTGGCGCTATTGCCACAAGATGTCGCTCAATGTTGCCTTGCAGAAAATCTGACGATATTTATAGCGATGCCGGGTTTTTTTTATTATTATTATTTGTTTTTGTAGTTGAAAGGAAAGAAAAATTAGACCAGAATTGTTACTGAGTATACTGTAATGTAAAACTTAACACAAAATGAATTTGATTATTTTGTTCTTTATTTCAGCTGTCTTTAAATAACAAAATTCAAAGGGTGAATGGAGTTGGAAAATTCTGCATGTGTTTGAAAACTGAATACGAATTATCTTTATTGTATAAACATTTTCGGGTAATTTTAGATTGATGTTTTTTCTATTACATTCTGGGTATAAAGTGGATTTTAAAACTATACATTTAACAATCTGTTTATTCGAAATTTAATTCTAAATACTTTCAGATATGAAAATAGCATTTTAAATTTTACATATAATACTAAATTTAAAGTTAAATTATTCTTTAAGATTTTTTTATAGTTAAAGTCAAATGAAATGTATTCATAAGAAGTAATTTTGTATTTCTGTACTCTTCTTCATTCAACAAATGTTGAAGAAGCAAGAAACATCAAAATTGATTATTTAATATAGTAGCAGTTGCATTACTCTATCTTCTCTTTCGGTTAATAGATGACGATACCTAATTTCGTAAACATCCCATGGTGCTCTGCGATTGTAGTATTAATATGATAAGATGCTGTTTTGTTCAGGTGCGCGTGTTAATTGTCTTGTCTTGTATTTCGTGTTTGTGTTTGTTTGTGTAAAATATGTTAATTAAAGAAATTTTCTCGAAAACAACATCCTCGTTCTAACGCTACATGGATCATAGTGATCTTCATTACACCATCGTATTAAATTAAAATTAAATTATTGCTTTTAAAACAATGATGTTTACATTGTTTTAAAAGCAACGAACTTCTGATTTTCTTTTATTTTACTCTATTGTTTTTATTATATATTATTAATATTGTTGTTGCTCATTAATTTAATTTAATTAATTTTTAATACTTTTAAATAAAGTTTTAGCAGTTTGTGATGAAAATTGAAATCAGCGGACAATAGCTCAATAGGTAAAATGCAGGGCTTTCAGCATTTTTTGTGTGAAGATGAAGATTGCGAATTCAATTCTTGAGATTAATAATTTTTTGATATATTTTGAAAATTATTTTATAAAAGGTAACTAAAACAAAAGTTTCTTTGTTGACTTAAGTAAGAATTGAATTAAATTTTTTTAATGTATTTCTTGTTATTTTATTTCATTTTCAATTATTTGAAAGCGATTTTTTTATACTTACTGTTCTCAGCTACTTCAAGATCAATTTATTTTTGTCATATTGGCGCATGAAATTTTCTTCCCACATATAATGAATAGATTTAGAGTAGTAATGAATATGAGATATCGACCCCGAAATAAATAAACGTATTGACAATATATTTCCTCTATAATGAAAGTGTAAACGATCATTAATATATGAAACATTAATTTTTCATGCTACATTTGAAGATAATTGAACAAAAATTTATTAATTAAAATTTCAGGCTAAATAGAAATTTGTGTCAAGTACACAATTCAGAACAACTCATTAAAAGTTAAAGCCACTGTTTTGTCATTTTTCTATTTGGTTAAGGTTCATTAACAATTCATGATATTGATTGTTTATCCTTCTGATAGTATAAAAGTGAAAAGGATTTTTAATTCTTCCAATTCGACTGCATTCGTTTTTTTAAAATTGTCAACAGTTTATCTTTTTTTCCTAAACTTAATTAATACTTATTTCTTATAATATAAACTGAATTATTGCAAAGATAATTTCCATTTAAATTTATAATTATAGTTAGATTTTTATTTTATATTAAAAACATTGTAAATCTCTCAATGGGTATATTACCATATATTATTATGATTTGAAGGAATTTATTGATGTGATTAGAGATAATAAACCTAATCTGCAATTAACTAATAGAAAATTTTCTTAATTTGTGCTGTGATCTTTTGATTGCATTCAGTTAAGCGATAGGTATTCCAAAACTTTAATTAATATGTGTTATTATGTTAGTTAAATATATTTAATCTTTCAGATTTTTTTACTTTCCAATATATGAGCAAAACAAAAAAGAGGTATTGTAATTGTCAAAAAATATCAACTCATGAAAAAAAAAAATTAACTATTTATGTCCATTTCTTGGTGAACAAGATAAGACTAAGATGTTATGAGCTAAATAAATGAAATTTAGTGCGACAATCTTTAAATCAAAATTTTAAATTTCTATCAAATTTTGAAATAAACTCATCCACAGAGAGATGGTTTGCTTATTTTAGAAATCAGTGCATACGAAAATTTAAAAAAAGCAAAGATCTTGATAGATTAATTTTGGTACACGGTTTTATCATCTAAAATGTAGATTCAAATCAAATTTTTAATAAACTTTATCAAGAGGTGGAACATCTGTTGGTCTGAACAATCTCATGCATTTAAATGTGATAATTTAAAAACGAAACAATTTAAATAATTTAATTTTTCGTAAAATATTGTTACTTCATTCCTACTTCTATTTTAAATTTCGATTTTAATTTATTGAAAAAAGGACCTAAAATCCATACTCATATTCCTTCATTGCACCAAAAATCACAAAGTTCTCATGTTCGAAACTTTTACAGCCTTGCTCAGGGAGCCCAATTTATTCGAATGATGAAAGATAATAAAATTTTCAATAGAGATTATTCAAAAAATTTCGGGAAGATTATTCCCGCCGGTTTGTTATGAATTCGTATTCTACATATTTTGTTTTGTTTATTCTGTGTTTCACAATTAGTTAAATTTCGTGACAGTCTAAATATAACTACATTTTCGTGTTATTGATTTTCTGAAAATTATTTTGTCACAAAAATATTTTCAGTGTTAAAATTTGATTAATTTGTTAACGTATTTTCATACGTTTTTAATAAATGTCTGGTATTCATGTTTGTCTAGCATCTGTCGATTTTGAAAAAGGAAGACTACAAATTCGAGTTTCAATTATATTAGAAATCAGTTGAGTATGAAGATATTAAATGCTTTGCACTTAAACATCTGCTTGTTATTCTGAAAATATAGCGATAAGAATAGTTCATTTGTTACTTGGCCACATAAAACATTGTTTTGTTGCTTATTCTTGATGAAGGTGACATGAGATTAAAATTAAAATGACACATCTCTGTATGGGGTGTACTTGTTTCACCCTCAAGTGTCTCATATTTGGCGAGAATGCAGCTACATACAACTTATATAAATTTCATTTCACTCGTTTTTATTTTTATTGAATATCCTGCTTTTAATTCTTGTCGTGTTCGTTATTTTACGTCGTATATGACATCTTATAAGTATACACATACAACATTACATACGTCTTAACATTGCAAGACTTGGTGAGGGAAAAATACCACCCAAATATTTTTAAAGTTCTTGAAAGCAAAAGTTTTTATACTTGCATTTAAAACTTATTTTCTTTTAGTATTGCACGTTCACTTATTTTTATGTTTCTACATTTAATCATTTTTTTAATTTTTGATTCATGAAATTTTGATTTAGGATTTATCTTGATAACTTCGCTTTCTAATTTTAATAAACGTTTGTAAACCCTATAAAACCAATCCAAATTAGTTTCGATGGGCTTCCAAAATAGAGCGTCAGTTTAACAAAATTAAACAGAAGGCACGAAATCGCTTTACCTTCCAGATAAATGACTGGGATTGAAAAACCTCATAAAACATGGAAGGTTTGTATTCAATAACTGCAATGACTAAAAAATGTATATAAAGAAATTCAAATTTGGGATTAAGAATAATATTCTTACAGATAAATATTAAACGAATCACATTTTATGCATCAAGATAGGTGCTTCAAATAATAGAATTCCGATCATAAATAATTTATTCTCTCTGTCGGAAAATATTCGAATCGAACATTTCTCTTGCAGGAAGCACCTTTCCTGATGACCTTCCGTATATTCCTGAAGTATCGTGCAATCTTCAGATTCCAATTCGGAATGATGACGCCTCCCCATTAGAGTCTTCCAACTCATTTGACAAACTACCAATTCGTGCCAAAGACGGCAGCAGGCAGTTTCTGCCCCCCTTCCATCATGCACGGATCCCCTTTCTAGAGCGATGAGGAAAGCAAAATAATTTCCTTCTAACTGGGCATTTTCTCATCCAATCGCTAGTTCACGATTTTTCAATGACGTAATAGGATTATCGCGCCTTTGCCATTTCTCCCCTCCCTTCACTTCGCTTCCAAAAGTTTCCGTCTGAATTACCCCGACTCAGAAATTCGTTATGAAGGGATTATAAAATCCTCGGTTAGTTTCGTCTTAAAAGGGATTACTACAGCTCGGTCCCCAGCACTTTCCTTCGCTGCACGCTCCAGAAAGTAAATAGTTGGCGTAGTAGCAGCATCAGTTCTCCCTCTCAACTCGCAGTCGAATTTTTCTGTAAATGAGATGGGGAGTTGAGGCCTGAAAGCAAGGCGGAGGGTTGTCAATTAACTGGAGTTGTTGGTGTACCGCGAGACACGCTAAATTGGAGGTTTGTTAATTGACCTTTGAAGACTGGGTTCACGTTGTCTGAAGGACAGAATTCAGATATGCGGAATAAAGTGGAAGCATTGTGAGGCTGATGAGATCGAAAGTGTCTTCCAGAACATCGCTCTGGGCTATGCTCATCAAGCAACAAATTACATTGATGCTAAGCATTTTATTCAGAGTTACAAAACTGGGGTGATTTTGAAAGCCGTTCGAGCCGTTTTCTGAAAAATTATTTGAAACCTTAATTTTCGTGTAATAACACCAAATAATGCAATACATCTAAAAAGATCTTTTAAGTTTATAAAAATGCTTTATTATTCTAAGAAATACCATTACAATGTGGAAAGTAGTTACACAGTAAATAAGAAAAATGGCTCAAAGAAATTACTTTATTCTAATTTTTTATAAATAGGTTATGTGTAAAAATAAAAAAAAACATAATTAATCATATCTGCTATTCACATTTTGAAACGTATTTATCCATATACTAATAGATAATACTATAAATTGACCATCTGGTTGCCTAAAAATGTTAGTAAAAATTAAATCTCTTCTGTACAATTTGATCATCGATCTCTCAACGAAATATTTTTAAGCAATAAACAGAATGCTTATACGAGCTTATTTTATTAATTTTATCAGTAATGCTAATACTTTTTAATCTCTTCGCTATAAGCACGGGAAACAAAAGGCGGTTAATAGTCTCATCTGCCACATCAGTTTATTGATAGAACAGTACATGTCTTAACAACACAATGCAACCGAATTTGAATTAGACTGATAATGTGTTATGTGGTAAGCAATCTAGTTTCAGACTTAATGAAGAGCATATAATGATATCATGTGGACAGTTACAGTGAGAATGTCGTATGTAAACCTTTTCTACACTTGAACAAATATTCATTTCCTAAGCAATCTTCAACAAATAGGAAAATATCAGAAAACGCCTGACTGACTTACTACCTCAAAATGTGAAATTTTTTGCTGGAGCATATCCACTTTTTGAAAGACAGATGGGCAAAATGTATATCTAACTATGATATAATAAGGCATGTGTTTTCTCCCAAGCTACTACTATTTTCTTTGAGAAATATTAAGACCTAGAAACTAGTTAGAAACATTATTATTAGACACTATAAAGGATTAGGTTTACTTAGTCTTTTGTACATATAAATTTTCCTAATAAAATTTAATTACATGAGATCAGGTATCAGACTAATTATTCTAAGTTGCACGCCACTTTTTCTAGTATTAGTTTCAGCAGCAAATTAGGAATAAGAATCTTTATTTCTTAGATATCAATAATGAAAGAATATTATGCGATTAAATATTTGATGAAACAAAAAAAAATAGTTCGAATTTCATCTAAAAGGGAAACATATTAAATGTACAAAGAAAAAATCTTTTTTAAACTAACAAAATTCCAAGAAAGAATGGCAGTTAACTTGATATTATTAATAAGATAATGTTTTTAATTTTAAAATGATTTAATATCATTTATGTCCAACAATACTTTTTAAAGTTATTGCGAGAAAACTCAAAAATCTCAATTAATTTTCAATTAATTAAAAAATACAAAAAATCGCTCCGAAAAGCACATTTCCAACTTCCAAAATGTGCATATACCAAATTTGAAATCTCCAGGATAAACGATTTGACCTGTAGAACTACAAAACACACACACACGTGTTCCGGTATTATTTAATAAAAACATTTTATATTCTTCCATTGTTATTGCTTGGTAACTTCTGATATCATTATGATTCACAGTTATTATTTAATTAGATTAATCTTTCTCTATTATAGTTAAGGAATATATTGAAATAAAAAAGCTATCTAATTGGAAAAAGATCCAAATCGTGGCAGAAGATACGAGTTGTAACAGCGAATGTGTTAATGTATATACTAGAAATACAATATAATAGCTGAAGAAAATTTCGGTAATTCAAAAACTATTGATGAGATTATCCTAAACATAATTTATCTGCTGTATAGAAATCGTATCCAAATCATCTTTTGCTTGTATAAACCCAATTATCGAGGAAATACCGAATGTTTATAATACATCATTTTTCCTATTAAACAATATAATCTAATTTTATTTATAACTTTAATACGTGATACTTAGCTTCAGAATTATAAATACAACTTTTTTAAAGAAAAATAATCTTTCTTGAATATCAGTACGGTAATTTGTATTAGTAGAAATATTATCAAAAAATTCTGATTGGTTTAAAGGACTAAGTTATGCTTTTTAATTAACGTGTTTTATAAAATTTTCTGATTCTTCCATTATCTTGGAAGTATGGAGAAAGTAAAGTATTATAATTCTTTTTTTTTTGGCTGTCGTACTAACAGCTCTTCAATATTATCTTATACTAAATGAAAAGGAAATAATGAAGACTGTTTTGATGAGTATTATAAGAAAATTCGTAAATGTTTATTTACATCTATTTGAATTTATCTTGAATCTTTTTTATATGCTACAAGATTCTGCAATAAAATTATTTACGATAAAGAAATATTATTAATAGAGAATCGTAAGACTGCACGACTATTTATAGTAATATTCTATAAAATATCAAATGGCCATAACAAAAACTATCTTAGAATTACAAAACAATACTGAGAAAATTTTATTCTTTTGCAGTCCTTCATGCATATAAAAAAAACAAGGCATCGCCTACAACATATTCAAGAAGATGTCATCATCATTTTTGAAAGTGATTTGTATTACAATACATAAAAGAAGTCATGTATTTATTTAACAACAAAAAATTCTAAAATAAATTCAAGTTTTGTGTTTTGCAACAAAAGATTTCGGGCAATTATTTCGATAAACAAAGTTAGGAAAAGGAAGGCTTTTGGAAGAACAATCCTTTTATAGAACAAGAAAACGATTTGGCGGATTCTCAAGAGATTCGGTCATTCCAAACCATCCCACAGTCCCCAGTGGGAACTTTTTTTAGATTTCTTAACGGAATTCCGAAAGAGAAAGGCACAAAATCGATCACCATTTCCCGTATCGACTTGTACAAGCAACAAGGCAATCGTTTTCAAAATCAAACGTGTTTATCCTTGTCTCTTACCATCCGCGCATAGAAAACCGATCCATCCTTTACAGGGGATCTATCAAAAGCCTCTGTTCTTAATTTTCTAAGGAAGAATTTCTCCCAAATGAAATCGAGCGCAAAACGAAGATGGGGTAAGAAGGGGAAGCGAAGGAAGAAGGTTGGGAGTGTTAAAGTTAGAAACAGGAATAAAGAGGGGGGCTAGCAAAAAGAAAAAAATATATTTCTTTTCTTTTACGGGCAAATCGATGCATTTTGCTACCTTTAATTCTGTACATTGTTCCAGGCTGCCCCGAAGAATGAGAATTCCTGAAAGGAAAAATATAAGAATGCTGCTGCTGGCTGCCAGTTCTGAGCGTCACGCGAGGCCGATGGAACATCCTCGGGATCGATGGCGCAAACGAACAGGAGGATCCGACGGAGGGGGCGGAGAGCCCTTTCGAAGTTAGCTGCGAGCTAACTACGTCGGCGCTTTGGAATTTATTCAGCGCTTTAAATTGAACATACCCGCCTTTGCCTTGGCTGGTGACTTCAGGTGGGGCCGTTCCCTTGCCTACATAGGCTCCTAGAATTGGAAGCTGGTGTCAGTCGAAAGGTCTTGGCAAGCTCCCCCCTGGAAGAGGAATTTAATTTTGGATAGAGTGAATTTTGGAATACCGGGTGCAGCAGCATCAGAACTTAGAATTAACTCTTGTGACTTACCGCTTACGGAAAGCGAATGGTAGCCTCACTCTTCCCAACATCACACGGTGTTTTCTTTGTTAAATAGCTCACACTCCTAGATTGATGTGCATTTTCTCTGGGTTCGTTGTGAATTCCTCCCGTTTCTTGACTTCTCAATAATGCATTGTATTATAAATAAGAAAGCAGTTCTAGCATACTCATGCTATAGTTGAAGTATAACTTCATTTTCATTACAAAAAAAAAGAACTTTGTTTTCGTTGTTCTTCACAGAAAATAATTAAAACTTCATTTTTAGAAAACAGAACTAGTGAATAAATATCTATAATAAATAATACAAGTATCAGAATGTATTTAAAAATTCATTGATAAATGCCATGATCAACATATCAATTTTTGAAATCCTTTTTGTAGAATGTTGATGCCTTGTTAAAATTAGTAAATAATTAAAAATTAGTAAATCCCATTTACCATAGAGCACTACGGTATATACCACAGTGCTATAATTTAAATAATCTAGATTAAAATTGTTTGAGCAATGGTTCAAGAATCTCATTTAGAATAAGTTTATTATTCATACTTGAATTTTCTGTGATTGACACAGCAAAGAAAGCAGTATTATCATTTACTATTTCATCCTAAATAAGAAATATAAATTAAATTGGTAAATAGATGTGAAATATGACTTTTCCCATAGCTTGTCTTTTTAAAATAATTTTACTACAATTTGTGTAATTTTTCGTCAATAACAAAATATTACCGTTTTTATTAGGGACGAAAATTATCAAAAATCTATATTTGCTTATCATGTATTCTTGTCGATGCTATAATTAGTTGGCTGCTGTAAATAAATTAACGAAGACCCTTGCAAAGACTGTAATCTTCAAATTCATTATTGCCTTTTAAAATAATTAATTTAAAAACTATATTTAAAATTTAAAATATATAAAACATAAATAATGGGGGAAAATACTTCTCGTGAAAGAAAAAGCATTGATGCTCTATTTGCTGTTTGATTTATGTTTTGGCTATCTCTTGAAACTACAAAAAGTATGCATAATATGAACATGCTTAGTTCATACGGTTAGTAACTTAGTAAAATAATAAAAAGATAGTATTATAAATAAATTGTTGTGGCTTGACTTGAAAATTTTACACATTTTACCATAAGAGAAATACATTCAACGTGAAAAGGCTGATAGTAGTTTTGATACCTGTCATAAGATGTCTATGATTTTATTATGCTTTATAAAAGGATTTTAAATTTAAATGTTATCATATACTTGTTCATGCACATAATTATAACCTTTATATTTGATATTAAATTACTCAAACTATTTCACTAATTATAAAAAATACTGTACTATAGTAAATAAAGTAATAATATTAACAGTATTATTTTATTTCATTATTATAAGTTAACAACCAAAAGATGTTCTTAAAAGAAGGGATACACTAATGACGCTGCGCACGATATTTAACGGTCCATAAATTTCCATTTCTCAGTTTTCTTTCGTAATCTTGAAGATTTTGTTTTTAATAACAAAATCTAAATATTAATCAAACTGCTTGAAGCAAATTGCATTATTCTTCGCTTAGCATTTCTTGCATAAATAAATCTAACCATAAACCTCGTCAGAAAATCGTTTGCAGTTTTTTTCGAATTAGCTGCAATCTGTAAAACTGGTTTCTTAGCATAGATCCTCCTTCCGCAGAAAAAGTTACACAACGATTTATTGATTTCACTCCGAATGAGTAAATTAGTGTTTCATCCCTAAGTTAGTTATTATATAAATGGCATCAAAGAAAATGTATAACAATTATTTTGTCCGTGGGCTTTCTTCTTAATTCCTTTTTTTTTTTTCAGAATCGTCGACCTGTTTATCTTCCTTTTTCCTGATTATTACATTCCTCGCTTTTCTTTATATTCGATCTTCCTTACGTAACACGAAATTATTGCTCGTTGCCGTCTAATAAAGTTAATAGGAAAACGTAATTTTTTCTATAAAAAATGAGTAAGCTGTAAGTAATAAGTCAACAACGACTTCGTGGTTTCTGTTAACATTTCGGTCTTTAATGCTAATAAGGAAATTGTCGTTGATTTTTTAATGTATTTACATACCCGTAAATGACAATATGTTTTCTATACATTATGATACCGTTTCTGTCCTACTGCTGTAATATAATAATTCTTCTATTATATGCCTTTTATACCTCCCTTTTTTCTATGTATTTTTATTACCGTATGTACATCTTTCGTTGTACAAAATTTACTATCTACATATACTAAAATAAAGATAGTGTACACTATTTATTGTATTGCGTTATTGATAATGATTTATAAATCTGACTAAACTACTAAATACAATGCTTAAATTCTAGTTATATTTAAAAGAAACTAAATATTTGCTATTTAGTAATCTGCCGGATCAAATGGACAAATAATTTATTTATTTAGTTAACCTTTATTAGTTAAATTTATAATATTTATAATTAATTATATAGATTGATTAATTAATTTTAAATGTAGTATATTGGAAGATATTTGAAGTAGAAAATGAAGTTTTTTGGAATGATATCAAAGTACATAGGGATTATAACATTTTTATGGAGCAAAATAATGTATTGATTATTGGTATTTTTTAAATCGAAATAGTTATCCAACCAGTAATTCAAATGCGCCGCCTGTAAAAATTCTTTAAAAAAGCAGAAAGTGTGTGTTCCTAAATATTTTTAAATTGATATAACAATTTAAAAACATCGCAAATTAGTAACTGTATTTAATTATGATTCCGTTGTTGCAAAATCTTCACCACGCAGTCATGTTTTAGAATAGCAATTAATTATTCAGAATATCTTTTTTTTTATAAGTTGAATGACTGAGGTAAAAACTTTATCCCGAATTACCCAAACAATCACACTTTATCATTTACTGATGGAGCATCATTTGGAAATTGAATGAAATGAATGATTGATTTAAATATGATAACTGTAAATGAAATTTTAACAATTTTCAATGCAAATCAAATAATTTTGCATCTTTACGGTAATATCAATTACGTTATTACCTAACCACCTTTACCGGTCGTTTGGTTCAGCAGGATTAATGAATGCTAAAAATTTTAGTTAAATATTTTGTATGATTTGATCTTAATGAATTTTTTGGAAATATTTTTAAGCTTCGTTTTGATGGATATATAAGCCATAAGAAATCTCATATCATTATTTTCATTGAGCTGTATATTTTCCTAATTTCCTATTTTTATGTATTCAATTATATTAAAGAGAAACGCAGCAATTTTTAAAAATAAACACGCTTTAAATAATTTTCAGTTTTGCTTGATTCTGAAATTAAATCTTAATTGTAAATATAACATATTTTCGAAGTTTCTATTAAAATCAAATCTTGTACTAAGATTCTTTCAACACTAGTCATCTCAGGCAACCAGCTGGTTCACCGAGAATATTGGTTAAATTTGATTTCAGATAATTCGTTTAAATATTTCATGCACATGATTCCCCGAAATATTTAACATTCAATCACATTATTTTAACTGTTTTAATTAAGTTATGTTGATTGTATACATGTACCTTTCTAATAAAAGTAGTCTCACAATATCATAATGCAGTGAAAAACTCAAATATTGGTTCAGCTATCTCCTAAATTTCGAGATATTGTAATTTCATCATTTTATTTGTCTTCTAAACCACACAAATATTGAAAAGAATGGCCTTCAAAATAGAAGAGAATCATGCAATTAAGTATTTTATAAAACAATGAAAATGGTTTGAATTTCAGGGCAGTAATGTAATCCAGTGTTGAAAATTAAAAAATATGTTTAAAAAATAGCAAAAATTTGCTGGATTATTAAATTGACATAATAAAAAATACATTTTTTTTTTTAAATTCGAATTTAGTTTTGTGCAATATTTTCTGAAGTTATCACGTCAAAATGCCAAATTTGCATTAAAATTCAATGTAAATTTAAATAGAAATTTAGTTAAAATTTCACGATATCAATTCGATATGCACATTCTTACACTCCAAGGTACGTATATGCCAAAATTCATAGCTTTTAGATCAAACAATTTGGTCTATAAAGCCCCAATATACACAAACGCGCATTCATCTTCATTATTAATAGAGATTTCTTAAGAATGAAATCATTCATCGCTGTAACTTTTCCTATACACGATTATTCTGTGCTGGGAAACCAGTTTCATAGATTACGTGTTGTTAAACATTACTTCGAAATTCAATTAAAATAATCAATGTTTATTTATTTTTAAAGTATGGGAACATATTTTACGAAGAATGATGATATCTTTTTAAACATTTTTAGTACCACATAATAATTTTGGGATTATATAAATAAAGAAATAATCCGAGTTGAAATATAAAAGTTATTTTTTAAAAAAAATATTTGAATATATGTCATAGTAACATAGGAGAAATATTTTTAACCCCTTGCCTGCCGCGGGCGTATATTTACGCCTCGCTAAGCCGATGCGTTGACTGCCGCGGGCGTATATATACGCCTTTCCGTAGTACGCTTCGAAAACCGGTGGCACTGGGGAGCGAATCTCGTAAGATTTCCTTGGCAGGTAAGGGGTTAATAAGTGATAGAAAATTCAACTTTTTCTGCATACGATCCTTCTATGATGGGAAACCAGTTTTACAGATCACAAGTTGAAAAACATTTAATCTAAATTCAATTTAAATATTGTTTTATTCGCTTTTAAAATGGGAGGCAATCTTTAACAAAGAATAAACACATTTATTTAACCAGTTTTAATTACCACACAATTATTTTAAGATTATATAAATGGAGAAATAATCTCAGTAAAAAAATAAAAAGTTATTTTAACAAAAATATTAGAATATATGAAATAATAATATAAGAGTTGTATTTTTGATTAGTGATTGTAAACTCAACTTTATATAGCATTACTTTTTATGATTTAATCTTTATTGAAAATAATAGCTATCAGAAAACTGTAGATTTCAAGTTTATGATCAATCACTTCACTCAATTATTATTTGCCAAGATTTATAGTCAAATTTTTTATTCATACTTTATTTTATAAATAAAAAGATTTCATTATCCGAGATTAAAACATGTTTTTTTTTATTCATTGCATCTTAACTTCACATATTCTTATCATATGAATCGCCATCCTAATCATGAAAATAAATTTCATCTGATTTAAGATGGGCATTGTAATTAAGTTGGCTAATTATTGATGGGCTAGTTTTAATTATTTATCTTTTTATGAATAAAAATATAATTTTAGATAAAAATGAAATAAGCTTGATAATTATTTATCAACTAACTATAAATATTTTAATTTATTTCCTTTCTAAGTTGCAATCATTTGAGACACATAAGCACTATCATAGCAACAAGATTGGTTTCATTCTTTCAAGTGACTTATTTATTAGTTAATCCAAATGAATAGAACATATTGTGTATTTAAAATCCAATTAAGAATCTTTTTTAAATATATTATATAGGAAAAAAATATAGTATCCTTGAATCCATTTTATAAAACTTTAAATAAAGCTCTCACTTTTCGCAACTTAGGAAAACTCATATCACTTTTATTTTTTTATTCTTGATATTATAAAAATTAGGAAGAAAATACGTTGAAGTTACTTGTTTTATCATTTATGGCTGTCCAGTCTTGCTATTAATCTTTCCCCTTAAGATAGAATACACAAATTTCATAAATCCTTATTGCGAACATTACGTTATTTTTGCTTCGTTTAATTTATCCCTCTGTTGCCATTCACTGTCTCGACATTTTTACGAAAACCTTTAACAGTGAGTATGAAAACCATAAGAAAAAGAGAAACAGAAGACGAAAAAAAGAAAAGAAACGTGCAGCTAGTTTAATTAAAAGCAACTTTCATTTAAGATTTAGCCGTATTCTTATACTCGATGTAACAACAATTTTCATCTTATTACAAGAGTATAAAACTTTAAAAGTTACAAAAAAAAAACCTTAGCTAGCAAATAATTAATGCAGTTGACCGCTTTTAATTAAGTACTGTGCTGCTGTCCCTGCCTTCTTTTGACTTATTCTTATGAAAGTGAAGTCATATTAAAAGAAAATGGTGCTTTTGTTCAAATCTCGCGAATCATTATGGCATTTTAAATTCCTTACAAGGTTGTTTTATTCAAGCGAGCGTCTAGCTTTTGTATGGATTCAGTCGTTTTATCAAGAACTGTTCATATGATATTAGTAACATGTCTTTTAGGTCCCCATTTATCCTTGGATTGTTTTTCATGTAGCATATAAGATTTCTGCATGATAACTATTTATATTAATGCACAAAATTTAATATTAATTATAAATTGAATTTTTGTTGAGTAGAATAAATAAAATATTTTAACTTTAATTCCTTAATTAAAATCATAAAAGATTTCGTGATTTCTATTCTGAAATGATAAAAATTGTTTGTGTTGTCTAGAGTCAATGAAAGAATAAAATTTTTACCTTTAATAAATACTTATTCACAAACAAGTAAATCGGATGTATTTAAAATTGCTATTTTATTTCATTAACATTTAATTAATATGATTGCAGCAAAAGTTCTAATAATATTAAAATTTCGTTTAATATTTTACCTTAAATACAGTACATGTCTTTAATTGATTGATTTAAAAAATAGTGCTTTCTATAATCAGAAAAGAAACGCATTTTATGCAAAACTTTTAGCTATTTTCCGCTAATAAGGGTTTAATTTCGAATTCATCAAAAGAAAGTATATGATTTAAAGAATAAAAAGCAAATTTGAAACAAAAAATCCTATTATTATTATTTTTATTGAATTTTTTGGATGATACTGATGTAAATTAAGCATTTGCTTGTTAATTCTTTAATTAATTTAATCAAAATTTATCTAATTTTTGCACCTCTGATATATATATATATATATATATATATATATATATATATATATATATA
>JAPMOQ010023086.1:564854-591942 GCA_026543055.1 Argiope trifasciata
TATATATATATATATATATATATATATATATATATATATATATATATTAGTATTCAATACTCAGAGAGTTGTTGGCAGGCA
The DNA here is from genome assembly GCA_026543055.1 of Argiope trifasciata. Lineage (NCBI taxonomy): Eukaryota > Metazoa > Arthropoda > Arachnida > Araneae > Araneidae > Argiope > Argiope trifasciata. Next base: position 564,936 of record JAPMOQ010023086.1, read on the forward strand.
TCAAGTGGAATAACAATTAAAAGATCACAAAATCTAGCAAATCACTTTGAGGGGCTGAAAATTCATTCTGTATCACGTACATAGATTCTACATCAGGCTGTAATGACAAAAAGGGAAATAATAATTACAAAATTATTTATTTAATCAATTAATATAAGAGCTAATGGAAGTGAGGGTTACTGAAGTCATTTCCCAGTCTACAACGACATAAAAATGAATTCCGGGAATGCAGGAGGATACCATGCATTTGATGTCTTTAGCAACAATGACAATCCGTGCAATAAGATCTTCCGTTGTGCCAAAAGCGTAGCATAAAAGTGTGATTTAAGGTGACCACACAGGAAAAATATAGCCCGTATTTAGATCCGGTGAATGTTTAAACCAAACAATAGATCCTGCGAGTCTAGTTCACTTTCTTGGGTATGTAACATCAAGGCGATTGTGCAACTCACGGGTGAAATTTGCATCAAGCATGAACAACATACCTTGCTGCATTGCAGGTGATTCACTTTGCAGCATTTTCAAGACGACATAAGAAAAAAAAACTTTTCTCCGCTCAGGCAGTAAATTCAAATCCAAGAATAATCACTAACTTTGACATAATATATCTGTTGCGATGTTAACTATGCATTGGCATGACGAATATCTATTGCCTACATATATGCATTACAAAAAATCTTGGAATCAAATCTTCATGCGTTTTTCAAGGTTTTCACTCTCTCAACGTGGTTTGAGAAACCATGTCCCATCGCAATTTTTGTTCCTTTTTATGTCTACTTATAACCTCCTGAAATTTCCGGTTCATTAAAAAAACCATATCCATTGCAAATAGTTTTTTAAAGTAATAAGGTAAGTTACTATTCTTTTTCAGGCTATTTGTTCAATCAAGAAATTTAAAGATATTTCTTTTCGTCCAAAATATTTCTTTTCATCATAAAATATATTAAGATGTCTTTCTAACAAGCTTCAGATAATAATTTTAATGTCCTTAGAATGGCTGTTGTCATAAATAATTTTAATTTGTAGCTTTTTTCTTTTGTATAGTTTTCAGTTTTTTCAAGCATTTCGATGTTTTTCAATTCAGTAGAATTAATATTCACATTCACATAATATAATATTTTAAATTTTATCTAATTTACAAAATTTAGTTTTTATATTTCTGTGAATTAAAAAATTTGAATTATCCAATTTTTTCAATAAGTCCAATTTATCATAAAATTATAGATTTTGTAGAATCATCCCTTTTGGGTCTCTCACTACAGAGTTACTTTGTATGAATAATGCATCTATAAAGTTTAACAATCGAGTAACATTAATGCCTTTTATTCACTAAGGTAAGAGAAATCAATCTCTGTCAGACACTGGTGATAAATTGTCATCTTTGGTGTTGTAATTCGTATTAATCTTCAAACAAAATGTCAAGATTTAACTTATTGTATTCTAATTGCTCTTCAACCTTTTATTTCATCTAAGTTTGACATTCAGCATTTGTTTGATGTACAACTACCCAATCGAATTTTTTTTAACGTTTAAAGCTTATTCCTCAATATGCGATATTTCGTATTCATAGTTATCATCATTAATTTGATTAATACAAATGGTAGCGATATTTTTTTCAAGAAAAAGAGTATCAGGAAACAAACCATTATTGAATATCGCACCATTTTATCGTAGTATTTGATAGATGAAATTTATCTAATAGCATAACAAAAACTTTTCACAGTTTTAATCAGTTTTGAAAGAAAAAAAAACATTATTTGAAATGCATTATATTCAAATTAAATATTTATTTATAAAATCTACTGAGAGATTCTTTTATATTAAATAAACCATTCTTCTTTTTCATTAGTGATAATTTATACTAAATTATAAATTTTACTTACTAAAAATAAATATTACTTACTAAATTATATTTAAACAAACATATCTTGATAGCATCTCACTGCATATATTTTGTTCATTCTTTAAACGAAAAGAAAAAATGTATTCATATTCCATGGAGCATTCATAATTTTATAATTGAACCTATTTTGAAATGTCTTCATGAAAGAAAATGAAATGAAATGATGAATATTTGACAAGATCTCGGATTAGAATTTTTTTCTTAACGATGATTTGAAAATGAATTTTTTTTCTTTCGACGATTTCAAAAGTATTGAATCGTCTTCCGATGATTACAATACTTTCTCTTTGTATACTTCATATACTAGAAAATAATAAAATCATTTATATTTTATCAAACATTCATATCCATTAAATCTTTTATTCTTTATTAACTTGATTAATAAATCATAATAATTTCCATCTGAGTCCGATATTGGACCCAATGTAAAAATTAGGCTGCCTTCATATAATATGAATATATCAATTAAGAAGAAAATAATTTATAATGATTTTTTTTACAATTTTCCTTTTTATTAGCTGAGTGGAAAGTAAATAATATTATAGTTATTACATAAATTATTTGCCAACTTTTCGATTTGTAATCCGCTGTTTTTCGCCTTTTTGTTATATTATTAAATTAAAAGTTAATTTTTGTTACTAAAAGATATCGAAATATGATAATGTATCAATTTTTACAATAGTAATATATTCATATAAAAAGTAATATATTCATATATTACTCTATAATTTTAATGCTCATATATATTAAACAGGCATTCAAATAATAATTGTGATTAAGAAATAACAGCTTGTTTAAATTACCATCGTTATTAGTCTTCTTCCATTTTGGTATTGATAATTAAAGAATATAACAGTAAGACATTTAAAAAATTCGCTTATTAATATTTATCCTTAAAAAAATATGAAAAGTATCTCGGTTATTTTTGAAGCGTAAGCAACACTCAATCAAATATTGTTTTCATATTGTTTTTCATTTGCTTTTCTTCTCATTCAAATAAAAAATTATTACACAGGTTTCTTTTTCTGAATTTTTAAGGGGAAATAAATAATGTCAAGAAAATATTTTGAAATCAAATTTTTGTGTGTTAATTTCCCGGTTTCAATGCACGCATGTGTGTGTTTGTCCGATGAACGATTTACATACTCGAAGATAACTCGGTTTGTAGCTGTTAAATTTTACCTATGGTTGAAGCCAATTATAAAATTTTACAACCAATAATAATGTTCCTTTTTATGACATCAATTTATTTATTTGTACAAAACCTTTATTTATTAAATAATTAGAGATTTCTATGGCTTACTTTAAATATATTTTTGTCCTTGGTATTTTAAATATGACTCCTGAATTTAGGTAATATTCTTTCCAAATTATCGAATCCATACAAAAAAAAATGAAAGGCTATATCTTCGGTATATCTTTGAAAGTAAAGAGAAAAAAATACGGATTAATGTTGTCTTCTTATTTGAACGCTTCGTTTATACAAAAGAAAAAAATCTTGTATACAAATGTGCAGTCAAGTATATAAACGAACGCGCTGAAAAATGAATTAAAAGAACTAATTGCTTAAGAAAATTCAAATGAAATGCATGCAATTTTCATAAGGGAAAAAAGTATAATGTTTATTGCACTCATAATGTCTATGTTATATATTGTAAATGCGGTTATATTTAAAATGTATTACTTTTTTTTGTTATAGAGATAACATTTTAAAACAAGACTATATAAAGTCATTTGCCTTTTCTTCCTCTTTCTCTCTTTTTTTTTACCATTTTCATAAATTCAGTATGTTTCATGGTGTTAAGAAATCCTTTTGAAGGTATATTTTGTTGAGCAATGTAATGTAATATATGTTTTCTATATTAATATTATCAGTGAACTTATATTAAATACGTGCAATTTTTTTTTGTTATAGTGATAATATTTTAAAACAAGATTACATAAATTCATTTTTCTTTATCTTGTATTCTTTTCTTTTCTTTATCATTTTTAGTAGTATGCCTATATGAGTACCTATGTAATATGCATTCCCTCTGTATTACAATGTTAATAAATCTTTTCAAAGGGTGGGGAATATTTTGTTGAATTAAAAACTTTTTATAATGATATAATTTGCATTACATAACAATAAAACTGTATATTTTTTTCCTTTACAGGCTGCACTCCTAAGAATGACCAGAATCCGAGACACTTCACTGCTACTCTGGGTGAAGACGTCATTCTGTGTTGTGACTTCGAATATCCAGAGGAGAAACCCGTGCCCTATGTCATTCAGTGGCAGAAACAAGGGATCAAAATTCCAATCTATATCTGGTATGACGGCTACCCACCGCACGCGGGGGATGGTTACGAGGGCAGGGTGTCACTTGCCGAAAAGGCCTCTCTCAACCTCACCAATGTGCACGAGAGTGACCAAGGGTGGTATGAGTGCAAAGTGTATTTTCTTAACAGACCACCGGACTCGCCGAAGAATGGCACATGGGTCCATCTGGACGTGCACGGTGAGAGTCGTTTTCATTTATTAAAATCCTTGTTAGTGATTTATCCTTGTTCTTACAATAATCTTAATAAATCCTTGTGACGTTATTATTAAAATCATCTCCTCAGCAAGATGGTTAGTTAGTTAGATGATGGAGTTTAATGGCGCTAAAACCACTTCTGATCATACAGCGCCAACGACAAGGTATATGCAAGCCTATGGTTCGTAAAATGGTTACGTTTTAAAAGGTTAATCAAAATATCTGCTTCAAAACTCTATTCAAGACCTTAAAAAAATTTGCACAAATGAACTGTCACATAGATTTAAAACATTATTAAAATGATAAAATACTTAAATAAGGTAAAAGAAACCAATCGTTTTTAAAAATGTAAAAAGTTGAGGATGAGGAACTTTATGAAGGATGTCTTTTAATGCAAAATGAGGGGAACGAAAACACCGAACTCGTTGAGAATCAAAACGTGGACATTCCATCAGTATGTGCTGAATTGTCAAAAGGCATTGGCATAAAATACATCGAGGGGCGGGCTCCCCCAACAACAAATGCCTATGTGTGAGTCTAGTATCCTCAGCAAGATGGGAAAGAACAATTGGTGATAAACAAACTATTTATAATTATCTGGCAGCTGTCCGGTACACTGTAATATCGACATTCGAAATTCATATGTAGGATATTTTCTTGAATTGTGACCTAGTAATTAATATCTAAATCGTTATGGATAGTCTGTGTTACCTATTAAAAAGCATTCTAAATGTTTTAAAGTATTATATTTTATGCCACTTGAGTCAATAAAAGTACTGTTGAAAAAAAAGTTCTGATGCCTAAATTTTTACATAGTAAATGTTTGTATATTACATAGATTTATTAAAATAATTTGAGTTCATTGATTTCTTTGAAAAAAAAATATCAAGCCTTAATTTTTTTATATTTTCTTATCCTATTAGATATATATACTAAAATATTTTCGGCCTATTAATTTCTTTGAACAAAAAAAAAATTTATGAAACCAAACTTTTTATATATTTTCCTGTCCTACTAGACATATGTAATAAAATATTTTTGGCACACTAATTTTTTAACAAAAAAATACTGTTCTGACATCAAAACGAACCAGTTTATGAAGCTTTGGATTTGAACTATTGAAAATCTCCAACAGAAAACTCTGTATATTGATTGACGCATATTCCTCCAAGCGATATTTGAAATCGTTTAAAAATGCTCTTGGCTCTAAATCGCGTAGAAACAAGTCAATGCCTTCAATGATGATATGGTCGCTATAGCTTACTACCAGCTTGAATTGTCAACTACGACATTTTATATAATTATAATTTTGATTACAAATGTGATGTCTAAAGTCATTTATTTCCCATAATAGTGACTACATTCAAAGACTGATTTATACTTGTAGCTAAGAATGTGAATTCTAAAATGCTCAATATTTCAAAATTTCTCTTGAAAAAAAAATTGTTCAAAAAAAACTTTGCTGCATAAAATTTCGGTTATAAAGTTTACGTCAGAAAATAAAGTATAAAAATGTCGAGTACAAAGTTGACGTTTGTATGCTGTGTTGTCATCTACAGAATCAAAGACAAATTTCATGCAGAAAAAAACAAGGAAGAATTGTCTTCTTTATTCTGAAATTCGAAACAAGTTTTAAAGTTAATATTTTCTGTTTCAATTTTTTTTTTAAAATTTAGCTAAGCTATAAAGATATAAATTTTTCTTGAATTTAAAGAAATGTTTTGCAAGTTTTACTTTCTTTTTATCTATTAAAAAACTTTGCACAGATTTGAATTTTCTTTAAAGACAAATATAATAATCAGTTTTTTTATTGGATATTTTACTACTCATATGATTATGAAAGCAGCTAAGAATCTTTTTCATAATCACTTATTTTAATTCGTTGTATCAATATAATTTTAGTGCTGATTTTATTTCTTATTTTCTTCTTAAGTTTTAAATAAATAATGAAAAAATCTACACAATTAATTACATTGTGCAAAAAGCTGCAATATCATTGTTACATCTTCACAATATTGTCCGGTATTCATATTCGAAGAATACTTTTGATGTGTCGGGTTTAATTTTATACTAATAGGAATGATATATTTTATGCTTATGTTGTATTTCAGGTTATTTATTCCATATATAGAACTTGAAATAGAAAAACGCGAAATTTCACATTTTAAAATTCGTGGTTTGATTCACAATTTAATAAAACTAAAATATACAAAATTAATTTGTTCCATTTTCTGTTTTCAGCTCCACCCCATTTTAAAATGAAACCTCCCGATGTTGTATATGTTAAAGTGGGAGAATCTGTGTCTTTACCCTGTGAGGCAGAAGGAACACCACCACCTAACCTCATCTGGTATAAAGTAAGTATTAACTTTAGTAACAGGATTTAGAGAGAATAAAAATGAAGAAAAGTTGCTTCCATTGCTGTATGTTAGATATAGATTTTAGCTATCTAAAATGTTCCATAGTCATTTCAAAATCAGCTCCACAACTGCATGTAAAAAAAGAAAGAAAACTGGTTACTCGTAACTTTATTTTTATGAAATTATGGAAAGAAATTATTGGTTGGAAAACATGTTTAAATAAGTCTTCCTAAATTACACATAAGTGTTCTTAAATTATTTTAAAAAGCATACGTTATTTTAAAATACTGGAATGTATATAATATTTTAAAGGTGATTTCATTCTGAATTTCTGCTATGTTTTAAATCCAAGTTTCTTATAAATTAGGTAAACAAAACCATAATGAAACGTACTTCATTTTTTAAAAAGTTTCTTGAATTTAAAGGCAAACTATCCATTTCAGCTTGTGAGTAAATTTTACGACTTGTTTTTTAAAAAAGATTTAACAAAAAAATACAATCCAAAAATTTCTGTAAAATCCTGTCTTGTTTAAAATGGATATGTCTACTGAAAAGACACATTGACGAATATATCCAATATTATGAAGAAAAGTTGGAATATAATTATTAAATTGATAATCTAAATTTCACCTTTTTTTATAGCAAATGTAGTATTTCTGTGAACCAAACAGTATGATTTGTGTGGTATAAGATAGTCCAAAAAATATATGAAATTAAAAGTAATTCCTTGTTTAGTTGCAAACTACGCCTCATAGACACTGTGGTTTCCTAATCTATGAGTATGACATTTCTTTGCAATGAATACTATAAATTCAATTATGCATTATTTGCATTAGATTTTTAAAAAATTCGATATTTTTTATTTGTAGAAGTTTTACAAACCGGCTGCACCGGTCTAATGTGTACAGAACAAATTTTAGAGCACGCGATGCCTGTCGACCTCTGAAGAAGGCACCGGGCAGAATTTTTTTAACTTAAAAAAAAAAGTCCTAGAGCTTCGCTACCGACGGGAACGGGAATTTGGTAGCTTCGCTAGCACACTGAACACAAGGATAGTGTGGGATAACAGGAACAGTACATACAAACAAATATCCTTTCCTAACTGCATCAACCCTTAATATATATATATATATACAGTCCACTCCCCCTTCATCCATGCTGCAGATTTACCCGACATCCATTCTTGCACATTGCCTACATCACAAATTATTAATGGAATGAACGTTAAAGCAGCAAACGAATTACGAAAACTTCGAAGAATTCCATTGCAGCTATCTTTTCACGTGAGAATGCAGATGATTTCGTAAACTACGATTTCAAGCGATTTTTTAGAGGGCATACTAACAATTGAAAACAAATATTTCCTATTCATATTTACATTAAAAAATAGAATTGAATTTCTTATTAATTGTAAAAAAAATTTCAACGATAATATAGAACAAAATTAAAATCCATACGCGATATTTTTTATGTAACATTTTTCATAAAATAGTTGTATTTCATGTACAGCTCAACTATTGTAAAAAGTAGTAAATAAAACAGAATTAAGGTGGGTTCACACGAGGCTTTTTATTGTCCGCAAACATGGTCTCTCTGCTGTTGTCCCGGCATTGTCCCCGTGTGAACACTTGAGACAACGCGGACAATGTTTGTCCCGACGGGACAATCATTTGCCATTGTCCCGTTGTCGTCACGTGATTTTCCAAAAGTAGGCGTGATCTTCTATTGCGGACAATAATAAGCCTCGTCTGAACCCACCTTTAGGGCTGCTAGAAGAATGTTTCGTTGGATTGCCATATTGGCGATAAACTCGGGGGCACGCTATGCTTCACTTCACCCTTAATTCTTAATAATTCCAATTATCTTCTGTTTCAAGAATGTTTTCTTAAAAACTGATTAAATATTGAAATCTAATTTTAATTTGCTTTCTATATAAAACATTATACATTTATCTTTTCATCTTGAAAATCAGAAGTGTTTTATGCCCATACAATCTGTTTAAACAAATATTTGAAATTTTGTTAAAGATTTGACTTAAATGTATTATTCTGCGAAGTCAACCAATAATAAAAATTATTTAGTGAATCTCATTCTAATGCTTTCTGTTATTTTTATTTTATTTTAATAATTCTATAAAAAGTTATATTTAATACAGGATCAATCTTAACAAAGTTATAACAAATTTACTGTTCTTTAAAATTTCCTTGACGAACTACTTGAAGATAATATTTTTTTCTAAAAGTACTATTTTAATTATGAGAAATGTATAAAAATATTCCCTAAAATGTAAGTGCATGAAGGTAGTCTCATCTTCATTCGTATTGTTGTTATATTAAGATATGCCTTTATTGTGATAATGTTGTGGAGATCTTGATATTTAGTTGATAACATACAAATATTAAATTTCACAGAAGATAAAAAGTTGATTCAATAAGGTTTCATTATTGTAAGTGAAATATTGTTAAAAATGGCCAAAGAATAAAAGGACTTGCATGGAATAGAAATTTCTATTTCAATGTTCAGTCAAATGATACCTTTCTCCCAAATGAAAAAAAAATATATTTTTTGTTCTGAAATCCTATGAAAAAACTGCATAATTTATAATTTTTGCTTTGTTTTTAAGAAAGGAATACAGGTAAAAATATTAACTATTTTCACTTTGACCATATGTTTTCCCGAAGCATATAAAATACTAAAGGTATTGCTAAAGTCTGTACTTTTCCATTATACCGGCGCAGCCGGAAAATCGCTAATAATCCTGCAACCAACGCCAAACGGAATATTGCCAACGGTAACCTTTTGCCGATACATTTTGAAAGGAAGACGTGCCATTTTGTCATCTGCGCCAAAATGGCAACAGTGTGCTGTCGCCAAAAAAGTCTGCTTGGCGAGATTTTCACCGGTATAATGGAAAAGTACCCAAAAGTCTTATTTCATATTTTCTTCCTTAAGAAAAAAATAGTGTGGAAGAAAGTAGCTATATTATCCTATGGGGGGAAAAATAAGAAAATAGAAAGCAAATCCTTAAAAAATAACATATTTAAAAAGTACACTTTATAATATTGCTTTTTAATTAATGCTCCTGAGAATTTTTTAAAATACCTGCTTAAAATGTTTAATTATTTATGTTACTGGTTCACATAACTGGATTGATTCCATTTCATACCTCATTAAAATTTTGTCCATGTCTTATTTTTTCTCTTCCTCTTTTGTAACTAATATTTTGATATAGTTTATATTATATACAGTATATCCACATTCATTTTTCTGAATCTTTTTTTTTTCATTTATATGTACATTAAAAACTGCATAATAAGATTTTATGATATTCTTATTTTAGGATAATTTGCCTCTAGAGGAAAGCCGAACTGTCCAAATTCTTCCTACTGAATTAAGAATCAATAACTTGAGACAAACAGACATAGGAGATTATACTTGTATGGCAAGGAATAAACAAGGGACTGTAACAGCTACATCTAAAGTTATTGTTGCTGGTAATTTTATTTTTATCATTTGAGTTTATTCAACAATTATAATTTCCTCTCAGAATTTTGATATTATAAACAGATTGAATATATTAAAGCAATAATCCTATTTTATTCATTTTGTCATATTTTTTACAAAATTATCAGTATAACAAGAAATACAAACAGAAATTTTGTAAAATTTTACAGTTTTAATAATTTTTTTTCTGTTAAAATCTCTTTATTGTTGAATTTATTTAGATTGCAAGATCGTGTGGAACTTTATTTTTAAGAGTGTTTGTATTTATTCTAATTTATTTTAATCCTCTGTTCAGCACTCATAGTTGATTGTAATCGTAGAATCTTCTATAACCTAATAATCTTTAACTATGTTACTTTTATATGATATTTTTCAAAACTATAACTTCAATGTTCTGTTTTATATATTTTTCTTAAATTATTAATTAGCTTTTAAAATTGGCTTGATATTTATTATGAAAAATTTATGAATTTATTTTGGCTTAATTTCTTTTACTATAGCAAATTTCAAATTTTAATCCTCTTTTTTTTTCATTAACTAATGAAAATTAGGAAAACTCTCTTGTATTTTATTTAAAAAGGTTGTTATTTTGAAATATTAGTATATATCAATTTTTTGGGTAAATATATATTTTTTTTATTTATTTATTTTTCCATTGCTGTTCATTGATAGTTTTGTTTAAAATTAATATTTTAATATTTCTTTATTTTATTATCTTTAAAAAAATATTATTTTAAGACTACAATGCTACTTCATGTTTGATTTTAGTGAATTGACCCTATTGCTCTATTTTTAGTTGCACTATTATTAATATAAAAAAAATGAAAGGGGAAGGCAATGGTTTTACATAGCTAATAAAATCCAATTCATAAAAAATTAAAAAATTTATAATTTTTAAAAAAAGTAAAGAATTGAAATTATTTTGTTTTTAATTATCTTATAATAACAAGTTTAATCTTTAGTTATCATTTTTATAATTTAGCTATTAATTATCCATTATTTAAAAAAATTTCATCACTTCAAAAAAATGAAAAATTCATGCAAATTCTTCAGCTTTATTGGCACTTAAATATTTCATTTTAAGATCAGCATCTGTAATACATTATGAACATTTCAGCAGGGTTTCCTGCTCTTATATGTGCTTCTCATTAGACACTAAATTTTTTCAGTGCATTTATGTTATGGATCAGTACTTTCTAACATTCTACCAAAAATTAGCATGCATTAAATATATTTTCTTTTATAACAATAAAAAAAATGATTTTGAAATTTAATTGAAATAATCATTACTTCTGTTAAATTTTGCATTTTTTAGGTCCTGCTACTATAGTTACTCCTCCTCGTAATGTCACTAAACTTGAGGGTGATAGAGCGGAATTTATATGTGAAGCAAAAGCCCTTCCAAGTAATGTTACTCATAGGTGGTTCCATAATGGAGTTGAGATCAGCCAACTCTCTTGGTTAGAAACTCGCACAAGTGTTCGTAGAGATGGGACTTTGTTCATTAGCCCTACCTCAGCTGAGGACTCTGGAAAGTTTACTTGTGAAGTAACAAATGGTATAGGAACTCCTGATACTGCATCTGCATATTTAAGTGTTGAATGTGAGTCTAATTTTTTAAAATTGTATTAATTATTTGAATTATTTAGTCATATAATATAGGGAGGATTGTAATCTCATTTCTAAATTCTTTTAAAAACTATGTTTACAATAACACAAATTTTAAATAAATCAAGATGTTGATAGGGAGACTTATGAAATATGTAGACATTTTTAAAACTGTTTTATGAGTAAAATTTTCAAAATAAATTGTTGGAAATTAATTTTTTTTCATTACATAATTTGGTACTTTTCTATTATACCGGCGCAAATATCGCCTAGCTAACTTTTTGGCAATCGCATTTTGGCGCAGGCGACAAAATGGCCGCGATTTTCTATAAAAATGTAGCGTCAAAAGGTTACCGACGGCGATATTCCGTTTGGCGTTGGTTACATCATTATTGGCGACTTTTCGCCTGCACAGGTATAATGGAAAAGTACCCATAATTTTATTTATTTATTTTCCTTCCTATGGTTTCCTTTTTACATTAAGAAAAATATATTGAAGTTAAGTTTGCATTTGGAGAAAAGAACTAAAGTTTGACAATCGCCAAATTTATATTTTTATTTATCAGCAATTAAAAATTCAGTATTGTCAGTAAAAGAAGAAAATGCCCATTCTAAAAGTTTTAATTATTTTGATTTTGAACAATATACTCCCGTTTAATAGAAATTTGATGATTCTACACTGACAAATCTGATTAATGCTGAGTTTGGTAATGTAAAAAGTCTAAATCATCTAACTAAAAACTAAAAATCATCTCTTATATGTATATTTAAATGTTATTTTTCATACTTCCATTACATTTTTTTCTTCCAAATATTATTCATATATAAATAAATTGTTTTAATGTAATTCTTTATAATTAATCTTAGTAATTTTACATTGCCTCTTCTTCTTAATGGGAATACATTTTCTATTAATTACCGTAACTATGTAATAAATATCTTGTAATTCGAAAAGAAAATATGATTCAGTAAATAGTGTTCAATCAAAAGAAAAATCAAGTTTCTTTAATATGTTAACATCAGCCATTGATCATGAAAAAAAGTGCTATTTAAATAAGAATAGTATGATTTTAAAGTCTTATGCTTTTAATATTATGTTTTATAATTTTGTGTATTATCTCTCAATATATGTTAGGTTTTAAAACATTTTCTTAGAATTTTCTATATGTATATATGTTTAAGTTTCCTCTCACTTCAGAATATTTTACTTTACTTTTTTAGACTAAAACATACTTTAATACTTACATTTAATTTTAAATTAAATGAGTAATCATATTATTAAAAATTTTACTTCGGGAAAATATTATAAACATATATAATATGGCATTGAAATCTTAAAAAGTTTCATTTAAATTTTGGTAAAATAAATGAGATAATTGAGTTCTTTATATCTCTTTAAAAACATTTTAAATCTATAAACTTACTTCTAAAATTATTTTCTAATTAATTATTTTAATTCTATTCTTAGATCCTGCTCGTGTAACATTTTCACCAACCATCCAATATCTTCCTCTTGGACTCTCTGGAGTTATCCGATGTTATGTTCAAGCTAGTCCACCTTTTCAATTTATAACATGGACTAAAGAAAGCAGACAATATGATCCAAATTCCATACCAGGTGTTGTAACCCTGAACAATGGCTCTTTATTATTTCAAAGAGTGACACACGAAGATCAGGGACGATACCGATGTACGCCTTATAACATTCATGGAACAGCAGGAACATCCAATATAATGGATGTATTAGTAAGAGGTAATAAGAAAAAAGAAAATTTATTATTTAAGCTAATTTATTATTGTAATTGGTTACTTTGTTCTGTATTTAAATTATCTAATAATTCATATTTTTCATCCTTTCTTTAAACATTTTAATTAAAGCTTTTTCTAGTTGATAATGAAAATGTCATTTGTTGTCTTTCATGTAGCTTTCCCATTATACTGCTGATCAACTAGAAATCCATGATAGTTATTGGTCACAACAAAATTATAATTAAATATCAAACAGAAAAAGGATTTAGTGTTATCATAATACTAATGCTAGTATGACATTATTCTAAGTATGGCTATATTAATAATATTTCCTTGTTAGATGCACTCAACTCTTCAAATTAATTATTTAAAGGTTTCTACCTTCTAGCAATATTATTTATACTTCAAAGTGTATTTTCAGTTGCTTACATTAATCTTTATATATAATTTTATTTTGATGAAATCAAATGTTTTTTATGTATATGTATGAATGCAATTTTCAGAAAATCTATCAAATTTAATACAAAATATGTTAATTAATAAAGTAATATAACAATTTTCAGAATATCTATCAAATTTAATACAATCTAGGTCAATTAATAAAATAAGATAAACTGATAACATTTTCTTAAATTTGTGAATAAATTTTTCATTAATCAGAAGATGTTTACTAATTAGCATTTATATTATATATGTAGCATTATATTTTTAAATTGATTTGAATGTATTGATATTTCCTCCTCTATCTGTGGTAACAATCTTTATTTTCTTAAGAAATTTAGTGAATTTTGCTTAATTTTTATTAATTATTTTTTAATTTTCTTTTATGATTTAATTATATTTTAGAAACAAAACTGATATTTATATTAATCTGAATAATACTAAACTTATTCTAAAGGAATTGCTAAATGTTAATCATTTAGATGTTTGAAAATTAGATTTAAGAATATTAAGAAGGAAACTATTTGCTACTGAAAAACATATAAATCAGCAAAATAACTTCCAATATTAAAATTAAACAATATTAAATAAGTAAATAAATAAAAATTGCTTTAGACATATTTTTTAATGTTATTTAAATGTTCATGATTATTTTCAAAATATTTTTCAGTATGGTTCATAATTAAAAGAATATGGGATTATTTTTTTATATTGCTGCAAGTATGAAAAAAAACTATTTTTAGTGGCTTGATAATAAAAATTTAGAATATGTGCCATTTTTCTGTGTTTTATTGAATTTTCTGATCATTTGAATTCCCATGCTCCTTAAATTAACACCAATAATACATTATTTTAATATAATATACAATTGCTGTCATAATAATAAAAGTCAAAACCCTTCCATGTATAATTAACTATTAGTAATGTCTGAATCATATATTCAGTGTATTTTGACTCAATTGTAATAATAAATAACTATAATAATTGTAATAACTATATTAATACATGAATGTAACAAAATTGTTATTATTCCATCAAGTAAATATTTTCATTCTTTTATGTTTATTTCCTTAAAGTATCAAAAATACAGTATTATACTTCAGAAAATTTTATGTCATTAAAAAATCCTCATCAGGTTTTGTGTGAATGAGTGAAATTAATAATTAGTATTTGCTTTTTCCATTATATTATTTATGTAATTGATGCCTGCATAATTATGATTCCAAAAATATCTAAGAATAATTTGACACTTCCTATTATAGAAGAAGAAAAAATGGAAAATAATATAAGAGTAAACTATATTTTGAGTAAGATAGTAGGATCAAAGAAATGTGTAACAGGTGGCATGCCAAAAGAAATTATATCAAGCATCACAAAAAAATTTGTGAATCTGCCATTTGGGTCACTAAGAATACTATAAGATATAAATAATATAAATAAAATTGTTTGAGAACCATAATTCTTTTATTCCTATAACATAAATGTAGAATAAGTGTAAAAATATTGCACATTTATAAACAAACTTCTAAAGAAGGAACAAGATATATTCAAGTTCAATAGGACTATGTTTTACAAGTACATTTTTTAATTATTTTCATCTAAGTTCGGTTGTGAGAGCTAAGAATTATATAAATTTTTTCTACTGATGTTTGAAATTCCATTCCTGGAAACATTTTGGCTTTTATTTATTTTATTTGCCCATAATGCTTTTTAATAAAATATTTTATTTGCCTATGTTGCATTTCAGGAGAATGTAATTGGTGCATTTTATTCATGAGTAAAATGTTTGTAATCTGTGGATAAAAATAATGAGAATTATTTTTATTTGAAATTATTTCCTTTAATTAAAAAAGATAGTTTTCTTTGTATGACCTATATTTATTATTGAATTTTCAGAACCTCCAATATATACATTAAAACCAAAAGAAATCTATCAGAAACCTGTTGATAGTGAAATTCGCCTGCCTTGTGATGGACTTGGTCAACCTAAACCTGCTATTACTTGGCGAAGAGTGAGTCATACCTTAGTCAGTATTTAACATATAGGTTTTTTAATGTTTTTTTATCATTATAAGCAATATTTTAATGTAGTTTTAATTTTCTTCTAGTTATGGCATATATAAACACTGTAAACAATTAAGTACACTAGCATGTACTTAATTGCAAATGTATGCACAAATCATTATTGCTTGTTATTAATAAGCCAATCTCATTATTTTGAAGAAAAAGAAAGTATCTAATGATAGTTTATTCTATTATTTTTTCATTAAATACAAGAACTACTGGACTTTTAGTAATTATTTGTTATAGCCAAATGATGTTTTACTAAGTGCTTGTTTGTATTACAAAGGCTGATGGATCAAAACTTCCAAGGGATAGAACGATGATAAGAGGTGGTAATTTAACTATAAAAGGACTGAAGAAAGAAGATCATGGTCGCTATGAATGTGTTCTAGAAAATGAAATTGCCACTCTTGTTACAAGTACTCTCTTACTTGTTGAAAGTAAGTTTATTTTTATTCATTTAATTGTTTTCTTTATGATAAAAATTAATAGATTTTCAGATATTAGTCAGCATTTTGATTTATGTTGTATTTAAGATTATTATTAATTTTTCATATTAAAAAAATTCAAAAAATTTATTAAAGCAAAAGTGATACCCATAAAATTTATAAATGCAGATTTTTTTATGGAATTTAAAAATTTTCCTATCTAAAATTCAGATTTATGAATGCAGTTATCACAGTTATCATTGTATCATCTATTGTTGGTGATCGGATTTAAATAAAAGGCTGAAAATTTGATCAATTTTTTTTAAGTTACATTTTCTATTATATACTGACTCATTTCTTATTGGAATTTTACAAAGATGGAATTGAATTATTGTGATTGATAAATGATAAATTTTTACTAAAATGCAGAATTTATTTTATGTATCCTTATTATAAAAAAAAGAGGAGACTTGTTCCTTAGACTAAATGTTGTGGTCAGAAAAGTACATTTTTATTTATTTTGTTTTTAAAAGAAATGAGAAATATGTTCTATATCATTTTGCTTTAATTCTTCAATGTCCATTTTAAAATGTTACTTATTTTTAACTTCACTGTTTCCTGTTTATAAAACTAAAATTTCGTAAATGTTTTTCCACTTACATCTTGATGTACTAAACTTAATTATGAGTTAATCAGTTTAACTAATTTTTTTATAATCATAGTGAAAAAAGAAAAAATGAATTTCATGATACTGTAATATATAATAATTCATTATAAATTAGTCTAAACAGTAGAAAATAATTTAAGAAAAAAAATGTTACAATATAGTTTATTAGTAAAAGGTCTCTTAAAAGTTATTTCCCCACCTTATAATATGAGTTCCATAATTGCTGTATTCTTTAATAGGAACAACACCACATGCTCCAACGAATGTGACTGTGAATACTAGTACTGTAGCTGCTACTCTGACCTGGTTGCCTGCATATGATGGAGGTCATGAACAAACTTATGTCATATGGTAAGAGTTTTCATTGTTATCTCATTTTATGCATGTGTTTTGCATAGTAGGAAAAAAATATGTCATAAAGGACATTAATTAAGAATTCAGCTCTTACTTTGAAGATGACTGTCTTTACCCAGGTACAGGCTTGCAGATCAAGGGGACAGTGATTGGAGAACTATAAGAGTCTATCCAGATGGAGCAACTACTTTTACGGTTTACAACTTACAGGCTGATACTGAATATGACTTTCAAGTGCTTTCCAGAAATAAACTAGGAGATGGAATGTTCAGCCCCATTATAAGGGCCAAAACAAAATGTATGTTTCATATATTCCTTTTTCTAACCTTAGCATAGAATTAACGGTTCATTTTAGTTTCTTGCACATTTTAATTTTAATAGAATAATGTTTTGTCCTGTAACATTTTTTTAAAAAGCATTCTATAGTATTATTTCTTTTCTCATGATATTGATTTATCCAATATAGAAACAAAACATCTTCAGAATTATTTATCTATTTTGAAATAAGTCATTTATAAATAAAACAAATCACTTTGCTTTAATTTATTATTTTTAATTATTATTTGCATGGTAAGAAAAGTGGTTAAAATATTGAAGAATATTTATACTGTGAAACCTATGAGTTTCACTCATAATTTTTGTTTATATTTACATATCTGAAACAATTTTAACTTATTAACAAATATTATCTAAATATTTTTTTAATACTTGCTAAGTAAATATTTGTTCAAATAAGTGATACTTTTAACTATCTGATGTTCATTTAACAAAACATCATACTTTATGGCCTTATTACTAAAATAAGTGGAAAACATCAACTATATATACTTTTAAATCCTTTTTTTCTTATCCTTACTTATATTTCTGCTTTCATTCTTCTAACACTTTAACTCTTTCAACTAAACTTTCAGCTTCTGACTATAGTACTGGTGGTAGTAGTAGCAGTATTTCTTCCCCTGAACCAGTTGGTACTAATTTCACTTCACCTGGTGAAAATACTTCTGGCAATTCTGTCCCTGGTAATTTCTATTTCTTAATGCTTCTTATTTCTTCTAATAAAATTACCTACTGAAATTTTGTTTCTCTTTTTAAAACATGTTCATAAATTCTCTTAAAATAATGAGCACACAAACATAAATTCTCTTAAAATAGTTCATTTCCTTATTTATAATTACTTTTCTAAATTATCAATAATCTGGCATATTTCTCTTCTTTCCATGAAAGGAAATAAAGAATAATTTTATTTTGGTCAGATTTGTTTCGACAAATATGTGGTTGTATTTGTACAAACCTATAATTTAAATTGGAAACAATGTGAAGTATTGTTCACAGTAAAGGTTCTATATTATTATTACAGAGTTGATGTAAATTAAAAGAAGTTAGAATCTGTCAATAGATTTAAAATAATTCCATTTTAAGTACCAGAAAATAATTTTTCATTTGGTGAATCTTTATTTATTTATTTTGTCTTATAAAAAAGATATGCAGATAATAATTTAGATTTTTTTTGTATGTATTTTCAGTTTTTATTCTAACTTTCATTTATTTACGTATTTATATTTTTATTTATTATTATTATTTGCATTTTATAAATTAAAAAATGGTTATTGGAATGTAGCATTACACTCTGTGTGTCATTTTAATTAGATTTTCTCCATGTGTTATTGGGTTTTAAAGAGCTTAAAGATAAAACAGGCCTCCCATAACACTTAACATATTTTTATCAGTTAGAAAGTTTGGATTTGGTAGATTAGTTTTGATTTACCTTTCTTTATTTTAGTTGAGAGGAACTAAAAAACAGAAATATATTTATAAAAATGATTGATTTTATATGCCTGAAGAAAATGAGGATTTATTCTTTTAAGATTATTTCTGGCAAAAAAAAAAAATTATAATTCATGATTAAATGTTATATAAATATCATAGTATCTTTTTTTTTTTTTTTTTTTTTTTTTTTGGATATGTATGCATTTATTCCATTCTGAAATGGATTCTAGCTAGGTCCGGAATTGTTTAAAAAGCACTTTTTTGGTTAAGTTTGATTTCTGATCATCTCGTGTAATTTCTTGAATGTTAAAAATATTTCAATTCATTTTTAGACTATTTTTTAAAAAATAAAGAATATTTAAAATTTATGTGAAGCATTTCTCAAATATTTGAACAGAAATTCTCTCTTAAACAAAACAGTTTATGCTATAGTTAATTTTTTTTTGTGTAATAAATTGCTATTTTAATGGCAAATGCAATTTTAAAATGCATGCCTTAAATTATTTCAACTAGCATTTAGCTGATATCTTTTTTTATATATTTTTCCATTGTGTTGTTTATTAATATACAAAAACTAGTTTATATTTTTAATAAAAATACTGTTGTTGAAATTACTTCTAATTTTATGCAATATTCATTTCATCTCTCATTAACATTTAAATTTTGATTAGTATATGCCCTAATTTCTTTAGCCAATTCTAGTAATCTATGCTTATGATAAAACTCAATGTGTGTGTGTTGGCGCTTTAAAGGCCAAACCGTTGAGCCTACAGCTACCAAATTTGGTACATGTATACCTTGGAGGCCGGAATGTGCACCTCGGATGCCTTTTTTTTCGAATTTTTAATTAGAACTTGAATTAATTAAAAATTAAATGAAATTTTGGCGTTTTTCCGCTACAACTTCCAAAAATATTATCGCACAAAGATTATTTTTACATTAAAAATTAAAAAAAATTAGCTTTGTAATGATGTCAGTGTTTTACTATATAACTTAAGCTTCTAATTTTAATGAATTTTTAAAGAAATATTTTAACTGTATTTTTCAACAATATATTTCAGACAAAACAATAAAATTTAATCTGCTCACGAAAGGGAAAATATTATCTTTTATCAATACTTTGCCATCAGATTGAAAAAAACTCAAATTATAAAAATAAATAATTATTGCAAATTAAAAATGTAATTTTCAGCATGCATGAAATGAAATAAGTATGAAATGTTTTTTTCTAAAAAGAAAATGTAAAGGAAACATTGTGTGGCGTTTGCAGTGTCATCAATTAAATAAAGGAGCTTTATTTAAGGCAAACCTTGTTTAATATATATATATATATTCAATTCAAGGTCCAATGGCTAATTTCTAAATCTTTAATAGGAGAAAATCATCTATAAAAAGGGTTTAAATGAAATAAGTAACTACATAGTCTATAAATGCTTCAAAAAATGAAGAATGATTAGCTTTTAAATAAAAAGATAAACTTTAATCAACTCAGTCTCTAAAACTGATTGATTTATGCATATTTCATGATCACTATTCCATAATTTTAAACCATTTCATTGACCATTCCAAAGATACCTCAATCAACTCCCAGGATTTCTCAATATTGACTGGCCTAAGAATGAAAATGTTGAATGTTCCTAATATTTTTATTCCAAACTTCATAAGTTGATCAAATTTGATAGCAGAAGATGGAAACCTTCATTTATTTATTTGAAAGTTAAAGTGTCAAGAGTATTTTACAGAATATGATATCTTAGAACCAAAAGACTAAAAGATGTATAAAACTTAGACTTAATCATTTTTAATTATGTTTATAAACCAAAATAAAATAAAATATTATTATTCACATCATTTAAATCCTTTTGAAAGTAAAACTAAAACCTGAATTTTATGATGAATCTAAGTAATTTTTGTTGAATAATTCTTGAAATATTACATAAATTATTAAAATTTTTCAGTAGTATGCATAATGCTTCTCTTTTACTTATGTTTAAAGATGCTTGATTTCGGTAAAAAAAAAAATTTATATCAATTTGCATTTTAATCATTTCCACTTTAAATTAAAGTTGAAATTTTTCGACAGCTGATAGATAATTAGAGAGTCATATAGTATGGTACGAGCTTAAGGCCTTGATAATTGCAAGAGTGAATTGTATGACTATTAAAGTTTGAATCAAAAATATTTTGTTGAAGTAGCTATTAAAAGACAGGTTGCATTGATGCAACTTGTCTTTTAATAGCTACTTCAGTACTAAGGTACTACTAAAGTATTTAATTGATGATGACAAGTCACATAAATCATTTAATTGACGATGACATATTAAAGTACTTAAGTCATAATTTTAAACAGCAGTAAAATTGACGAACTAGCTGGTCTCCAAAGGCAGCTAGTATGAAATATTTCTACAATATGTGGCAATTCAACTGGTTTTTTTCTGTTTGTTTATTTCTGTTAGAAAAAAAAATCAAAGAATTTTTTCTAAATTTTACTTTTATATGAAGGAATGAGATAAATATGTTTTTCTTTTAATTGAGAAAAATAACACAAAAAAAGATATTGTATGTTTTTAATCTTTAAAAGAAAAATTTTAATGTTATGAAAAATTTTAAATATTTTCATATATTTTCTGAATATGGTTGCTTTTTCCATTATTTAAAAAGCATATAGTCAGTTATAACACTTCACATAGTTTGTTTGTTTTTTCTTGCTTTCATTCTATTTATCTTCAGTTTGTTGAAAACTCACTAAAACTTTGATTTTGATTAATTTAAGAGTGCAGATTTGATCCTGCTACTTACCTGTTAATTCATTTGCAACACTAATTTATATTTTAACAGTGTGCGAATAATGTTGAGCATTATTGATGTAGCAAATTATGGTTTAAAAAATGCAATTTAATTGTTTTTCCCCTTTTCATTGTCAAACAAATTTTTTAAAAAAATCTTAATGACAATTTTAAGTCTTTTAATAAATCATAACCAGGAACTTTAATCACGTCTTCTCAATGTATATGAGAAGAAATGAAAACTGTGGAAAATCATTTGAAGACTTCAAATTGGTTTCAATACAATCAAGAAGAGAATTTTTTTGAATTATAACTGAGTCAACATTTCTTTTAGGCATGAGACTTTAACATGATATGTTAACTTAGTATTAAAATTATTGGAATTTAACCCTGAGAGGTATGGACGAAGATTTCTTTAATTTAAATTATTAGAAAAAGGATTAATTACAAAAATGCTAATAACTTAACTTTGTTACATATGCATATGACAGATTTTCCTTTTAGTGAAACAGTAAATCTTCCCCACCCTTTTTCCCCTAAAATTTTATTATAAACAAATTTTTAATTAGAAATTCATAAATGGCATTATAAAAATAAGAAAATAAATAAAGACTAAAATCTGGAATTTCCTACCTATTTTATTAATTTTAAGGCATTTTCAAACTGTAAAAAATCTGTAATCAGTTTTTGTATGATTTTTTTCCTTTAAAACAGCATTTTTATGTAAAAAAAAGCTCTCATTTTTTTAATTATTATTTTATCTTTAATATTCCCTCTTCATCTTAAGTTAAATATTTGTAGTTTTTCTTATGAAAGTTTTTCTAATAACTTCTTCATTATCATCTTTTTTACCCACTGCAGTGTTATCATTCCTTATACATTTTTTTTTACTTCGCTGTATAATCTCATAAAATATTTATTAATCATAATATTTTCATCAACATGGAGATAATTGGACCAATATACTTTCATCAATAGTTTCCATGTTTCCAGAGGCTTCCATTTTTCATAGCAATCAGTTTAGTCTATTTTATTGAACTTTGACTAATAAGAAATCTTGAAACATTGGGTTGGGAGGAAGGACTTTCCCGAAAAAAATCCTAAAGGATTTTTGAAATCATTTTTCATAATTTGGAGGAAAATAATGTTTAAATGTGGTTACAGCATCTAAATTTTGTATAATTACTTATTTAAAAAGACAGCTCTTCATATTTGAAAAAAATACCTTGAATAGAGACATTATATGAGTTGATGTAACTGATTTTAATGTATAAGTGATTTTTCATTAGGACAAATTAAATAAATAATATTTTCAAACTAATAGGGAAACACAGTAATACAACTTAGTCTGAAAATTGCTTGATTGAAATTAAAATATTTTATTCTTGAAAATGTGTGAGTATGGCCTTTTTGATTTGATTAAAACTTTTGAGCAAGTTGACTAATGTCTGTACATGATTCTTATGCTATGATTACTGTATCAATCTTTTCCATTGTTCTAATAGTTACCTTTGCTGAAGTTTTTCCATTAACTTACAATAAATATCCTATTCAGCATCAGCATCCTTGATGTATAACCCTGCAACTTTGCATTTCTTTACTTAAATGTGACTTGTTCATCATACTAGTTATTAAAACTTTGTCTCCATATAAACCTCTATAATAACTGAACACTGATATTCCATCTTATTCTTTCCACGTTTTCTGTTTTCTTTATTTTTTATATCATTGCTGTTTGTTCTTGTGATTTCCTTTATGTATTTTTTATACTATATATATATAAAGAGAGAGAGAGAGTATTGAAAATGTTTCTACATAAGTGTATATTGGCATTTGCTATCATAAAGTTATATTAAAGGAGCATATTTGTTGAATTAAAGAAATTTGAAAGCATTGGATTTTTTGCTATAATAATAGATTTTTTTAAAATATCATTAAACAAGATTTATAATGTAAAATGATACTTTATTCATGATGGAACATTTATTATTAATTGTAATTCCTTTTATACTGATATTCATAAGATATACATGTAAAGAAATGACTCTTAGGCTGTTATACTTTTAATAACTATTCTAATTAGAAGATATGTTGTATATTTCATATGTTAATAAACTAATCATATATAAAGTAAAATAATAAAATAGAGTAAAACATGCATGCATTGAGTTTACTTTTTTGCAATTACATAGTGGAATAAATATAACTTTATTACTACCAATGTCATTATATAAGCTACAAAGTGATATAATTAACTTTAACTGTTTCTTAGTTTTTCACTTTTAAACTATGTAACATTAAATTGCCCACTGTTATGATAATTACTGGTAAGAGTAGCAGGAAGACATATTTATGTATATTTTATTTTTTATAAATAATTTGTGAAGTTTGAACTGTTATATCATGACATAAGAATATAGGCTTTAATTAATTTTTTTTTTAGTTCCTGCAGAACCTCCTACACCACCAAAACCAGTTCCTGGACCTGTAAGAAATGTAACTGCCTCTAAAACCGTTCTAGGTGTTCGTATTACATGGAACCCTCCTGCAGATACTGTTCCTGTATCTCATTATATGATTGATTATAAAAATGATCTTCAGTGGCAACACTGGGGTCCTATTAAAAATGTGACTCATTTTGAAGGTATATTATCATAGAATATTGTTTTCTTTTTTTATATATGTTATGAATTCATTTTATTATGCCTTACATATCTTAAAATAAGAACAAAATCTGATCATCTTTGGCCATAATTTTTTTTAAATTCATAATGTGATTCTTAAAATAATTTTTCACATTTTGAATTTATTGAATCCAGTATTATTCAAATTTAATGGAAAGGTAAATCATTGTTAAAAAAAACATAATATGCTCATGAGTGATGATTTTTAATGCTTTAATTATTGTATTGTTTAATTTTCATTTTATGTGAGTGACCTCATTCTATGCTATTATAAATCTGATGATCATTCACATGTAATGTATTAATGTACATTGACAATCATTTAATTTTTTTTCAAATCCCTTGAGGGGAAAATTTTATTTTTATAAATTTTTTTGTGTGCTTTAAAACATTTTTTTAATTTTTAAATTTTATTTACTAGTAATTTTTAATTGAAATGCTAAATAGGAAAGACTTCTAGAACAAATATGTAGTTTCAAAGAGTATGTTTAAAGAATTCTGTGTATGTAACAGCTTACACAGCATTTATATTTAATGAAAAAGTATAATGTTTTTACGTGTAAAACTAGTATTCTAAAATGCATATAAAAATATTTTGAAATTTTTTATCCTATCAAAATTATTGTGAGTTGAAAGATTAATTTATAACCATCTAAGTGCTTTCAGTATCATCTACATCTTTTAAATATAAACAATATATTTAAGTTATGTTATATAAAAAAATAAATAGCCCTTGATATTTTATTTGTATAGACTGAGTTGTACTTACTATTTGATTAAGAAATAAAATAATTATAATTTGTTAAAATTTTTAATGCAAAATAAAACAGAAATGTTCTAGTTGAAAATAAATTTTTCCCATTGTCGAAAGTATATGGTCTGAGTATACAATTACAGTTTTGAGGACATGGCTTCATTTATTAGTTAATTCCTTTGTTCTAAACCAAAAAAAAAAAAAGAAGAAGAAGAAAATAGAGAGAGAAATAGGTCATTGAGTAATGTGTGTTTAGGAAGGAGCAATTGTGAAAAAAAATTTATTTTTTCTCATATTTGTCCTTTCCAATGAAATTATGTTAAAAGTGTATTTTACATTTATTTATGTTTTTTTTTAATGGAAAATTACTTTAGAGTATGAATTCTGAAAATTAATCCATTGAAGAATAATTTTATTTAAATTTTGGAAATGATAATTATACATCTTAATCGCAATTATTCTCCTTTTCAGCCAAACTTCTACAGGGTGGAAAATATGTATTTAGAATTATAGCCTATTCTAATGAAGGTGTTGCAGGAACACCAAGTAATGAAGTTAAGCTGGAGATACATGGTATGTTTTATTCCTATTTACTTTTTTATAAAGCTTAAAATCCATCCATTTTAATAAATTTTAATCAAATTAAGATTTTTTTCTATTCAAAATATTTATTTAAAATTTATAAAATGATTGAAACTAAAACATAATGCATGTACAGATCAACTTTGATGCAAATTTCTATTTTTTTTTACAATTATAATTTACTCTCTTATATTTATTCATAAAAACATATGAGTTTGGTACTTTCTAATATATTATAGTAATTTTAATATATAATGTTTTTTTATAAATGTCTTGTTATATTCAATGAATGATTATGTTAAGTTTAATCATTTTTAATCATAATGATTTTTCTAAAAGGAAATAATTTTACTCACTAATTAAGCCATAAAACTGTAATTAATCTGTTTGATTGTATGAATTTGAAACTTTCCATAACTTGTTGAAACTATTACTTGTAAATGAAAATTGTGTATTGTCAATGTATGATGTTTAATTTATATATTTTAACAAATTATTTTGATCAAATTAAATTGCTGTTTTTTTGAAAATTTTCATTCCATAAACCATTAAAATTTTAGAATTGAAGCAAAAAATTTATTTTATATATTATTAAAGATTGTCTTTTCAAAATATTAGATAAAAAAATGGATTTCAGTGAAATGACCATTAAAATTTTTCTGTCAATTACTCCTTATGTGGATAATGTTCATAAAAAATAATTTTGACCTAAGAGAATTTTAATATTATAAAAGGACAATATTCTATTGTAGTGGTAAGTTTAGCTCCTATTTGAAGTCTTCTTTATTTCATAAACTTCTGATTAATAAATCATATCACATTTTCACATTCAGTTGG
>JAPMOQ010023086.1:592342-606880 GCA_026543055.1 Argiope trifasciata
TGAAATATTATTGTCTGTTTCATAGGTGATCTCCAAGATCGAAATAGAAGTAAAGCAATCACTGCTGGCGTTGTGGGTGGCATCCTTTTCTTTATAGCTGCCATTGTACTATCTGTATGTGCTGTAAAAATATGTAATAAAAGGAAAAGAAGAAAAGCAGAGAAAGGTAATTTGAGTCTTTTTTTATAATAGCAAATTAATACAGTTTAAAATATCTTAAGTTGTATTAATTTGCTAACATCCTATTATGTCTGAATTATCATCTCATTCATATTCCTGTTGCATTACTTCCAAAAAAATTTCTTTAATTTTTCATTACTGCAAGAAAATAGATCATTTTCATTTCTATCCAGGGTTTTTAAAAAATCCTAAAGGTGTTAAAGATGCAATATGTGCAGGAAAAGAGGGAAAAGGGAAGTGCTTCCCTAAATATTGAAGTGGTTTAAACTACATAAGGCTTTTATCGAGTAATGTTCTACCAATACTTTAATTTAAAGGTTTTCATTTAAAATTATTTAACACTTCCTTATTTACATTGAAAAATTTAATAGATGTACTTTATATCAGGATTTTTTTTCTTTTTGACTAGTGAAACTTTTAACAACTTTCAAGGGAACTTGCATAAAATAATTTGAGAAATACAGATCTATATTATATAGATAAAAGGCTAACTCCAGAGCTTGAAATGACAAGTTAAAATTGATTTATCTATTTTACTTGAAATGGATCTGGCAATATTTCTTAATATTAGGTATTTTTGTGAAAGATTGATTGATAGACCTTGTTGAAATTTAATCTAAATCATATTAAAATTTGATCACATTTGCATTGATTGAAATATATTGAATATTACTGGCTAGAATTCTTTTCATGACATTATCTGCAACATTATCAAGAGTAAAGTCTGAATTTAGACTGATATTTTATTCCATGTATAAAATTAATGAATTCAAAAAAAGTACATAAAATATTCTTAAAGTGGTTTGTTGAGCCCTGATAGTTAAAATCAATTCCTTAATTTGGAAATGTATGAAAATTTTCAAAATGAGTTAACCAGCTTGAATAACTTGAACTATATTTGATCCTCTTTCAAGATCTGAAACGTCCTGTCTTATAGAACATAAATTTAGCTGAGAAAATTACATTTGGAGATTATTCAAATATGCTTACACACAATTTAAATTGTACTAGTTGAGTAAATGTTGAAAGTTGTTTCTTCTTTAGTTTTTGATATATTTTCAATCATTGACAAAATTTTGATATCTAAAAAAGCTCAGTTGTATACTCTGTTTTAATGCTGTTAAATTGGTATATTACAAATTAGTTTATTGTTTCGTAGTGAAATATTGCTTTGCTTTATTGAAATATTTTTACAAAATCTGTTCAAAAAATTCATTTGACATTTTTATCAGAAAAGAATATATTGGAGCCAAATACTTCCTTTTCAATTTTTTTTTAATCAAAATCTTCTGATGCTTGTCTATGAAATAATTATTGATTGAAAGCAATGTGTGATTTTTTTTTTTTGTTGTTGCAAAAATCT
Source organism: Argiope trifasciata (assembly GCA_026543055.1). Lineage (NCBI taxonomy): Eukaryota > Metazoa > Arthropoda > Arachnida > Araneae > Araneidae > Argiope > Argiope trifasciata. The sequence continues at coordinate 593,886 of JAPMOQ010023086.1, forward strand.
GTTACATAGCTTTAAATATTAATTTTAAAGAGAAAAATACAAAAATTGAACAGATTTGTATATTAATGAGGCTTTTTTTAATTAGACAATAAGAAAACAGATAGCAAAAATGAAAATAATAATTTATGGTGTGTGCACTTTAACTGTGGTGCAGTAAATAATTTCTAAATTATTAAAATAAATCATGTGTTTAAAAGTAGCATTTCACTTTAAATGGTGTTAAGAATTATATTTTGTGTAGTTTGTATAAATAAATATGCAGCTAAAATATTTTTATATATTGACTTAATCCTATCAGTTATATTAGTTGAAATATACTAAGTCTAAAATATTAAATTTAAAAAAAGTTACACTCTTCCATGACCAATTGATTCTGATGTTTTGAATAACATTACTTTAGTTCTTTTGTGAAACTTCTTTTTCCAAACCTACTTATTTGTGTTTTATATCATTAATAAATCTCTCATTTTGTAATATTTTAATCAATTTGTAAATAAATTGCTTTTAAATTTAAAATATTATTTAAATTTAAAGTTATGTTGTAATATGTTACAAGAGCTATCATAAAATAATTGTAGATAGTTTTATACATTGCTTGCACATATTATAAAGTAATGAATTATTTCTTGTCTGTAATTTCTATTTGTAAAATAAATTTTCTTAAAGTCAAATAATAAGAAATGGGATTATGTATTTTTGTCTGCAAAATTATTTTATTTCTAATTTATTGCATTGGTTATCAGTTACATCTTTTTTCAAAGAATGTTTAAAAGACAGAAATAATGTTCTGAGCTGCAGACACTTGCATATATATTGCAGATATTCTTGTTTTAGAAATAAATTTAAATTTTCTATTTATTTTTCTGATTATTTTACATTTATGATTTGAATTTGAAAGTATAACTTATTCATTATTTTCTTAACTGCTGATAGCACCTAGTTTAATTATAGTCCTAAAAGCTCTAGAGGTTAAATTTTTTTTTTAGTGTTTACACTTAGGATTTTATAAAAACCCTTTCGGTTTTTTTAAATACTGTATATGCTGTCAATAATGACAAGTGCAATATCAGATCTTTTTAATACCAGAATGATCTAGGATTATGTCTATGTCTACAGAGATATTTTTATAGAGTGATCATATCTTCTTTATTGTACCATATTAGCTGAAAATTGTAAACATTTTGAACCTTTTGAATGTATTCATTTATTTAAACTGATTTATTATCTTTAGATCTAGCACATACAGAGCTAGAAAAATAAAATTTGATTTGATTATTTTTTATTGAATACACTTTAAGAGAATATTTTAAATATTTCTTCTTAAAAATATTCAATAAATTCAGTAAGTTTTTTTTTTTTAAATTTCGCAATAGTACTTCCACTAATATAAGCTTTTGTGTGTTTGAATGCTTGAACCAAATTTAGGTAAATAAAAAATTTGTCACCATATCAGATTATAATATCAAAATAAAAAATTTAAAACTTGTTTCTCTTGCAATCAAGTGTACTGCTATAATGATTTTCTTTTCTTCTATGCTGATCTCCGAACAGCCTACATGATGGTGACATGTCCAATAGCAGATGCAAGAAATGGAGGCCATTCACACGGAGGTAGTCCTGTACCGCTCAAAAAGTGAGAACCTTTCTGTTTTATTTCATTTATTATAATCAATTCATTTTAGCTAAAGAAAAAGATTTTATGTTATTATAAAGGTAATCTTTAAAATTTTATATTTTTTATAATGCATTTGCAACAAATTTTTTTCCCTTTCTCTAAATTTGAAAATACTTTGAATTATTAAAATTCCTGCTTATATATTTTAATTGGCAAAAATTGTTCAGTGTTTTGTTTTGTACAAATTAGATATGATAGTGAAGCACACTTAGATATTTACAAAAGAATTATCTAGAAGCAAAATTATGTTAATATCTGTGCAGTTATATTGGGTGTAGTTAAATTCATAGTGTGTGTTTATAAACATAGGGAATAAATAAGAAAATTTTTCTATTTGCATTATTTTTTTAAGTATTTGTTTAGAATTTTTTTATCTGCAGATTTTTTGCTTTCTCTTTAAAAAAATTTCTATTTTTTTATACCAAAATTTTGAATTCTTGTACAAATATTAATGATTATTGGTTAACCTCTTATTTTCTCAAATTGTAAATGCAAATTATAATTGTTGATTCATTATGAAATGATTTAATTATTTAAATTTATAATCTACTGTGATAGTGAAATATTTAAATTATGTTAAGTGGAGATTAAAATGATTATTCCTTAAAATTACCCTATTATTATTTTATTGACTAATCGAAATTCCTCAAATCAAAACTTGTCAAATAAACTCAGTGCACTAATGGTAGTCTTTTTTAAAAAAAGATATATATTAATATTTCTCATTGAAAAATAATTGAAATTAGTATAAGTTAGTTTATAATTGTTTTTATTTCTGTTTTTGCTCAACTAGAAATTCAAAAATATTTTGTTTAGATTTTTTTCTTCTACATTTTCTTGAATCTCTACAGATTGAAAGTAGTTGATTCTTTAAAAAATATTTCAAGATTTTTATTATAATACTTTTTCTGAGCTTTAGCTCTATGCTTTGTCTTGTATATGTCAGCATTAATGTATAGAATTTTACATTGTAGTACAATCGATAGAATTTTAACATACAAAAATATCAAATACTTTTGTTATTAAAGGTTAAAATGAATTCAAATTTAATTACCTTCCTATATTTTTAATTTTTAAACTAAGAAATTGTCCCTTTTTCAACTTGAAAAAGTGCATATAGTCTTTAATGACATACTGCACATCTTGACTATTGCACATAGTCTTTAATGTTAATTATCACCCATAAAATTACATTATATAGTAACATATCAGAATCAGTGTGGCTCTTATGTATGATATCTTTCATTAAAAACATAACAGGAAGTATGAAAATTCATTTACATCTAATGTTAGCAATAGTAACTTATTCCATGATGACGTGAGTTATTCTTATAATTCTTTAATTTAAAAAAAAAAATGAGTATTTACATAAAAATATCACTTCTGTTCAAAAAAATTAAGCAATTGTTAACACACCCAATATAACAATGATAAATTAGTATTTCAGGTTCTCTGAAATGCTAATTCTGGTCTCAACTGTTAAAACTCTCATTTTAACTATCAGTTCATTTTTATTGTTATATTTTTTTCATATCTTGCACTCTACAAGTATAAAAATGGCAATATATCACAAAATTCTATTAAAAACCTTATTTTGTTAGTAGTAATTTTGAACTTACTGTGACTGAAATTTAACTTAACATTTTTTCCTTCCAACCAACTGGATTCCGTGTCAACAAAGGAGAAAAAAAGGTGATCCGATTTTTCATGTTTTCTCTATAAATCTTGGTGTAGCCTTTACTATCCTATCTGTTGTCACAAATGTGATTAAATGGCAAATTTCAATCTTTTAAAAGCACAGCTATTTTTGTTAAATTTTTCTTGTTGAGCTTTTATCATTTCTTTTCATGAAATGCTGAACAGTGTTACTTTTCTTTTGGATAACTTAGGATGGTTATCAATATTCTGCTCTATGTGCCTTTCTTTTCCCTTTATTGTTCCCACAGCTGCATTAAAGTATATGCTAAATCCATACTGTTGCTTTGTATAATGTTGATATAACGTATTTGTAAAGTAGCATAAATGTTGCTTGGGTCATGCTGCTTTTTAATAATTATAATTTTTCAAAAATATTATACTGAGTAAATTAGAATTTTCTGACCTATAATATATATGGTATCCATTTTAATTGTGACCTAAAAATTAATTTCTAAATTGGCAGAAATCAACACACATTGTCTACTCTTATTGTGGCTCAATAGCTAATTTCTAAACTTTATATATATATATATATATATATATATATATATATATATATATGGAAAAGGGTTTTAAATGGGGGAGATAATTTTATTTTATGCAAAATATATTTCTGAAAAAAAAACAAATTTTAGCTTCTTCTTTTTTTTTTTTTTTTTTTTTTACGGTTTAACAATAAATTGTTGACATTCTGAAACGTACAATGAAGAAAATTCTACTGTTTTATTACAAAATTGACCTTGTTATAGCCATTTAAGGTAATTAACGCTCATATTTATGTAAAAATAATTTTTGAAAAGTAACACAACAGTAAATATTCCAGTTTTTGCAAATGATCTTTTTAGAGATTTTTGATGCACTGAATTTCTCTGTAAAATTCATTTAGAAAATTATTTCTTAACATTTCATCAGTTTCAATCCCTGAAGAATTTTTCTTTTTTATGTTATAGCATCAAAGTATCTCACTAAGTATAATTAAGACTGGGGGGACTACATGTAAATTAAATTTCATGACTTTTTGAGACATACATTTATTGACTGGAAAAAATATATGATTCCTCTCATCATATATAGCATTTTTCCAACCGGATATCTATCCCCATTTGTTTAGAAATTAGCTATTCAGATGCAATAAAAATGATATTTGATTTATTTGTAATTTAAGAATGCTCTAAATGTGATAAAGAATTCTATTTTTATAGACTGTGAAAATTATGATCCTTAAATTTTTATGCAATCTTTTATAATTCATATTTAGTAGATTTTTCATGACTAAATATTTTATACAAAGTTTGTTTCATACTTCTGTAATTTAAAGTGATCAAGCTATAAAACTTTGAATATCAATTCCTTAAATAAGTTTAGATCATTTCAATAATTACCTTGAAGAATATTAGTGAAATCAATGTTCAATATTTCCTGAAGACTGTCATTGACAGTCTCTTCATAAATTGATTTTAAAAAGAAATATTTTGGGTTAAAATGTATGTAAGATAAGAATATTTTACTATGACTAATAGAACCATGACATTGTTCAATAGTTTATGCATCATAATTTTTTCTAAAGTAGATTAATTGAGTCAAATAACATAAAATATTATATACAAACGTATAAAGCATTTCTTGATCTGAAAGCATATACTTATCTCAAACAATTTGGAAAATGGATAACGAATCACAACTAAAATGGGAATACTGTATATAATTAACATTTAATTGTTTTGTTCTTAACTAAATTTTTTTATGTTTACTTTAAATATATAGTTTTAATCACGTATTTTTATTTTTAATGAGTGAATGAAATGAATGTATGATAAAATGGTTGCAAAAATAGAGATTTTATGATGTTAGCTATAAAACCAATTATTATTAGTAAAACTTATACTTTTATAAGTTTTGTAAGTATTGTAGCAGATCTTTATATGTTTAATTTTTTTAGCTATTTTTGGAGTTACCTAGATATTTTTGTGCATTATCCCATAAAGTTTTTGCAAGCATATATTAGAGGGCCAAACACCAACAGGCTTGTCAACTCGAATAGACTTGTCTTGATTTGATTTTCATTTAAGCATTTTTATTTCTAATTGTTTTCCCATATTTTACTCCATAACTTAAGTAATCACTACAATATTGTGTAAAACACCAAAATTTTATACCAATGCCTAAAAAAATTTTTAAGATAAAAATATGGCATTAAAAATTAAACTGTTATTTTAAGTTAAATAAATGCAATTAAATTAAAATTAGAAAACCAATATATTAAAATCATATTTAATAGATTTTGCTCCTTAACTATTAATAAGTTGAGCAAATAAAATTTAAAAACACTATCATTTAATTAAATAAAAAATTTAAACTAGTTTTGTCAGATATTTTTACTGCAAATTTAATACCTAACTTTGTATTTTAAGAACTCACTCACATTTATTTATTTCTTTTTATAAAGTATTCAACTTTATTATTGTTTTTTTATTCCAATGACTGAAATATTGCAAATATTTTACTAATTAACCAAAAAAATTATATAATTTTTTTTGTGATTTTTTTTTCTTCCTTCTTTTGTGGTATTGTTATTGTAGCAGATCAGTGTCAGGAAATTATCTGATCAACTTATGCACATTGTGAAAAAAAATTAAGCATATGAAAGTAAAAATACTTAACTCATCTTACATCCTCTGTCTGGATACATGTAACATGCCCTTTTCAGCAAGTTTATAAATGCTAGTATTAATTTTGCTTCAAACACCTTTTTTGTAATAATTCCATTCTTATCTGTTTTGCCCTGCATTAAAATACTGAATCTGTATTTTAGTTTAGACTCAGTATTGTGTTCCATCAAAGTAAAATATTATTTTAAAATACCTTGTTTTTGCTGCAATTTGGATGCTTCTTTATATACAATAAATATGGACAGATTTTGAAAAATTATTTAATTAAAATGCAAATTGTTAAGTCTTTTTTCATCACATTTTTGCCATTTGAGGTTAGATAAATGCTTAAAATTACAAAAGATTTTAAATTTAGATAGGATATTAAATTACATAAATAAAATAATTCCAATATTAATTTTCAGAAAACTGCACTTCTTAAATTTTTACTTGATCTAATAGAACAAAACTTCCATGTGAAAAATTTGTATTGCTACTACTAGATTTTTATTTTAAAAATGCATAAGCATGTCTTTTAAATTAACTGAATTGAACCTGTTAAGAACCATTTATTAAAATAGTAACAGTGGTATCCTCAGAAATAAAAACAAATGATATCAGATAAAATCTTATAAATTCTGTTTAGATTACTTTCACAATGAAACATACTTTTTTTATTATTGAAAAAAAAAAAAAAAAGATATGTATATAACCTAAAAAAAATCATTAAAAATTTGGCATCTGAAGTCCTAAATTAAAAAAATCTCAACAATATCCGTCCCCATATCATAGAGTCATTTTATTCTCATAAGCATAAAATTACTGATGATATTGAAATTTTGAATCTCTTTCACACGGGTCGAAATCTCTTTTATCATGGAAACCAAAATTTTATTGATTTTTTTTGCTTCATATTTTTCTCAATAATATAAATTTGCAAATACAAATTTTAAGTAAGTCTTTCTATCTTTTTATTAGATCTCAAGTTTTGTTTTATTTACTTATAAATTATTCTATATGATTTTTCCATGATTATTGGAATTATTCATTTTGTTCACTTTATTAAAGCAAGTCTAATAATTTTGCATTTGTTGTTTGAAATTATATTGGAAAGGACTTAATCCATATTATTTACTGGAATTATATTTTAAAAAGGTTGATTGCATTAACATTGAAGGAAAAAATTTAAAATACACTATGAATTGCTTTCTTTGAAATGTGTTTCTCAGATGTTAAATTATATTCATATTCTCCCAATTAACTAATTTTTTTTTCTGTGATTCAATACTTTCACATTTGTTAATGCATTTTTTATTTAAAAACTAATTACCATTGCACAGCTCCATATGTTTTTCCTATTTTGACTGTTTAAAATGTTATTTTAGTCCTGATTTCCCTTTTTTTATAATTCAATAAATTTTAAAGATATAGATATGCAGCTTAGTTTATAAAGACCTAAATTCAACCTAGAAAATTTAATCAAAGAAATTGCTTAAAAAATGAAGAAATGTAATTTGAAAAATTAGCTGTAGAATTATTTTATTAACATAAGCTTTCTTGTCCTTTTTGAACGCTCTTACAATTTACAATATTTGCTTATATGTAGTAAGTAAAAAAGTTAATTCCAACCATTTTGTATTCTGATGTTGAAAATTTCTCATTATAGACACTAATAGTAAAAATAAAATGTCTGATAATTTGCAACTCTGGGATGCTTATTTTCAACTGAAATATCCCATTTCTTAAAAACATAATGAAAGGTCTTCTAAAAATGTAACTCATGTTTTCTAAAATGAATCGTATATTTCTGTCTAAAGTCCTTTTAAAAAAATGAAAAAGATATCCAACTTTGTCAGTGATTTCAGGCTATGAATAATTTGCTTTTTTTCTTCTGAAATTTTAGATGAAATAATTCAATAAAAATTTTCATCATTAAAAATATTACCTTTTCAACAATTACAATTCCATTGTGCAGATTTTATGAGTACTTTTATTGTTCAACCAATGCTAAGACTTTGAATATCTCAACAATTTTTGTCTATATGTGTATTATGTCTTGCAAAGGGCTTCGTATATTATAATATTTTACATGAAAATATTTTTTATTTTAAAAAATTTTAATACCAAATGAAACCAAATATATAAATTAATTATAATTGTAATTTATGTCCTAAAGAATGGAATATTTGATCCCAAGATTTTACTTAGTAATATGTTACATACTTTAACATGTATAGCAGGTTTTAATTATTATTTATGATACTTATTGAGAAACAAGTAAACTCTAGAAAATTTTAAACACCTATTCATTTCTTTATTCTTCTTTCGATACTTAATCTATATTTTCTTTTTCTTTTTATGCGATTAGCAATTGAGGAAGCCTGTACAATAGGTAAGATTGTAGGGTTTGATATAATTTTGTTTTTTTATTGCGGGTTGCTTTTAAATGGTTAAAGAATTTTATTTGATAAATAGTTGATTGTCTTTTACCTCATTTTTAAAAAAATTCTTTATATTCTATATGTACTTTAGAAGAATGAGATCCAAATTTTCTCTTCAATATATCTAAATTACTTTAAAAGAACTTATTAATACCCTGCCCAACAGATATTCTTATCTTAAATCTTACAATCAAAATTTTCTCATTTCCCAATTTTTTTTAAACCTGTAAAATCAAATAATTAAAAATAAAGACTTATTAATTTTCTGCCTTTTTTTACACTAAATGTTGTTGTTTTTTCTAGCCCACAAAAAGATTATAAGAAATACTTGATGAATCAAGTAATCTTTTTTTCCCCTTTTGAAATAGAATAGGAAATTCTTTGTCACACATATTGCAATTGATGGCAAATTTAGGCATTTTAAGAGCTCAGACAGTACCCAAATGGACCCTCCTTTAATAACTGGGCAATTTAATTTTACATTTCAACAAATTTTTATCTTAATCAGCACCTTAATTATGTACTTTCATTTAATTTAGTAACTTAATGAAAATTTGCACATTTTTGGTTTTCAATAAGTATACCATGAAAGAATGGTTAATTTATTTAAAGAAAATTAACCATGATTAATTAATGATGACCTAACTTATATTTATAGCATTAATATGTTATTTTACAAGACCTGTCTAGTAGAATATGACACAACTGGTTATGTTTTAGTATTATTCTGATGTATTATAAATTAGTAATTAAATATACTTTAATCTGTTTATTAATAATTTTAATAATTCAATTTAAACATATCTTATAGCCCCATTTTTAGTCTTATAATTCATAAAATCATTATTTTATTTATTTATTTAATTAGCAGTTAGACTAATAAAAGTTTTTTAACCTAGACCCTCAACTGGCATTCTAACGAAAAATCTGCCACACACTGTAATACTCTTGATTTGATACATACATTGCCTTTGAGTAATTATTTAATAAAGCTGTTCATTCTTCTGATAATATGTTTAAAATAATAAATGAAAATCAAACTTTTTATACTTAAGCATTTTTGTACACAAAAATTTGATACCTGAATTAAAATCATCAAGCATTTTCATTGGAGGCTATGATTTCATATATTAATTTTTTAATGTAGATTATCTGTTTCTGAAAAAAATTTAACTGTTTCTTAAGCCTTGAATTGTATAATTTATGTAACACACTTTATATATGTAATGAATAAGAAAAATTCTTTTAGTCAATTTACCTAATAATTATTGCTATACTATTGCTACTTAAAATTATTCCTTTAAAAAGTTAAGTTAATTTATGTTTATATATAAAAGAATTGAATTACGATTTTCTTTCTCTTGTAGATACCAGGAAAGCAGAATATCAAGTTTAACATTACAGAACATTAGAAGAATTCTCTGCAGATGTTAATCATTTTAGGCTTAGCCTGTAAACCCGTGAGGCTTTTGCGCCTTTTCGGAAGATCGATAAACTTCGAATGTCTCTCGAAGTTTGTTGCAGTGGTACTGGAGAAAAATGGCATTTACTAAGTTTTCAGCTTCATTTGAAGAAAGAACTCTTACTAAACAGGAACCAAGGGCCATATGATAATGGCCCTGGGAAACATCAGTTAGACGAAAAAGCTGAAGATCAATTATGCCCACCTCCCACACAGCATTTTTATTCCGTCCAGTCTCTCCATAAATAGGAAGAAAACCTATAAAAAGAGAAGAATAGGACAATTCACAGCATCCTCTACCCCACCTCATTTATTCATTCACCTCTCTCTTAGTCATCATTGGAGAAGAATCTATTATTTCTGTGCACACAGGGAGTGATAGGGCCCTGAATCTCATTGAAGGTAGATAGACAACTGAATAAATAAACTGATTATGCAGAAAACAGTTCTCTGTTTCTAATTTTCAACGTATTTTTGAAAAGATTCACAGTTAGTCTGCAAACGTTGTGTTTTACACTACTGATCAAAACACTACTTCACTCAGTGACTGTGCTCAAAATTTTCACTGTATAGAGTTTCAATCAAAAACTTGTGTTCCACAAGTCTCGGATTCCTCATTTTTTATATTATAGAATGAAAAGTACAAATGTGAAAGCATTTTATAGCTTCTATTCTAGGACACAGTTGCTAGCTTTTTATTTATTAATATTTTTTTCATCCAGTTATCTCAAGTTGTTTCTGTAAGTTTGGTTGTTGTTGTTTTTTAAAGAAAATATCATTCTTTCCCTAAGAAAAAACTTGCACTTGAAACTACTTCCATTGAGTTCTGTGCAATAGTTCCGATTTTGTTAATTTCGTAATAGACTATGATTTTGGGGGAAATTCAAAATGTTTCATTTATTTGCCAGTAGAAGTCAACATTGGAAGCATATCTTTAAAAAAATAAAATCTAGTTTGTTTTGTAACATTTTTTTCCGGAAATGTGATGCATAATGATGCAATTTTAGAACTGTTTTGTTTCTGAGTGCAAAAAGAATCCCATGAGGAAAAAAGAATAAGATATTGGCAGTGGCACCACCAATGAATGTATCTGTTCTTACTATTACCCATCATTTGACAGAACTCAGGGAGTGAAATTGATGTACATGAAGCAAACAAAATCTTCCAGAAAATGTTGCTTCGTTTTGTTAGAAATTAGCCCATGACCAAAATAACAGCTTAATATGATGCTGTAGAGATATTTTGATGTCATGCAATGCATATTAGAGAATTAACAGGTTAAATCATCTGGAATAACATCGACTCTACGAAACACAACTTTATTAACAGAAACCAAAGTAAACACTAATTTTTAAAGCAATTTCTGATTGCCAACTCAGAAAAACATATAAGTAAAGATATTTAGATACATCATAAAAAGAGCGGAAATGCAGTGAGTCAGAGAGGATCATCTTTTTAAAATCACAATAATAAATCTTGCATTTCCGCTGATCCATGTGATACAATAAATAATACTTCAGCGATCAGAATTTGGGCACCACATCACTCCCCTGCCGAGTGAGGTACCGAACGATAAAAAGTTTTTACAGGTAACGAGCAGGGCGTCGAACTACACGTCCAGTTCTGGTTGAATGTGGAAAATGATTCTGTGCAAACCTAACTTTCTTGGTAACTTTTGGAGCAGTTTGGTTTGGTAGCCTAAGACATGAGCGCTGATCCGATTTGGATTTAGATCCTGTTGAAGGAGTTTCTTGCAGATGCTCGGTTGGGAGTGTCTTTGCTTGAAAGTCCCTGTTGGCCTGACAATTTGCTGTGTCTTTATCGTCAGAGTTATCCAAAAAGCAGGGTTTAACTCTATCGATTGACACATTGACTTTTTTATCCTTCATTATGATGGTGAAATTTTTATCGGTTCTTTTTAGCACCTGATATGGTCCTTGGTAAGGTGGTTGAAGACTTTGACGAACGCTGTCGGTTCTTACGAAGACGTGTGAGCAAGTTGTCAAGTCTCGAAAAATGAATGGCTTTTGCTTTGAATGGTTTGTAAAAGGGACAGGGCTTAACTTATTTAAGTGTTCTTTTAGCGTTTTGACAAACTCAGACTGAGGTTGATATTTTGTGCTTTCAAAGAAGTCACAAGGCAGTCTGATGTTTTCCCCATAAAGTAATTCAGCTGGCGTAGAGTTGAAATCCGAATGCCAAGTTGTGCGTAGTCCTAGGAGAATGATCGGGAGTGATCGTGTCCACCTTGGATTTGCATGACACATTATGGCAGATTTGAGTGTTCGGTGCCAGCGTTCGATGCAGCCGTTGGCTTGTGGATGGTACGCTGCTGTTCGATTCCTCTTAAATCCAATGATCTTTGATAATTCAAGGAATAGCTGGGATTCGAACTGCGCTCCTTGATCGGTTGTAATGATCATAGGAGATCCAAAGCGTGAAATCCAATTCTTAACGAGTGTATCAGCAACTGTATCGGCTGTGATGTCCGAAATGGGAATAGCCTCTGTCCAACGGGAGTATCTATCGATGATGGTTAAGCAGTAACGAAAACCTTCGGAAGATGGTAATGGTCCAATGATATCCAAATTTATTTCGCTGAATCGTTGGCTAACGGTTTTATATTGTTGATATGGACTGTGGACATGTCTAGAAATTTTTGATTTTTGGCATTGTAGACAGCATCTAGTCCAATATCTGGCGTCTTTTTTGATTGACGGCCAAACAAATTTTGATGTCAGAAGTTTGATTGTAGATTTGATTCCCGGATGTGAGGAACTATGAACACTGTGAAATACTGATTTTCTGAAATCTGGTGGTATATATGGTCGTGGAGAACTTTGAGAAGTATCACAGTAAATAAAAGATTTTGTTCCGACAACTGGTAACTTTTGCATCTTCAAGGAAGAATTTGGAGAAGAAAGAATTTCTTTCAATTCCGTATCTGTCTCTTGAGATTTGGATATGGCTTCATAATCAATTTGAGTAGGAATATGAATTTCATCCATTCTTGACAGGGCATCACATGCTTTTGTCCTGTGGTATGTTACTGGCTTACAAACCCAAAGGTC
>JAPMOQ010023086.1:606890-668045 GCA_026543055.1 Argiope trifasciata
AACCCAAAGGTCCCAGGTTCTATCCTGCGCCAACTCTAATTCCCACAATGCTACAGAGGATAATTAGTTATAATTTAAGCTTGCCTGTGAACGATCCATGTGCAAGTTCTTTCTAGTCTTCAGGTATCAAGCCTAAGTCAGTTTAGAATCTAGGTCTGAAAAGATCAGCAACAACAGTCTTATAAAAACACTTTTTAGTTTGCAAAAGTGAGTTACTGCAAGGAACTTTTTTTTGTATGATGGTTTGCAGCTGTGATAATATTGCAAAAAAAAAGAGTGTTAATATCCATTCAACTGCAGCAACAGTTTGAATAAACACAGGAAGAATTTTTTGAAAGCTTGTAATGACCTACTTTGCACACAGCTCTATGTTGCACTTAGTCCAAATACACATGTCCTCTTCTATATTTGGGGTCTATACTACTGTTTTAGGGACATCCCTCCCTACCACCAAAGAGATTGTATGCACACCTTTCATGTGTGGTTTAATGCTTCTGTCTTGGTGCTTGCAGACAACTAAACTTTGCTTTATCTCCATATCATTCTAAAATTTAAAATTAAAAAAAAACATCAGGATTTTATGAGACATCACGTATCAGAAGCCTCATTCTGCGAGAACCTGTACAGTAAAAATTTGCTGGTATCTGCTGCAGTTGAGGAAATGATGTGCAAAGTAGTTCCAACAAAACTATTCCACTCTTTGTTCTTATTCCTTTCTTTCTCTTTTAAAGAAAGAATGCAGCAGAAACCAGGGAAAATTTCTCCCTTGTGTGTGTGTTATATACTTGTTGTTTAAAATAGACAATTGTTGAAGCTTCAGGACCAGACATAAATTTTTCTCAGTGTCTCACTGCCTTACACGTGCCAAAAGCACCTTGTGCTTAAATTTCTCTGCGGTATTCGGTGCTGGAGTTACATTGAAATTCCGACCCATCATAAGGACAGTTGGGGACGGACGCTTCGAGTACTTTGCTCGTGCAGGAACTGTCAGCTTTGTCAAGACAGAGCAATAACGGATGCATTGCTCAATGAAAAACAAAACAAAACAGAAACCACATTTAAAAAAAAGCAAAAAAAAAAAAATGTTGTTGAATGCAACCAAAGTTAGCTTGTTTGTATATTGTTGGAGAGGAACTCTGGTTAGATTGTTCATTAATCCAATGTAAAGCTAGATCAATACTGTTTGAAGTGTTTTAGATAATGAATTCAGCGCCTGTACAGAAATTTTAAAAAAGGAAATCATTGTTTTCTCTTTATCACACAATTAAATGAAACTTTTACATGTAATCATATATAATTTGGATAGAATTATACAAATACTGAGTTTAGCATATATTAGGTTTCTTATAAATTATTAGATTTCTTTTTAGTCTTTTATTTTAAAAAATAATTTTTATAAATTATAGTTATGTTTTCAAATTCCCCCCCCCATCAGTGAATTTTTAAAACATACTAAATTATAAATGTTTACAGAAGTGCTCAATTAGATGGCAGTTAAAATAGTTTAAAATAATTAAATTTTATTAAATATCCATTTTTACTGCAACACAGCTGAAAGAGTTATTATGGATCTTTCTGCTTTTTGCTCAAGTAGTTACACATTAGTAACTTTATTATAAAATACATAATTAGATAAAAAAAAATAAGTTTCCTGTAAAACTTTTTATTCTAAATATTTTTTTAATGATATTTGCTCTGCTCTGGATATTTATAACTTTAAAAATGATTTTCTATAACTTCAAAATGCTGTAACTACAAATATTTTATCACTTAAAAAACCTATTCAAACAAATCTATCGCTCAACTTTTAATAAATTTATATAATTTGAAAAATTTATGATACCTTCACAATGGTTTTTTTTTTTTTTCAAACTTTTTGATAATATATATATTCATGTTAAACCATAAAATGTATTGTTGAAAACAAATATGCAATACTGAATATGAGATGTATTATTACTTTTTTATTAATTTTATAATTTAATATCTATAACTGAAATCATTTTGTTCTTGTTAAATCAAACTTCAGAGTTAAATTAATTTACAAATTATGTAACTCCAGTGATAATATAATTTTTTAGTAAATATATCTGTTTTAATTCAGCATTTTATTTAAAACCTGGATTTTTAATACAAACTTCATGGATGGTACGTATTTTGTGAAATCTTATAACTATATAACACATAAATATTGTTTGCCTCTTGCCTTCAAAAGCATAAGATAACAAGTTATACCAATACTCTCATGTCTATTCATATAGTTTTGATTTTATGCATTTACAGCATATTTTTATTCTAGATATTGTCAAAATACTATTTTTATTTTGGTTATAATTTTTAGAAAAATGGCAACAACAAAAATAAGATAATTTAGATAATTTTCAAATACTATTATAATTTTTTTTCTAAATAAGGAAAGAAATTATTGTGTGGTTTTGAATTATAGACCAAATGAACGGCATTAGAAATGAACAAGTGAAAGCATCGCATTAATTTGTCTAATGCACTAATTCGTATATGTTTGAAAATGAATAAAAATTTCATTATTAATAAATAATGCCCATTTTTTGCACAATTTCAATAAATGTAAGATACATTTTTTTAGTATGCTGAAGATAATGAATAAATCAAAAATTATGCATTGCAAGCTGTAAAGTGAATAACCATAATGAGAAATCAAAAATGTGTAAGGCCTGCTTTAAATCGGTTTTATGAAAATTTCGAACAAAATTAACTAAATAATTAATCAAATAAAACTAACCAAACATTTGTTGTAACATTTTTTTTACTTTTGTTTTAAAATGCCATTTTACATTAACAGTATAATTTTTAAAACTTATTCTATAAGTAGTAAAATTAATTACATTATTGCATCTAAAAAAAACCCTCTAGTTTTTCATCAAAAAACTTAGTTAAAAGCTTTATCATAATTTTTTAATGCTATTGATTGCTTATGACACATTACATACTCAAGTGATATATGGTCAAGTTAAGCATTGAATGGGTTACATTGTAATCTTAAAATAAAGAAACTAGAATTTCATTAATCATCATTTACATTTATAAGAATGATTTTTATAAATGTTTACTTATTATAGCTAGTAATAT
Source organism: Argiope trifasciata (assembly GCA_026543055.1). NCBI lineage: Eukaryota > Metazoa > Arthropoda > Arachnida > Araneae > Araneidae > Argiope > Argiope trifasciata. The sequence continues at coordinate 609,999 of JAPMOQ010023086.1, forward strand.
ATAATGTTAATTATTATATTTTCAATGAAGTTACTAAAATTTTAATATGAAATAATGCATACAAAATGGCTCATCATATGATTTATTACACTGAAATGATGATTTTGAAGAGTTTCATTCCTTAGTGTGATAAAAGAGAAAACAGACATTCTACAAGTTTTTCCGGTTATATGTAGAAAATAAACTTTTATAGTTCATGTTACTGTACTTTTTGGCTTTTCATTTGTGTGCTCTGTACTCTGCTAGATTGCCTTTGTTGGTTTCTTTTCACTTTTTGTCCCTTTTTCACGACGCACATTGTGTTATTTTTGCCAAAATGTTTTCAAAGATATTTAGCCTATCTGTAGCTAATATATATATATATACTAAGAAATTGTTATTATTATTATTTTTTGTTTTAAAATGTTGCTAACTATTTTCTTAAATATTTAACTCCCATGGAACAAGTGATTCTCATCTTACATTTTGTTCTGCTGCTGTTATTCTTGTGAAAATGAACGGAAATAATATACTCTGTTGAAATTTAACATATTTCTATGGACATATACATATATGCAATACTGAGTAGGTCTATGATCAAAATTGATTAGATGTGCATATGCAGTATATTTTAAGACAAAAACTGTATGTTAGTCAGCAGGGGGAAAAATTCTTAACATTCACTATATTGTTTTGTATTTTTACCTGTTATAAAACATTTAGTTGATTTCCAAGAGCAGGTTAAATATGTAATATTTCTATCATGTTATTTATAATAAGCATATCTTTTATCATATAATTAATTGATCAAAACTGAATATAAGATATATATACATGTAGATTTAAAAAAATATATTTAATATATTTTAATCATTCATCCTGTTGTTCAGCATAAAAGATATTATTATTGTTGCATCAAAAAAATAAAGAATTATTTTTCATAATCTAATTTTTTATTTTCTTTTATAATCTAAAATAACACTTTTAGTAATTTTGAAAATTTCATGTATCAAAGATAAATCCTTGCATGTAATCTAAACTTCCAAGATATTTACTAAACCTTTCTTTCAGTCATTGTATCTTCATTAATTGTTATAATGGAATATCGAATTCAGTGCATCGCATTTCAGCATGTGATATCCCAAATGATATTTATAATAATTTTTCTTCTTATATTACATTATTCATGTGTCGTAAACTTCTCTAATATTTATCCAACTAATGAATAATTGTAACCTCTTAAGATCCATACATCATTATAAAGATGCTTTTGATGAATAGGTGGTCTGGTGACTAATTCATTTGATTAGAAGTTTTACGGCACATCTGTATTATTGCATCTATTTGTCATTATTATAGTTTCATTTTATACATTTATTGAATTTTTAATTTTGTGCTGTATTCAAATAGTAGCAACCAAAAATTAAAATATTTAATTTATGTGTTGTTTATTATAACTGTTGAAATTTTACTGGAGTTCATGAAATGTACCAGTTTCAGAAAAACTGAAGAGTTAAATATTTGATTTCTATCAATGTTTTTCTTCTCTAGAATAACTGGGTCCCCTCTCCCCCTATATTGAAGATGTTTTTGTTTATAGTGCATACATATTTTAATTAATGTATTCATTTTATTCAAATATACATATTGTGGTTTTTTGGATACATTTACCTTATCTTAAAATATTGACTAAAAGTAAGAAAAATTGTATGAAACTGAAGATGGCGATACTTTATTTTAGCACTATTAAGTGAAAAAAAAAAAAAACAAGCAAATAAAGCATCTAAAGTGAATAAATTGAAAGGTAATATGACATAATTATTGTTTAAAATTACGTAATTTTGGGTTTTTCCTTGCATTTAGATACGATTGTACTTTTTTTCTGTGAAACGTGCAACATAAAATATTTTCTTTTAATCATCATGTATGTCAATTATTTATTCTAAATTCAATTAAACAAAAATAATTAATTTATAAACATAAATTTATAATCAGAATTCAACAGATTACATAAAGGTTTTAGATTAATTACTTACTTCATTTGCATGTAAGTAATCTGGCAATATACTTTAAAAAAATATTTAAAGATAATAAAATCATTTCTTATAAATTTTCCCCGGCAACAGAATTTTTTTTAAATATTTAAAAATTACTGGCTATAATATTTCACAAATCAAACGTTTGACACATTAAAAAAATATTAGAATAATTTTGCAAGAACATTAAGTATGAAAACTAATCTGTCATTTTAAAGAGTAGTATTCTTTAATTTAGAATGAAGAAAGCTCGACACCTGTAAAATCCCATATTGCAAAAAATGCACATGCAGTGACTTCACCATTTGCTTTCAAATTGTTGCACTTTAGATAAAATGTATCACTGTCACAGTGAAGCAATGAATGTATTTTGCTTGACAATTCTCCAAAGCTCAATTATGAATATTGTATTATGGTGCTACATTAGAAAATGTTTAGTTATAAAGCTTTTTGAAAATTAGTAAATTATGATATAAAGTAATTTTCATCACATTAGAATTCTTGAACTTAAATGTTTAGTTAGCTACATTTATTGCATATTTATCCTGCCCTTATATCTATGAAAAACATGCTATGATGTTATTATAATATTTAAGTTGTTGCTTGTCACTTTCAAGAATTGCAGTTTTATCCAGTTCTGTTTATATATTATATAATAACCAGGAAGTGTGTACTGCGAGCCTTCGAATGTTATATAGTCATATATCTTTCTAAGAAAGTGTTTTCTATAAAAAGAAATTGTTAAGTTCCCAATCATGATTTTTTAGATGAAAAAAAAACCCTTTTTTATATTTTTTAAAAAGTCAACTAAAATTTTTCATGTGAATGATAAACCACACAATATTTCGTATCATTGGTGCTTTTGTTTAAGATTCCGTGTTGATTCTGTGTAATAGAAGTCTGTCTCTCTCCAGAGATAAGCTGTTTGAAGCATTAAAAGAAAAACTAGTTACAAGAAACACTGACACAAATAAATTGTGAAGATTCTCTAATGTCCGAATCTTCCTTAATTTTTGTCTCTGTTAAGTCACAAATAAATTTTCAGTTTGATGTTTAGTATTTTTCTCAGTATGAAAATAAAATAAACAATGAACTAAGTGTCTTTTCATTTCCACTCTCATGACAAATACATTCGCACTCTATCCTTATAGCGCAAACTCATAATTACATATCCTAATATTACATGGTTAAAGTAAACTTTTTTTGATATTTTAAGGTAACTAAACAAAAAATAGTTTATCCCTCAATATAGTATTTAATGAGGGTAATTTTAAATTACTAACATAATGCAATGGCATAAATATCAAACAATAATTTATCTTTGGACAGATATAATAATTTTAAAAAATGCATAAAACTATTATACTCCACATATTTATACACTATACCATATTATATTTATATCATTATTTATATAATAATTTATTGTTTAAATAATAAATAATTATCTCTCTTATTAAAAATTAAATCTTTTAGAGCATACTATTATTACAGAAAACATGTTTAATTTTTACCATTTCCAGTCCAAGTAAGTATCAAAAGAATACACAAGCTTTCCATATAGATATATTGGATTTGAATTACAAGTCATCTTTAATGCCAAGTTCCATGATCAGTGATTCTTAGCAGTTGGCTTACAAGAAGCTGAAATGTACATAGGTAAGAAAAAAAGTCACAAAATTATATTATATATGTATATAAAGTGAGAATTATAATAATGAAAACAACATTTATTTAATATTTTACAAATTATGATATCTTATTTCTGACAAATTTTAAAGACTTGGGATAGAATTTACTGAGAATATGCATGACATATTTATGATTTTTCAAAACCTAAAAATATCTGTTTAAATTTCAAATTAGAAAAGATTGCATTTATATTAATACAATTATGAAAGACATTAATTTATATTTAAATCAATACAATTTTTGCTATGGCATTGGCTTAAAAAACAATTAATCAATCATTTATATATAGTATATTAATCCAAAATAATGCAGCAAGCATTTTTTTACGTAAGTGTGTTGCTATTAGACATATACTTCAAAATGCAAAGTTTCATCAAATAATGTTCTCAAATGTAGGAAAACGCAGGATAGAAAAAATCATATGGCCCTGAAAGTAGTGACGACTTTTCTTGTATTTATCTATAATACAAACTTTGTATTACTTGCTGAAGTTTAGGAAATAAAAACATAATTAAGTTTTTTAAAAATAACCTGATAATATATTAATTGAAGTGCTTCTACACCTGCTCAAAATGAACACCATCAATAACTACACAAAGGTGCATTTTTTTAACAATTCTTGCCTGTATACTATCAAGTTCTTCAGTTTTGAATTCATTAGCAAAGATCTATAAAAAGCATGTACTGCCAAGATCAATTCGTTCAGGGGTGTAACTACGGTCGGATAGGCAAGACAAATGCCTTGATGCCATTGCTAAGAAGTGCAAAAGTGGGGAATAAATTATTCATTTAAAAGAAGTTTTTAGATTCATTGTGCAAACTTCATCTTCATCTTGCAACCAACTCAAGAGCATTCAAAGATAAAGAAACACATATTGCATGTGTGTTGAATCACAGAATGATAAAGATATAAGCTTTGAATTACAGAACAACAAATAAATAAATTTAGGTATTTTTTTACACCTTACTTTTTTAAAAATTAGTAACAGCTGCACTTAGAACACAAATTCTTTACTAGAAATGAGCATACAAATTTTGCATATTAATTAGTTCAATTGTAGGAGTACTTATTACCAGAAAGATAAAATTTATTTAGTATATACCATAAAAGTGTTGAGTGATATTTAACAGAGAAAAAATTAATTAAAAAAAATTCTACAATGAAATAAGTTTATCAAACACCAGAAAAGATATAAAAAAATATAAATTTCTTTGAAATTTACAATATTTTTGTATGTTGAAACTGAATGTCAGATTTATTTTCAAAATTGCTTTGTTTTAATCTTGTCATCCTCATTTAATTACAAAACATTATTTTTTCATTCTTAAAAAAAAATTATTAGTTTCAATAATTGAACATTCAAATGAAATAACTGGTCAAATTTCAACAAATGAAAACTTTTTTAGTAAATTATATTTAGAAATATTTATTTTAAGTTTGTTAAAATTAATGGAAAATTATAAAGGAACTGAATATGCCAGTGAAGATGAGATTTTGATTTAATTATCATATAAAATTTAATTTTGTCTTGCAATACTTCACAAATTATCACTACAATCTTTGATATTTTGCTTCATTTTTTTTAACCAAAAAAAGTATTACTACAGATTTTTAAAATATCCCTTCAGGTTTTATATGCTACCCTCCAAATGTATATTTTTGCCAATATTAAATCAGACAGTTTAGTCTATAATGCACAGAAGAATAGACAGACAATAAATACTTACATTTTAACTTTACTTTTAGCAAAAGATAAACTTTAAATGAACAAATCTTTACATTCAAAGATACTATTAAAAAAAACAATTTCATAAAATTGTTTCAAAAATTTTAAATAAAATTTTGCTTGGTTTCCTCAAGATGTTTTTAGTATATTAAAAATTTTACCTCTTAAAAAAAGTTTAAATAAAATTTTTTTAAATGGAACAATTGTCAGTGTGAAAATTTTGATATGGTAAAAAAAATATACACCAAAAATTTATTCCACTGATCTCTGCAGGGACTGAATACACTTGTTGATACTGATAACTAAAAAAACTGTAGATGCTAAACTCTAGAAATGATGTTTTGGGGATCTTCTCCAAAACAGTAATACATACATTTCAATTCATCAGTCACCATGATAACAGTTTAAAATAATTCTGTATACTCCAATTATATTTTGTATTATAATTCCCTTTATAATTATATTATTTCTATACTTAGTATACTATATCTGATTAGATAATTAAGATTATGCATGATTAGCATGTGCATGTGTATTTATAACATTTGAAGATCAATTGTAGAAAAGTTATCCTATAAACATTTTTTATTATCTAAATGAATTACCAAAAATATAGCTAAATAGTTAAAAATATTATTTGTATGGTTTATTTTTATCAAGAATATATTATCATGTGGTTTAATTTGTGTGTATGTGTTATACAAAAATACATATTGTAAGCATTAATACATATTGCAGCTGATATGAAAATTTGTTCCAATAAAAATAAGAGGTGATTGCAACTGCCTGAAAATTTGATTCCCAAAACATATATATTAAGCAAACAAAATTTCATACTCATCATGCAATAATTATTCATAAGAAAAAAATATCATCAATAATATTAAATTAGAATCCCTTTGTGACATTGCAAGTTATTATATCGATTAAATATGCTTTCAGCAACTTAGTAAAAAAGAAATTAGCATATATGAAATAAGTATAAAGTAAAAATTTTAAAAATCACGATAAAGTATATAATAATTTTAATAGTTATACCCCAATTTTTTTTTTGTTTTTTTTTTTTGTAAATTTTGATTAGTTTTAGACATGAAATAATTAACAATTAAAACAATATTAGAAGTTACTACACTACTCTTTTAAAAATCTTGAAAACTACCATAAAGTAAGAATCAAAATTTCATATAATTCTGAAAATTGTTTTACACATAATTCGTATATTTATATGCACTTATTTTCAGAAGATTTCATTACTGAAGAAAAAGTATACTCTTTTAAATTTATTAATTATCTTTATAAAACTTTTAAAAGTGAAGTTTAAATTATCTTTTATGTTGAAGATTTCAATTCTGCTAATTAACATTTAAATATTTTTCTTTGATAAAACACCTGAAAGTTCAGTATCGTTCAATGAAATGTTTTGATTTAGGCAGTCAAAAGGATAAACATTTAAATTTTATAGAAAAAACATTCCGATTAATCAAATAAATAAAGGAAAAAAATTAGAGCCCGAAATACATGTATTAACAAGTATTGAACTACTAGAAGGAAGAGAACAGTTCAATCTGTGCAAAGGTATTAATTATCTTTTCAATAAATTATTTATTCTCATTAATCAAAAATATTCAAATTCAGTCTTAATTTCAAATAAAAAATATTAACTGATACATATGAAGAATAAAACACAGCTCTTGATTATAATCTCACAATTAATACATAGATAAATTATTCATTACATGTTGTTTTGATAACCATACCATTCATATAGACTAAGCATGATTTTTAAGAAAATATTTTTTAATCCTATAACATTAAGTCATATAAACAAACCTAGTCAATAAGAGAAAGATTTAAAACAAGTGTTCTACTAAGGTATGCCGGGTTTCAAGACTTTCATAGCTATCTTAACTTTTCAGAATTAAAGCAAAATCTGGTTACATATTTTTCATCCTTTGTTAGTATGGGCTATATTAGACTTCAAAGTTTAGTAAATATCTTAGCATTCAATTTTATCTTTTTAATAGTTAATGAGCTTTGTATTCTAGTAAAAGAAAGTTTGCAGGATATTATTTAAGAAGAGCATAGGTCCTTTATGTATAATCAATAATGCATAAGTTTACTTTATGCTTTATTTGGAAAATACTTAATTTGCATCTGTTCTAAATTAAAACCTATGAATTTAACTATTATCTAATAGAATAAAAAACACTGCAATGAAATTGTGTTGTTTTGATGCAACTAAAAATAATGTAAATCAATTTAAACATTTATGTCTCCTACATAACTTTCATACAGAATTTTATTATATATAAGCGACTTAATTTTAGTTTACAAGATTTGAAAAATAATTATATGCACATGATATAGACAAGAATTTAATTGGAAATTGGATTATCCAAAATGTAGCCAAACCTATAACATCCTTTCCATAATCAGCCTTGTATTCATACCAAAAGAACAACGTAAAACCATTTTGTCACCTTTTCTGAACTTACTATATGAGCTGTATATTGTACATTTCATCTCCCGAGACAGATAAATTTTTACTGTTATATTACTTCACACTCAGGTAGCTAGGCTGTCTAAACAAATATTAAATATTTCTGTTATGATTGAAGTATGCAAACAAATTGCCATGTACTTTATTTGCATACTTCAATCATAAAAAATTAGTAGAGTTTTAAATCAAAAAATTATGAAAGTACAGCATCTTCAGCTTTCACATGAATTTAATTTTTTTTATCATGTCGAAAATAAAACTATTAATAATCAATCAAGTCTTGCAAAAACTATAAATAACAAAAACAATGCAAATAAAAATTTATTCTTTAAAAATTTACTTCATCAAAAAAATTAATACGCAGCAGCAAGGTAACTTACCCGAGATTTGCATTTTATTATCAGCACAAATTCATTATTTTTTCTTACTGACATTAAACCATGTCAAAATGCTAGCAATTGTATCCTGACTTGATGAGCAGGGTGCACCAGCCCCATGTATGTGATGATCTGAATATTACCAAAGATCACCACATACATAGAGCTGGTGCACATTAATTTTACTGTCAATGAGGCACTAACACAGAAAAAGACTAACATGCAATCATAGACCTAAAATCTTGCTATTGAACTGATAACTGAAACCATCATTATCCATGCCCACAAATCCACTACACACATCTAGAAGAATCTTAAAAGGATCATACACTCACCAGCAAAATTAATAATTATTAAATGCAACTTGAATCAAAACATTAACCTTCCAGCGGGTGCGTGTATGTGAGAGATACACTAGAAATGAATTTCGTTTTATAACTTTAGATTTGGTGGCACTGGGAACGCATGTCCTTGGTTATTTGTTGCCCTCCCTTTGACCTACTTTCAGTTGTCATCATAAGTTTGTGGCATTAATAGGTCTCTGCCAATCAGATATTTGTATTTTAGATATATGTGCAACCGTTCATGTAAGTTTTTGTCACATCTGATTTTGCATGATTTTACAAATAAATTCATATTGTTTTATACTGGCGACCGATCGCAAATACACTTATGAAGGAAAATGTTAAAAAAAAGCCCCCACATCTCTACTTTTTAGCTAAAATTAAAGATGCTAAAGAGAAAAGCCGAACTAGGCATTGAATTGGAAGATGCAGTGTCACGGAAAAAACCTTGCCAAAAAGAAAAGCAGACTAGAATCACGAAGTTCATTTGTGGGATTTGACAGAAATTTATATGTTTGGAGCACACTAAACATATTTGCCCAAATTACAACACTGCAATAGAATAACAATGAAACTATTTTCTTCCTTTTCATATCTAACTTTCAATTACTTTTTGCACATAAATTCTGTATTTTTGCACTTTATATTTTATATGCAAATTGTTCTGTGAAAATATCGACCATTCTATTTATAATATTTTTAAATCAATTCAGTTAATATGTGGTCATTTTATGTTGTTATTGCAATCTATGTTTATATTGTTTCTGCTTCTTTTTAAGTAATAAATGTTTAAAGTGATTGTAGTTATTAATCCTAAACTATTTACAATATAATTTTAATAGTTACGCTTTTGAAAATTTACAATTTACTATAGCGTATGTGAGAAATATGTGCGACCTTTCATGTTGGTATGACAGCCACGCCCGCAGGAAGGTTAAATAGCATCAAGGATTGTTGATTCAAGTCTTGCTTCTAACAAAGATTCTCAGAATATATGAATAGCTCATTTTATAATTTCATAATACAATTTTAATATGAGTAATTTGTCTTAGCTGAATTAAACATTTTAAAATTCATTAATCTACAATCAACATTAAAGTAAAATGGAGCAAGACCTTTTTAAATGTTTTACACTCACAACCCATTCTGTTAGAAGAATTTTACCAAGACTAAAAAAATAAGAAATATTAATTCAAAATTAAATGGAGATGCAATTAAAAATAATTATAACATTTCAATGAAATCTTATAATTATTCTTTACTTACAAACATTGAAAAATAAATTTTCTGTAGGTCATTTGGTGACTAACAACTTATTTTGGGTGACAATAGCAATCCAATATTTTAAATCTCGATAAATGAAATCAGAAGAACGATCAGAAGATCTCGATAAATGAAATCAGAATTAACTTACCAAACATTTATCTTTCAGAATATTATTAATAAGCAACTACAGACCATATTTCTAAAAACAGAAAAGATGTTACGGACAAAATTTGGTGTTTTGCAGTTATATGATTATGAAAATAATGATTTAATCACATCAAAAGTTTTTCTTACAAATATCAAACAAACTTTATCATTTTTAAAATTATTCAATAAAAAAATATTGTACATGTAGAGCATTTTAAGTATTCTTTCTCTTCTTGCATTATCATAATCACTTTTATCGAACAATTTCAAATAAATCTTTCACATGCTTCTTTAATAATGTACATAAAAATCACAAAGAAAATCTTTTTTTTAAATTTTTTAAGAAATATGTTAAGGTTGAATATGTTTTAAACTAAATAAAATAGATTGGTTATAAATTATATTTCATGTAAAACTCAAGCTGAATGATCTCATTAGTAAGAAAAATATTTTTTTAAAAAAATAACAGCATTTTTTAATTCAGTCTTCAATGACATGTGTAGAAAAAAGTAAGAAATAAATTTACCTCATAAAAATAAACCATATGTTTTTTTTTTTTAAAAAAAGCAAGAAAAAAAGAATAGAAATAAATGAATGCACTTTTTTTTCAATTTAATAAATATATAAAACTTTAAATAATATATAAATGCCCATTAAATAACATCAAACTAAAAAACAACATTGATTAAATAAATTATTTATATGCTGCATAAATGAGAAAATCATTGGGGACACTTACTTTGATCTGGATGGTCACCAAGGGTTATCGCCAAATAGTAAACAAAGGGAGCGATAGCTTTATCAGTTAATTGTTAATATTTTTATATTAATAAATGTTAAAAATTCAATTTACAAACATGATATGAATATTCATAGAAGTGTATACATAAAATGAAAACTAGACAATGTATGGAACTTATATATCTAAAATTTCTTTATATCCTGCAATGAAAAACAAAAATAAAATTCCGAGTTTTTAGAGTGATTTTATCAAAACTTTCTGCTTAAAAATAAAACATTTGGAATGAAAATTTATAAAGGACTATAAAAACAATTTTTCAAAATAAATTATCAAGAATAGTCAAAAATACATTCCTTATGTCTTAAAGTCATTCAATATTAGTATATTGTTTATTTTTTAATGCATTTATTTATAATGGTGTAAAAATTTCACTAAACAGTAATATTTATTTTTTTAGATATATAATTACGTCATGCAACTTCAAAAATTGATTTGATACTGAATAACTACCATCTTTGCTAAGCTTATTTTCAAATTTTATTCACAAATAATGAGTGATAAGGAAGATTTTATAGTCAATTGAAGGATATTTTTCATTAATAAAAAAAAAATCATAATCTTACTGTTATGAATATATAATAAATAAATAAGCTAATAAATAAATAAGTGGAGATTAGAAAGTTTTATAATTTTTTAGTTAAAAAATATATAAAAATACCTTGACAGATATTTGTACCTCTAAGGATATAATAATAATTTATTCTAGAACATTGGGATAACAACTTAACAAAATAGTGAGATCAACTGCTATTTTTTACTTATTATATATATTTATAAATTTAAGTATTATATTTTCAGTCAATATTTTAATATACAATAGAAAATACACAAAATTTGAATTTATATTAAATAGAGCCAAAATATTTAAATTATTAGTGTATTATGTTAAATAAGAAAAATTATGATAATTAAGTATGAAACAGACAAAATAAAATACAAAAAAATTCAATCAGAGAATTACTCTGTTTTATTCTTTTTTTTCTGTACATCAATGCAATCTTCATCTTCATTATTATTTTCATACACTCTTTTAAATAAGGATACAAAATCATCTTGGAAATGAACGTTTTCAAAATCATTATAAAAACATTGAACAGCTTTAAGAATTGCAGTAGAATCATTATTTGCAATGGGAACAAATTTTTGATTCTCCACTTCATAATCAAAACATTTTACAGACACATTTATACTTTTTATCAAAATTAACAATTGCCCATTATTCATGAAAACTGCATCTACTGGCGGAGCATCAAGTGAAATAAACTGATGAAAATTCAAACTATCACCAGAATCATTTAGTATTTTATAAATGGCTATGATTGGTTGCAAATGAAAAATAACAACCAATAACTGATGTTTTTGAGAATATTTTACACAACGAACAGAAAATAACACTTGTTTATCACTCAAAATTAATTTATCAGAAATATGATGATTGAGCTTATCTTTGATTTCAGCTTCATTTTCAATATTACAAGCTTTACAAAGATTATCATTTTCTTGTAAAGAAACACACTTTAATTGCAAACCATTATTTTTGTACTTCCATAACCTTACTGAACCATCACCTGAACCTGACACAAGTATTTCTTCAGATAATTGTATAAACTGAATCGATGACACGAATTCCTTGTGACCTAGGCAATAGCTAAGAATATTATAACTATTAGGATAACAGGATATCCTGATTTTCCCATCTCTGTCACATGTAGCTAAGTACTTATCATCACTAGATATTGCAATATCAAGTATCAAACTTATATGTCCAAGAATTAAATTTCCAGATTCCTTGCATTTCGAAACTGAATAATCAAATACATCTCCTCCTCGATCACAGAGAATAATATTTGAAGAAGAGTTTGTAAAAATAACTTTTTGGCATTTGCGAGTTAAAGGGCGAACACTTAAAATTTTCCAGTTATTTTCTTCATGTTTCCACAGATGTAAATAATTTTTAGAATCACAAGCACAAATATATTTACCACAATTAGATAAAGACACAGATGTTATACTGTTAAGTTTAGAATCGTTATTTTTCTGGTTGGATTTAGCTTTCACTGCTGAAGTTTCTTCACCACGGAATTCGCATTTGATTTGATCGAACACAGAACTGGATCCATTTTCAGAAAATATGGGATTTGGAACTAAAACTTCATCTGATTTCACAAAAATTGGGTAACCAATATTTTTATTATTCACGAAAAACGCCATCTTTTAAAAAATATGAATTACTGTACACACTCCAATATCCACATCCGCAACCATGTGCTATTTTGTTTCGTAAGTACTATAAGTAGAAGTTGTTTTAGATTGCAAAGTGTTCAAAATATCGCTCTTGAGCTGTTTAGTCTGCTTCCAATTATTAATTCAATTGCTATTTCCAACAGAAAATAAAAATTGGCTTTCAATTAATTATAAAACTTTATTTAAATCAGAAACTACCGGTATTTTCCTGTTTTTTTCAACAACAAAAAATTAAATCTTAGAACGAAATAGTAGTTATCTTTATAGCGTTGCATCTACTCTTATAGAAAAATGGGAAAATTAATACTTTAACATAATAATTAAAAGTTAATAATATTACTTAGCTAATAATGACTAATTTTCTAGGGAAAGTCGTTATTAATGACTGGAACTGGCATAACATCTTAATAACGAAAACGACAAATAAAGGCAAATAGTGCTGCCATCTAGTAAAAATTGAACACAGTACATTTTTAATAGTCCTTTTACGGTCTCAATGCCGCATAGGAAACTTCATCGAAACCGTGTTCAAAAGTTTCATCGCATCTTTCAACACTAAAGCAGAAAAAAAAACTATGAGTGTTACAGGAAAATAATAACTAAACACCTGACCATTCGTAACTTTTTCGGAAATCAATAAAAAGCACACTATTAAATCAAAGATAATCCCAGTTCTTAAGGTAAGAAACTTCAAACCAAACAAAAATAGAATGAATAATGCGGTAAAATTAAAAACGTAAAAGGTATTTCTACTTTTAGAGGGATATTATAAGGACAGAAGTATGAAAGTAAATGATGGTATTTCTATAAGTTAAAAATTTTATTCTGAAATTCTAAAATAAAAAGACATTTTTGAATTATAATAATATTATATTTAAATTCTAAAAAAAAATAATAAGTGTATATGCATACATAAGTGCATGCATATAGAACTAAAAACATCTATGGGAAATGAACTCCATAAAGCCATAATATTTTAATTAATTAATTAATTTTACTTGCTAGTCGCATTCTAAGATCGGCTTATTCGTCAGAAATCGTCGTTGTGTTTTATCTCTTAAAGCTGTTAAACATAATCTAGTCTTAGTGGTTCATTAAAAATACTATTTTTACACATTTTTTATTAGGTTTATTTCACTGTGTTAGTCAGGATAGAATTTAGTAATCGATTTTACTCTCTCTAATATACTAATGTTTTGATATATTTGAACAGTTGACTTCCCCAATGTATCAGACAATAGATTAAATAAGAATCTTTCCATGTATTTGGCGCCATTTGGTTAAGATTTTGTGGGAAAGAAATTAGTTCAAAGATTTCATCATATTTATCATAAAGAATCATGTAATTCATCAAACACTAAAAAATAAAAAATAATAAAATTTTTCTAAAAACAGGTTTTTTTTTAATACTATACTATTAAATGGAAAATGTTTTCTCTCTTTTTATTTTCTCTTTTTTTATTTTTTTTTAAGAAAAAAAAAAGAATGATGTGAAATGTAATGTAATAGTCAAACTATCTGAATTAGAGATTTTAACTAATCTCTACTTTTCAAACCTTCCTGGCAAAGTTTTTTTAATATTTTGTCTGTCTCTGTCAGTGATAAAGATAACTCAAAAGCTTTTTAAGCTAAACAGGTGAAAACAAAGAAACATATTATCTTTACACAAAAGTGGTAGATTTCTAACAAATTTTAAGCGAAATCCATTCAGAGGAAGTACATCTATCCGGCTGCCTGAATATAAGTTAATACGATAATTACAAAACGAAGAGATTAAGTAGATAAAATTTGCTTCATTAATTTAACATCTAAAGGCAAGATACGTAACACATTTGGAACGAAATCTATCAAGGGACACTTTTTGTCGATTTGTACTTAAATTGGTATTTGAACATGTCAAGTCAAAAACACAATCGCAACGACTCAAAAAAAAAAAAAAAAAAAACCCGCAACGAGATTTAAATATATCACTGATAGACTTATACAGCTTTTAATTTCATTATTTTAAAACAATTAACAGCTATCTCAAAGAAATACAGACATGTGACCATGTGCTGATTGTCAGATCTACCTTGGGTAGCAATTGATATAGTCTAATAATCTAAAATAGTAAGAAGCAAAGCTTCACGGATCGATCAATTTTGAAAGAGTGGAAAATTACTTTTGTTCAAAATGTGTCAAGAATATTTTACTAAATGGGACAAATATGACCGTAATATATTTTATGTAAATGCAGATCATGATTTTTTTCTATAGTACATTTATATAGTCAAAGAGTTAAAAATGTAACTTTCAGAGCCATGTTAGGGTAGTTTTAAAAATGGTAATACGTGCCTATCCCTAACGATTTAGAAATTAGCTTTTGGCCCACGATTAAAATGGTCCTCTTGTATAATCTGGAATAAATCGTATTTTAATCTCGTGTTTTTATGAAGCGCATTGAATAGGACCTGCTCTAAATACAACAAATATTTGCTTGGTACTTTTTATCTTCTTCACAATATATTAAAATTGAATATAATATTGTTCGAGTTTCAAAACGATTAAATGTTTAAATTACTCATTAATAAGAAGGTAGGCTATCGAGAAATACTACAGGACAATAAATTTGGTGTTTTATATAAATAAACATTGAAAAAATGTCAATAATGAGAGAACAAACGGCTTGGTTCTTTGAGTGACAAAAAATGAATCAGAATGCTTTAAAGCAGGGATGGGCCAACTCCGGCCCGCCGGAAGGTTCTATCCGGCCCGCGGATAGAATTTTAATTTGCCGGTCAGAGGCAAATTAAAAGAAATATTCATATATTATATATCCATCTCCTTTTCTACTTTGTTTAAATGTTATATTTGTTCTTCCTTTTTTTCAAAGAGCTGTTAATCAGTTCACATTCTCTATTTTTGTTCTACAAAACATAAATCGAAGGAAATAGCAAACATAGGCAGTTTTCAATCGGTAAAGTGTTAAAAGCTGAAGTTATTTGTTAGTTATAGCTGTAGATTGGAGCCAACAAGCGTTATATTTTTCTTGTGGAGCAGACATATGGGAATTCAATATAGGTGAATTAGACCTCACATGTGGCAGATTGCGCATTTTAAGCTCCATCTAGCGGCTTTTTCTTTTGGCGCGAGTTCTACTATTATTGATTGCGTGTTGAAAGATTGTGGACATATAGCGTCATTGTGAATAGTGGTGAAATTATTAAAAGTATAGCGTAGCTAGTGCTTGTTTGGGTTATTCGTAAAATATTTCAACCCCAAAATGTCTACTAAAAAACGTAAAGTTGATTCAGAGTGCCGCGCTTTTAATGATGAATGGACATGGAAATATTTTTTTTCAGTTGTAAAAGATAAACCAGTGTGTCTTATCTGCAATGAAGCTGTAGCATTCTTCAAAGAATATAACCTTTCCCGTCATTTCACATCTAAGCATAAGAATTCCAATTACGAAGCAATGTCCGAATATGAAAAAAAAACCGCAGAAAGTCTTTGTAAAAAATTATCAGGCCGGCAAAATTTTTTCAAGAAGGTAAACAGTATTCAAGAAGCAGCTACACATGCAAATTACATTGTAGCATACAATATTGCTAGAAATAATAAAGCTCTCAGTGATGGGGAGTTCGTTAAACAATGAATGCTCCAAGTTTGTGATGTTTTATGTCCAGACAAGAAAAATAATTTTGAGACTGTATGCGTATCTCGAAAAACGGTGACTTCTAGAATGGAAGCCATCGATAAAAATTTGGCATGACAATTAGAGTCAAAGATTGGCCAGTTTAAATTTTGTTCCATAGCTATGGATGAAAGCACTGATATAAATGATACTGCTCAATTAGTATGTGGCAATTGGATGTTGGCTCAGGATAGAAACTACCTTTGGATTAGAAGGCCGATAACATAACCACAGGACAAAAGCAGGCTCATCTCCCATAGATGTTATCTGTCTCATTAAGATATCACTACAAACTCGCCCACCCGAACGATATGCGTTGTTGTTGAGTGGTGACGAATTGGTTTGTTGAGCGAGTGGTTGCTGTGTATCTAATGTGCCGTACCCATGTTTGTTTGGCGAGCGGAGAGCCTTTTTAGTTACGCCAAGCGTTATGGCGAGCGTGCGTGAATTGTTGCGTCAAGTAAGTCTGACGACTTTGGTTGCGGGTAGATGGCGCCACACATCAGTTGCCTGAAGGTTGAAGGTGAAAGTTCATCACGTCCGGGTCACCATTGTGGCAATTGGATGTTGGCTCAGGATAGAACCTGGGACCTTTGGATTAGAAGGCCGATAACATAACCACAGGACAAAAGCATGCTCATCTCCGGTAGATGTTATCTGTCTCATTAAGATATCACCTCAAGTATTATTTATAAGAGGTGTTGATGAGAACTTTGAAATTATTGAAGAACTGGCGTGCATGCGTTCTTTAAAGGGAACTACGAGGGATATGATATTTTTCGTGAATTTCAGGAAGGGCTTTTAACTTTGAAAGTGCCTATAACAAATATATGTAATATTACAACCGATGGAGCACCAAATATGACAGGAAAAAAATCTGAATTTCTTGGACTCTTTAATCAAAACTATCCAGGGAACAATGTTGTTTTTCTACATTGTGTTATACATAAAAATGATCTGTGTAAATCTGCATTGAATATGAAACCCGTGCTTGATACAGTCGTGAAGCTTGTAAATACTATTCGATCTCGTGGGCTTACTCACAGGCAATTTCGAGATTTTTTTCAGTCAGTGCAATCTGAATACTCTGATGTACTGTATTACACGAAAGTAAGGTGGCTTAGTGCAGGATGTGTTTTCGAGCGAGTTTGGCAGCTGAAAGACGACATTGTGTCGTTCTTCCATGAGAAACAGTGTTCTGCGGAGTGCGAAATGTTAGAAGATACAAAATGGCTTCCAGACTTTGCATTTTTCACAGATCTTCTTTGTCATATGAACAACTTGAATGTCAAGATGCAAGAGAAAAATCCATTTATCGACGATATTTGGTCACATCTCAAAGCTTTTAAACTAAAACTTAATATGTTTGCTGGGCAGCTAGGTAAGAACGATTTATCTCATTTCCCGAGGTTAAATTCAATACTCTCAGTAAATCAAGAGAACCTTAAGAATTATGAAGATAGCTTGAAAAAACTGCATTTTGAGTTCGAACGCAGATTTCAAGATTTCAGTGCCATTCAAGCAGAATTGAATATTTTTACCATGCCATTCAAAGTAAATTGTGAAGCAGTGAGGTCAGATTTGCAGCTTGAATTAATTGAGTTGCAATCTAACAATCATCTCAAGCAATTGTTTCTAAATATGACAAAGTTAGAGTTTTACAAATCATTATCGAAAGTAAGTTTCCCAAATTTAATATCTCACGCTTAGAAAATCAGTGCTATGTTTGCTTCATATTATATATGTGAACAAGTGTTTTCATCTATGAACCTTAGAAAGAATTATTTCAGAAGTAGACTGACAGATGAGTATTTAGCCTCGTTCCTTAGAATCAGTACATCTCACTTCGAACCTCGATATAAGGAACTTTTAAAAATGAAATCGCAATTTCATTCATCTCATTAATATATTAAATTGTAATACTTGTATACTGTTTTTAAAATTTTAGAAAAATTCATCTTGGTCCGCCAAACTTTATTTTTTCGATTTTTGGCCCGCGATCGAAAAAGTTTGCCCATCCCTGCTTTAAAGTATACTGTAATGAATATAATGAACTTTTCTAAGGAATTTTTGGCGATCGATTCTCAAACAAAAAGTTTGGAGAAACGTATGGCAATTGTCATAACAAGCATAATCATAGTTATTATTATTTTTAATCTTTTATTCCCTTGTCCTTTTTTTTCTTCAAAGCATATCAAACATGTTATGCTTTGGATTTTATACTTTTAGTTATAATTAAATTTTAATAGTGTTTTTGAATTTGCTTGTATCTTTTATTAAATTTTTTGGGTATTGATTGGGAGAAATGTTTTTATCGACCATTAGCGATAAAAAACTGGATATTTTTAGTGCCGTTGCAATTAACTGTGTCCACCTAGATTTGCTATACGAGTCAATACCTCTGATAGTATCCTTTTGCTGCGTTCTTCAGAATTAATGATAGATTTCCTTCAATATAAGATAATGAGTTATTAATATCAGATCGTTTTTTCACTATACAGAAACCGCATAGTATTCTTTAGACTTCAGATTGACCAGTGTAATGGTTGAGAGAAAGAAAATTCTGAAACGAAGAGTTATTTGTGAGCAAATAACATGGCTGTAATGAATATGATTGTATTTGAAATTATCGCTTATTTTCCTTATTTCACATTCTTGACATGTTTTTAATCGTGTGAAGTGAAGAATATAAATTATTTTGGTTTTTAAATAAATATTGTACCCTTAAAATCATTTACATAAAGAGAACAAAACCCATGTAAGTGTGGAAATACTTTTTATAATATGGAATTTCACTTTACACTTAAGCTATGACATTTTTAACGGAGAGTTAAATTATTATATACTGAGCTAGCATTCGGCAGTCTATATCAATTATTTGCAATCAGATTCTAAGATAATCATCTGATCAATTGGCATATTAATTTAATTAGAAGTTATAAAAACTCTCAATACCTTTTATTCCCATCATTAAATTTTTTAAAAAAATAATTTCTTTCCTTGGACTGAATGAGGATTTCGATTACTTGACTAAATCCTTTCCAAGCATCCCTCATAATACTTTACAACTCCATTGATTAATTAACTAAGTGAAGTGGTGGATTAAGTACTGTAGTGAAAATGATCATTGAAGTAGTCTGAAACTTTCTTAAAACGGTTTGTTTATATTTGATTATTACCATTCGACAAGAAACAATGAGAAAGATTTCTGTGCCAAACACATTAGAGTCTAGTATATATATTGATTAAAATTAAAATTTAAAATTTTTTGTGTAATAATATATTACAAGATTATTGAAGCAAAACCTTAAAGTTTTGATTAATTTTAATTATGAATCTAATTAAAATTTATTTAATTCTTTATCATAGAATATCAACAATAAAAAAAGAACTACATGCCAAAAGAGCTACGTTCATTGCTATAGTTCTAACAATCTACCTAGTAGAGTATTTTTGATGATTTTTGTAGATATTACCAAACAATCATTGTCATGTTAGAATTGATTCTCATATTGCAATATCGTATATGTAAAATTTAAAATAGTGTGGACATAAATAATTTCATAAAAATGTAGCATTCAATTTATCTTTTTTTATAAAGGAAGTAATACTCTACACATAATAATTTTAAAACTATACTAGGAGATAAGGCAATACTATTTATGCCTTTTAAATCCATTTGAAACTGAAACTAAAAACTGAATTTTGAGATAAAGGGAGAAATTTTTATAAGATAGTTCTTTTAAGAAATTGCAAAAAATTACAGCAAAAAATGTCTGTAGCAAGTCTTCAATGCTAAAAGATACCGTTTTTTTATTATTTATTTATATATTTTTTTAAAAAACATGCTTAGTTTCAACAAAAAAAAGCTTTTGTATTTATTGAGGTTTAATCCCAATTCAGATGACAGTTAAAATATATTAGTATAGCATTAAAGTTCATAAAATCGCCATAATAAGACAGATAACAGCTAAAATATTTCAGATTATTCATTATTTTATTTATAAAACGAGAAAATTAGAGTTATGTATTAAAATGGATGCTTTTATTCTTCAACTCTAAAAAAACTATCTAAACTTTTAAAAGTTTATTCAACGACTAGTAAACTATTTGCTTTTTCTCACTAAATAACCAACATTCTCAATAATTAAAGTGGAGGAACCAGATTAATTTTCTGCGACATACCATACTAGGTATTAGACATCCGTTTTCTAAAATTAGGTATGAGAAATCGGCTGAATTAATTCTCGACTGATGTAAATTGGCAAGAACTTGAAGCTATCTCTTTTAAACAAAGTAAAAGAACGTTCTTGAAACTTCTTTACCTCTATTCAGGCGATTACTATCTATGTAATCAAAATAAAAAAAATGAAAAGGAGATTTGAACCGCTAATCAGAAGCATCAGTTGCATAATAATTAATGTCTTGAATTTGATACATCTGTCTATTAAACTTCCTGCTTATATAACAGCAGTAGCGTTACTGCGGGCTGGAATTTAAATCCAATAACAAAAAAAAAATATTGCTGTAAAATACATTTAATAAAATTTCTCAAAAATTTGTTAAAATTAGAAAAGTAGTAAATGAAAATAAAAATATACCATATTTCTTAAATTTTAAAATGATGTAAAAATTACTTTGTGTAGTATTTTGCGCCGAAAGCAATTGAAAGAAAGCATCAAGTTTTAAATAACTTTTTATTAAAAATCTGATGAAGATTCTAAAAACTGTTATCTGAACGTACACCTATATAGTAAATTATATACTGCGAAAAGCAACCACATATCACATTTGGTATCTCAGGTTCAACGGTTTGTCCAGTTGAATGATTTTTTTTTCATGGAAGTATCATACATATTGCATTGTTCCATATTAATGAACTCTTAGTACAGAAAGGATACTTACTTCATTGAAAAGATAATTCTTTCGAATAATCCCAGAATACAGTGGAGTTTTAATAATTTGCTCTTTTAATAATTTGGTATTTTCCGCAGTCAATTAGAAGAATTGTAGGAGTAATAAAACATCCACTGCAGATTTTAGTGACTTGGGCACATTATATATAAGCATTGCTCAGATTTTGAATTTTAATTATAATATTTATAAAGTATAATTTTTGCATTTTGTAATATCTTATGTAAGGAATAAAAATTATGCCATTAAAATTCGTCTTTAAGTGAAGATCCGGTACTTTTGTACATTCGGCAGTTTACTGATTTAATATCTAACGGACTATTAAGAAATCTACAGTAAAATACATTACAAATATACATCTTCAACAGGCGATGTGCTAATTCTACATTAAAGATAGCCAAAATAGATTCGCCTTGGAAGTCGAAGGATTCCATGTTAGAAATTTGATCCTACTAAAAATTCGTCATGTATGAGAGACTGATGGACATTAAATGTAACATCGTTAATCAACTTCCCTCTTGATGGAATATCATGAAAATTTTTTAAGATGAATGTTAGTTCGAATGTTGTTCACGTCATTCGACCATGGTTCCAAAGAGTTGCTTCAAAAGGCGGCTTTAATCATCCTAACTAAACTGTCTCTATTCAAAGTAAAGGACAGAAAACTCTAATATCCGAAATCTTCACAAGGATTCAAAAGGCGTCCTAAATTAAGCCAAAATTATAGTTAGTCGGACACTAAACAGTACAAACCACCTAGAGTACTTTTACATACATATATCAATAAAACATGAATAATGTGGACCAAAAATTAAATGTCAAAAATTTTAATTTTTGGCATTAATCACGGAGTTAAAATAATTTTTGAATGACTTCTTTCAAGCAAGTTTGTAAACATTTATCTTTGCATGGTTTATTTCCTATCTTTCACTTCCTCTTTTTAATGACTGTGTTCCAAAATAGATGCTTAAATACAGCTGTGAATATGGCGTAGTTTAAACTGACGACAGAGATTTTTTTTTATCCGAAATTGATTACAATCTTTCCCTTCCCTCTCATTGTACAATTAACTCGTTGCTAAAAGGGGAGACCAGGGTTACTAAGCCAAGCATTCACGTTAGATTCATGGCTTCTTGCCTAATCTAAGTATGCATAAAATCTTGCCTCAAAGCAATTATACCAATGGTTAAATGCCGCTTTGCGCGACATTGTTAAAAACTTTCATGGAAAATGCTTTTAACTCAAAAAGCATCTTCTTTTATCTTAAATGATAATAAAACAAAAACTTCATCGGACCTTTCTAATAAGTATGCGAAGGTAGCAAGTAGAGGGCAAGGTCAACCATCTCACGAATGGCTTGATGCCGCCTGTTTTATCCAGTAGTTCAGAAGTAAGTAGAAGGTCACTAATGACGACAATCTGAGCGGAAGAACTGTTGATTGACGTCATCTGAATGAAGATCATAACAAAGAATGGCGACAATTGGTTTTCCCCCCTATTATTAATTATGGCGGGAAATGATGATTTGTTTAGATAACAAGTCAACATATAGCAATTTGTTTAAAATCGACATGCTTACCAGAAATGATGAATTTAGGTGATTGTTGACATTAAACATTGATTGTTGACATTATTAAGAGTTTCTTTTTTTTAACCCACTGGTCAATTTAGTTTCACGTGATTGCATGGATCTTATATGCAATATCATTTAGGTGATACTTGGTGTTTATAAATGCTGTCTTAATAAAGAATGCATGTCTTGAGGAAATATTAAGATTATCCTACCATTTTATAATTCAAGAAACATGTATTCTCCTCGACCAAAATTATTCATTTGACACGCAGACTCTTAAGTATTTAGCTATCTTGCCCCCCCCCCCAACAGATCCATCCTGCCTGTACCTTAAGCATTCTTGGAAAGTCGCTAGTTTCAAGCAAATAGATTACTTGGAATTCTAAATCACTTAAGATAGATATTTATTTTACTCTCTATCGTAAGTACATGATAATATAAAATGAACTATCCTATATTCATGAAGTATATCTTGACAGTAGTGTTTTAAATTATGATTGCGTAATAATTGAGCACGGCGATTAGCAAGCTAAGCACAATGCTTGTGAAGTAGCTAAATCAGTAGGTTCAGCTGGGCTGTCTAAGTTTAATCCTCTAAGGGTTCCACATGTGTTTCGATATAACATCTGGCAGTCTTCAAGATTGTTGTGACAGATTTTAACGTAGGGTTCGGTTTGCACGTATAATTTTGTAAATCGTATATAATTCGAAGAATGTTTCTTATGTATTTTAATGGGTTTCTTTCCCCCTTGAAGATTTGATATTTTGATAGATTTAAGGGTAGTCAACACAATGAGTTCCGATTAGTTTTACAATATCTATCAAAAGGGATGGAAACGGGGAAGTCGACCATTGACGACGCTTAGAAGTGACATGAGTTAGTGTAAGAAATAAAACGAAATTGAGAAAAAGATATATTTATTATTTTATTTAACAGCTGTTACAGGATAATTGAATAAAGATTCACCCCACAGAGAATGTACAGAGAAGTATTACCTTTGAGAATTCTCGCAAAATGGTCGGTGATTGGGAGCAAAAAACTATTGATCAAGTATCTATAGGTCCTTAATTTTCACAAAAATTAAAAATTAGCGAAATCGGTACATTGGTTATGATTTAGAAACTGATTGTTTAATTGAAATATTTGAAATGTGTAACTGGTGGGTGGCAAGCTGTCTCTGAAGGTGGAAAATAGAATCATAAAAATATGAAACTAAAATTTAATTTATTATCGTCGGAAAATGTTGTTGATCACAAAACTAATTTTTCCTGGAAGAAAAATTTATCAACTATATATCTCCCAAGGAATTTTAAAAGCTTGGGAGAAAAACAGGAAGTAGTTTATTGCAATAATGTTGCAAAACATACAATTCTTCGAACCGGGTTTATCAGTTAAAAATATTTATCCGCATTTTTCATGTGCCAAATGGCAGCCGACAAAAATTAATTAACTGTATGCACTTTATAACATTTAATCTACAAACTTATCTTATTTTAGATTATAAAAAGGAAAAAATACAAAAGAAAAAATTTGGGGTTAGCAATACAATAGTGTTTTCAGAATGTCAAAACAAAAACAAAATGAGAGGATGTGAGAAGTTAAAGGAAAGCAAATAACAAGGTCAGAAGAGGTCGGTCAACGCCCTTTACAATAATTTCGTCTAGTTTATGCATCAAAAAAATATCTTGCAAATATATAAATATTTTACAAGGAAGAATGCTGGAAACATCTGTGATAAAATATCATTGATATTTTATCACAAATCATTTATCTCATGACGCAAATCAAAAATTAAAATCGATTTGTTGCTCGTCACTTCAATTTAAACCTTTAAGTTGCCTTAAAATAAAGATAGAAAGCTCACTAAATGGAGTCGTTAATAAGATACTATCACTATCTAGTAATTTTACTCATAAGTAGTCATGGTCTTTTTTCTAAAAAAGTAAGTAAATTAAAGTAAGCTTTTGGGCTTAAATATTTTTTTAGATAGATTCAAAATTATCTTATTTTAAGCATAGCATATAATTTAAAAATTCTACAATTCAACCAACATGAGATTGCTCTTTTATTAAAGAATCAAATCGAAATAGGCTATATGGCATGTAATTTCAAAATTAAGGCCGCTTTTTTAAGTCATTTCTCTCATGATCACAAAAAATAACAATACGAAATGTAATTAAACAGTTATTTCATGTACCCAGTTATTAGATGTACACTCTCGAATATCCAGTTCGCAACTTCTGGTTTCCTTACTATTCAGCCTAATTTTCTTTTGTCTTAATTAAATGAGGAAGACAATGCGTTACATTGACAACATTGCCGAGATGTGAAAGTGGACGTCTGCTACGATCCTCCTACGAATAAAATACAAGTTTGTGACTGGAAAAGAGTAGCATTCTGATCGTTGTTCATCGTTTTGTCAATGTGTAATGCACCTCAGTTGTTGCCATTGTTCCTGGTTATAACTGCGCAATGCGTACAGTATTCGCAAATTGTTCTTAGAGTATGCTTTTTTTAAGTGTATCACAGTGAAGATTGCATAATTTATGTTAAAATGTGAACATTTTGTACCTTTTTCTCAAATAAATTCTTGAAACATGCACTGCATATATAAACATATATAAATAACTAGTACAGAACCGGTAACTGCATCTATGATTCAAAAGGCCGAAACCGTATTCACATTCCAAATGACTAGAGATAAATGGTGGACTTAGTATTCAATAAGAAATCAGGACTTGCCAACTATAAATGCGAGTGTTTGTAAAAAAATTTTTCTTCTGGTAATGGGAGCAAAGAAATAAGTTCAAAGTTCTCCAACTTATCCGGCGTTTTTGTTATCCGGCCTGTCCATCGGCCGCATTAGGCTGGATGCTCACGAGTATACTGTATTATCATTTGTGTATTTACATTTACCATCAAACAGTTGTGAATATTTGATAGGTGAATGTATGATTCAAGCTTTTACACTAAAAAAAAACACCCTAACTTGATTATTGCTATAAAATGTGTAAATATTTTTCAATCCCGTTTAGCGATAGCAAGATTTTTTTTACTCACTGTCTTAATGTTTCTATACAGAGAAAAGTTAGATTCAAATGAAAGATCAAATGGTAAAAAAAATTGCATCCACGAAGAATGGAGTTATCTGTAATAATCAATTAGCAATCAGCAGCAGCCTTTGTAAAGAAAAAAAAATATACATTTTAAATTAACTTACAGTTACAGATAATAAATAGAGAGGAAGTGTCCTACTCTTGACTTCCTCATACAATTAGACAATCACCAATTTCTTTTCTGATGGTCTTCTATCCTCCGCTGCATCTTACAGTTGTATAGCAGGTTGGTATAATGCAGGGAAAGAGGCAGTAAATCTTTGAAAATTACAGTAGCCCGGAATGTTTTTTTTTTTTGGTTAGAGCATAGGTTCCCAACCTTTTTTTAACTGGTGCCCCCTTTTCTAGTGAATATTTCAATACCGCCCCCCCCCCTTTACACTCCAGATAAATAACAGCGTACATAATGCATGGTGAAAACAAGAATTAAATTTTTAAAAAATTACTAATAGATAGAATATTGTAGGAATCGAAACGCTACTGAATTTCTTCTTTATTTAAAAAAGTTTTAGCTTATCTGTTATAAAAACAGGCAGGGGTTTTGATGATACGAAGTAAGCCATAATAAATTATTGCTTTTTAAATGAATAAACTGAAAGTTTCAGTGAACAATCAAATCACATGCTTAATTATATTAAAAACTATTTTGATTTTAAAAAATTTTAAGACATCGAATTTCGAAGTCTTTTTTAGACTGTATTTGGTTAATCTTTCCACGCCTTTCCGGACCATATCAACGCCCCCTAATTTTCTCTTGGTCTTTTACTGCCCCCCTGAAAACCTCAAACGCCCATAAGGGGGCATTATCGCCCACTTTGGGAACCTGTGGGTTAGAGGGTTATAATGTTAAGAAGAAAATTTAATATGCAATTCGAACGTCTTCCTTTAAATTTATTGTATCCAAAGTTTGGAGTTTTTAAAACATCCCAAATGATGTATGTGGAATATAAATGACGTAAAAGGACTACGGATCTGAAAAATGGAAATACCTTAAAATTATCAATTAATACAGCATAGCTATTTTTTTTTTCACTATTAAAGCACTTTTACGCTATATATTGTCTATACAAAATAACAAAAAAAAAGACAATTCAAAAAATGTAATCATTTGTGATTTCGCTAGAAATAGCTTTTTAAATACAGCGATTAACTAAATAGTACTTTCCCCCCAGCATTTCCTGTCACCATAGTTACTAAACCCAAAGACTTGGCGCCATGTGATACTTAGAGCGAATGTAAATCGATTCATAAAAGAAAATTTAAGAAAATAAATTGTATAACAGCATAACATGATGAAGAAAAATATAAAATAATGACCTTGATTTTCTTTTATGTATATAATAATATAAAGTGCCCACAATTGGCAGCAATTCAGAATTTCTAATGAATGTCCCCATGCAAGCACAGAATGATTTTGTGCAAAATCAATAAAGCTTATTCGTCTGTCTTAGTTTTTCAAGACAAAACCTATTATTTCTAACAATCACCGTTATAGTCAGTCGAAATGAGTGTAGACATGGAAAAAGTAGAATATTATAGTATTTTTATTCGTTTTAAGTTGCTGAATTGGTAACTATGCGACTGCAATTTCTATGTTTGCAGTCGCATATGTTGCCAGGGAAGGAATGTTTTGAAGCATCAATTTTTTGCTTAAATAAAAAGCTGTAAATCTGTGAGGAAATTTTTAAATAAAAAAATTGTTATTATTAAAAATACTAAAAATATTAGTAGTCAGATTTTATCTTAATTTAATTACCTCAAGAGTAATTTTTTTAAAGACTGCAAATTTGGAAGCATATTTCTCTTCACATTTTGAACGAATTTTAAGAAATCCACTTTTGTTGACAATGTATAAAAGATAATAACTGGAATAGCTCGTAAAGCCTTCACATCAATAAATAATCTGCATTATTTTAAAAATTTGACTTCTTTATTTAAAAAAATAGTAATATAAAAAAATGCTACAAATACTTTTCAATTAATAAAAATTCACAGACCAAAAAATTGTTCTATTCTAAAATTGTCTTTCTTCGATTTCGAATATTAAAATAATTGTCTATTTTCAGAAAAAAAGATAAAATTTGAAAATAATGTTTTAATTTAATTATAGGATGATCAGCAACTACTGCGGGAACTATTGGTTAGACATTTGATAGTCATGTAGCTCATATTAAATTTGTTCAATTATATCCATTGTAGTATTTTATTACAATTTTCTTTTAATTTCACTTACAGTTTGAAATTTAATTTTGAAAAGTAAGTAACTAAAGCTTCAACAAATCGAGTACAATGCTTGCAGAATCGAAGCACGAGAGTAAAAAAAAAATATAAGGAAAGAAAAAGGAATCATTCAAGATTGAAGTTTCGGATGGATTATAGAATATATTTCATGATTTGTGTAATATATCAGAGAATTATTTAATTTAAAAACTAAGCATATTTTTTTATTAAAAGGTAAAATTTTAAAATAAAAAATGATAGTATAAAAGTGTTTTTAAGTGGACGTTTTTTTTAAAAAAAAATTCATCATGACTAACTTAAGGCCTTATCACACCGCAAAATATCTTCGCACTTTCCGTCAGCAAACGACAAGGAAAGTGACGTCACTTGTGTGACGTCACTTCAAAGTTTCACATGATTGGTTGAACTTCGTTTGCGGACAATATTTCCAAAAACATTTTCGAACTGGTTCGAAAAAGTTGTCGATTATGAAACTTGCTTGACCGGTTTTTAAGGGTAGAAACGGGAAACTGCTGGCGAAATTTCACCGTGTGATAAGGCCTTTAAGATGTTAAACGTTAAACGTGCCTTTAAAACGAATCAACTACAAAAGGCTACTCTACCTCTCCTGCTTGACCCCTAAGTGCCACCATTACCCACGATATATCTCATCCTATCGGAGGTACGCCCCATCATTGAAAGAGGGTAAAAAACCTCACACCAATTCTGAACCAGGACAAGGAGAATCGATCACTATGCTGGAAACTTCACATTAACATGCTTGTGGAATCCCTAGAGAAAATTGGAGATGAATTCAAAAATTATGTAATTAATCAATTTAATTTAAAACTTATTCAGTATGGCAAAATAAACAACATCTTTATATCTTGATCTGAAACAAAAAAGAAGAAATATTAAAAGCAACATTGAAAACGATTTATGTTTTATCCACAACAATGAAATTATTGTTACAGAACATAAAATAAAAATATCACAAAAGGTTAATTAAATTCAGAATAAGGAATTTTGCGATAATGAAATTGATATATCATTAAAAAGATAATTTTTTGAACATTAAAAGGAGTAAAAATCATTTTTGAGCAAAAATACCTTCAGAAGAAATCTAAAAAAGACCTAATTTTTAAAATGTTAAAAATCTCTCTGAATTGTACATTCTTATTTTCTAAAGTATATATGTGTTCCTTATGGTAATTCTAAATCGAAATAGTTTTTATATTGAGAACCAATATGAACACATTCTCCTTTCAGTATTAAAATAGCGGTGCCTCTACTCAGTACACCATCCGTAGTGTCACTTTCCTTATACAAAATGGTTTTACTCAAAATGTATCAACAAATTGCCCCAATCTTTGACAAATAATCAATATTGGATATTTGATATATAATCCTCTTAATTTCCTTAGTACCACAAAATAAGTGAATTGTTGAAAATTTTAAAAATAACTATAAATAATAAAGTAAGATTTAAGCTTAGAAAACACTGCTGGCATTCGAAAACAATCTAAGATGTTATTCACAATTTATTGTGCAACGGCCGGGGACGTGTCATATCTTCTAGAGGCTTTTAGACATTGCAAATTTCAAGGCTTCTTTTCCCCTCCAAACTTTAAATTAAAATAAATTAAAATAATATCGATAAGGAATCTACCTAAAATATAATATATTAAAATCCTATATTGATAATATTGCACGGGGTTTTTAAAATGCAAGTTATTGTCTTAAGATACGATAGGGATAATTTTTGATTAAAATAATTCAAAATTGACTTACAGTTTCCTTCATATAAATTACTAAGTCGTCTAATTTTCGGAGAGTACTCGTTAATGTGATCATAAACACTCAAACCTTACATCCAATTTAAGACTTGGAGTTGAATTTGTAATTGATGTTTATTTATATTAATCTTTGGCAGCAAACGTTTATGAGATATAATCCTATGTAGGTAGCAGATGTAATAAAATTCTAAAGATGTAAGAAATACCCTTTCTTTGATTGCTGATACATTTAGAACCAAATTTATAAAGAAGAATGTGCCAGTGAAAATGATGTCTTCTCTTCTGTTTTTCTTACCAGGTTTAAAACCTTAAACTGGCTGTTCCAAACCATCCGAAGGCACACGGAAAAAATCTGAATGATCAGATCGCCACAACAGCAACTCTGAACGAGAACTGTAGTTGACTTCTAAGAGTCATCACTGACTCGATCACAACCCTTACCTTGGGAAGTGCATCCTGTTTTTGACGGGAAAAGCCTGATCGCCACATTTTTCTGTGCCTACCAGGGTGTAGAGAACAATCACTATGCTTTCCATCCTCAGTTACAAGGTGGATTAAATTTGATATGTTGAAAAAAAAGAATGGCAATTATCTCTGATCAATCAACGGAAAAATCTCATCTTTTTTTTAAATAAAGATAAAAATGTAATATCATAGCTGCACAATCTAGATTACAGGAGCATTAGTTCGAATTTGTAACTATTCTAATACTAATGTTCATTTTTTCTTTCCGGATGTCTGATTAATATATGGTTGCTTTAAATATTCGGTCTTCAAATAATTTTACTTTTAAATTTCATGATTTGTGAATATTTTTGTATTTTTATTTGATTTGAGATTATTTTTGTTCTAATTAATGATTGTGAAGCACCAATTAATAGCTGTGAAATACTGATCGCTCATCCAAAACAAATATTAGCAGGAATCTTCATGAAAAACTGGTCAAGGAGATTCTAATTTTGTCGGAATGTGACGCAGAAGTTGCAAGGGACTCAAATTTTTTTAGTAGACTTAGTTACTAAATATAGTGAAGTAAAAATTGATTCCATGTCTTTTTAAGAATGGTTTATTTCTGTAATTTTTGTTTCAAACATTTTCAAATTTGTACGAATATGCATCATTTGCAAAGTAATCTGTTTTTTCATAAAATTATTTAACGGATATTATCTCAACCATCATCCAAAACCACCGACCCCACGAAAATTTCTATAGAACAGACCTTGTCTTAAACCACAATTAGCCTATCGAATAATAGGAAAAATTTGTTTTTAATTTAAAACAACCCTATTCGACAGAATTAAAAGCACACATATTCATTTTTGTGGAACATAATTGTATACAAACTTCCAGAAAATCAGTTGTTGATTTCAAGATACTGTCGCGTTCTGCAATCTCCCTATCACCAACAGATTATCAAAATGTTTGCAGAAATGTTAGCTCCGTTAAAGGGGAAAACCTTCAAAATATGTTGCTTTATCTGGGTCATCGTAAGCGCGTGGGTAAAAGGGTTGATCCAGCTATCGACGGAATCATCACTAACATCTCTTGGGAAGACCATTTTTTCCATGGATGTGAAAGGCTTTTCATGACAAAGTAGAAGTGAAGTGAAGTCGACGATGAAAGATCTGTGGAATGTGCAAGGCGATAAAATGTGTGACAGTGGGTTCTCTCTCTAGACAGCGTGGATTCTCACTGTAAGATAAACGCTACGCAGCAAACCAGAAAACGTGTCGATAAGATAGTGGGATAGAAACATCCAGAAAAGTCAAAGAAAGAATACTGCTGCATAGTTTTTTGGGTTTTTTTTTTTTTTTTTTCAATTCAAAGAATGAGCAAGAAATCCCTTCAATGTTCGTAGAAATTCTGTCTCTTCGTGAAAGTTTTGTTATAGGAAAAACCGTTAGAATGTTCTTCTCTACATTCCAATAGAATTATGTTAAGGACCTTTCAAACTTTATTGAACCGAAAACATCTGAAGTACAAAGAGAAAATCAAATAAAATTAATATCTTACTTGTTATACAATGTGAAACCTGAGAGAGTGGTCGCTCTCCTCTCTCGAATGGTTTCCTGTTAAGGTTGGCATTGACGAATAATAGTAACGAAATGTTTATCTTTGGTCTAAATCTTGAATTAGTTTCAAAATTCTAGAAATTCGAAAACAGCTCTTTTTGACATCTTTTTTAAGATCGATTGAAACAAAATATATTCCAAATTAACAGATGCAGCCACAAGATCATATACCGAATTCCATATCTTGAAATCATTCTGTTAATTAATTATTACGTTTACATCCTTGCGAAAGTATACACCAACAAACGGCAAATACTTGGACAAATTTATTTAAAAATCTGAAAAATATTTACATTTTGAATGCTACAACTACTGTTCGACAACGGACTGTAAAATTCTCCGCGGTTTTGCGCATGCGTTAGGATGGGTTTAATTCACCTAAGTAGGAGTGGAAGGAAGAATATATTTAACTATCTATGAAGAATTATTGAACTATCTATGAAGAATATATTTAGCTAACTATGAAGAATATATTTAACTAACTATGAAGAATATATTTAACTAACTATGAAGAATTGTTTATATTTAACTATCAAGATTCGCGGTTTTAAGAGCCTTATACATTATAAATAATTAGTAATACAGAAGAAAAAAGGTACTAATGCAAAGTAAAATACTTCAGAGCATTTTTTATATAAAGTAAAGGGTATAAACATTAAAGTATGAATAATACATTAAAAATTTATGTCCTAAAAATTATGTAATTACCTTTTTAGAAAATAATAATGATATTATATAAATGTTATTGAATTTTTTCAGCAATATTTTAAAATTAACATACGCGTGAAAAAACAATGAACTAAAAAGTATCTAATGGGGAAAAATTCATGGTCAAAGGTGAATACTGGAAATGTGTTCATCGTTCCGTGTGAGATGGAATTGTCGATATGTGGTCGTCTCAGAATCTGTTGACGAACAGTAAATATCAAATTTTAAATCTCTTGTATTTTGTAGTTATCGAGTTCACTTCAACTTGAACAACTGGACAGATTTCTTCTAAATGAATTTCGTTTCGAAATTTCCTAGATATCTATAAATTTGGCGTTAAGTTAATAAACGAAATTTTCTAGGTCAAAGTATTATTGAGTTATTGCTTTCACAGACAGACATAATACCAACAATGCATTCTTCAGACTCAGAAAGATACGAAACGTGAAAAATTGTCTAAAATCTCGAAATTGAATTTTTTGGCTAATATAATATTTTCGCTACATTTTGTGTAAGAGTATGATTAAAGATATGACTATGAAAAATTAAAAAAGATTTGTGTCATCACTAATTTTTTATATTTTTTAATTAAATTAAATTAATTAGTTAATTTTGATATGCTGGTGGATTTTGAAAAATAGTTTCTGAAAAGTACATTAAAAGCTTTCTTGAATTGTGAATTAATAACAATAAATAATAATATACGTAATTGAATTGTATAAATGATTGCTTATACTCGAAATCTCTGATAACAAGAATTTTTCTTTAAAGAGATTATAAACAAAAATAATTAATTTTTAAAAATTCCAGTCATTTTTTTTTAAATTGACGAGTGAAAGAAGTCGGGAATTGACAGGTTGTTGAATTGAAAGCGGCTTTTTTCATGGTCAAGAAGATACCTCTTTAATCATAGTATTAAAAAAAAGTCAGAAAAACTGCATTAAGAACGTTTTTTAACGAAATCTTCACAGAGTTCAAAACAGAAACAAATTTAAACATCTAAACTTTTAGCAGTATGGCCAGTCATTTAGAGTGGTAAACCAATTAACGTTATTAAGATTTCGAATACAGTAAAAGCTCTTTATTCGCGGGGTATATGTTCCATAAATATGCCGCGAATGCAGAAACCGTGAATACGGAATGGTAGTTTATTTGGGATTATAGGGTATATAGGGGATTTTCTTATTCATGTTTCAGGTGGATTATTGTATTCAATTGAGTCGTCCATTCTGTATTCGTATAATTTGCTCCAGTCTTTAATCGTTACATTAAAATGGATAAAATAGTCTTTGATATCTGCCTTCTTTGCTTCAGATTCAAATGAATCTTCGGAATGAGGTGAGTAAATTTTCATTTCTTAATCGTTAGTTCTACCACATTTCTTAGTTGTTAATTCTACAAAGTTGCTTTCATTCTATGTGTTTACATTCTCAAAAACACCGATCGCGGCGAAAGTGGCTTATGTCATTTAACAATATACTTTAGGCAAAATTGTATTAAGATATGTTTTACTTTTTTTATTAGTCCATTTGACAGCATTTACAAAGGATATTGGGTTGGATACCTTTTGGAATCCTTTAATTATTATGTATGTACTTATTAGATCCGCGAATAAAGAAATTTTTATCCGCGAATACACGAATTGGGTCGCATTTTTTTTTTAATCCGCGCATAGTGAAAACGCGAATGAAAGAATAAGGAGCTTTTACTGTACATAATAACACACATTTTCATACTTTTTATGATTCATAAGTACGAAAAAAAAACATTAACAATAACAAAACAATAATTGTGAATTTTTTCTAAAATAAAAATTAAACGTTAGGAAATAGACACCCAACCTCCAATTAATGAATTTCTTTTCCATGACCGTTGAGGCGTCGTCTAGTCGAGAGCAAAGTATGTTAATTGCGTTTCTTTTAACTTTATTGGCTTTATCGTGCAATCAAATATATAAAGAATTCTTTTTTAGTGTAATTAAAAATGTACTTGAAAAAATTGCGATAATAGATGATATAAACAAGCATTAAAGGAAGTGCTTTCTTTGTGCAAATCGTTAGTAAATAGATGAAAATAAGTTAGATGACTGTCAGGTAGGAAGAAAATTTTAGAAATTCGATAAGTTTTATGGTAACTAATTTTAGGACCTGAATCATTATTGATTGTAAATTTTTTGCCCAAATCTCGTCTACGCCTTGGATACATTTTTAAATATAACACCGTCAACATTCAAAATTTAGCTCCAAAACTTTAAAAAAAAGATTTATAGAAAATAAATTAACAGAATCTTCGATGAGCAGAATGAAATAGATTTTATAATGTTGAACTGTATAAAACAATAGTAGATTTCCAATTAAACAAAGTAGGCAACCGCCTAAGTCAAATCGATTACAAAGTCATTATTAACTTAGATGACAAATTTTTAAAAATATATAAATTTTATGCATTATAAAATATTTGGATAACATTAGGATTTGTCGAGCTTATTCGGCGAGATCTGTTTTACTATGTTCACTTAATTATCATTACAATATTTTTAAACAGTTTAAGTAATGCAAACGTGGCCGTCATGCGTCATAGTAAATGAATAAATAATAGCTCATACATTTTTATAAAATTACTGTAATAAAAAAAATAGGTATATAACGTTAAGCTAAAAAGTATGGTGAAAAATGAAATGAAACGGAATCAATTTAATAAAATATATCATACAATGTACTGCCTAGGTCGCGATATGCCTGAATCCACTACTGGTACTGTGGACAAATAAATATCTATCTTTATGCGTTAGATAATACAACAAAAAAATCTTTCGTTCATTCATATAAATTATAACTTCTCGAAAAACATCTATCGGACGCAAAACTCCAAGATTTACTACTTGTACAGTGGACAAATAAATGTCAATTTTTATGCGATAAGACGACAACAAAAACTCTTTCGTTCAATCATATAAATCATAACTTCCCATAAAACTTCCATCGGACGCAACCGACATTATAAAGTCACTTTTATTACATCCTTACGTTCATCACGATGAATTTACACTTCTGTACACGATTGAATATTAATGAGATCATAAATCTACGTAAAAGTGACCTTTTTCGTCATAAAAATTATATTGGATCGCGCAATTTTTTTTTATATTCCAGAGAGCGGGTACTTAAAGTACGTTTAAGTGTATTCTTAACTTACAGAGAAGAAAACAATAATAAACTGCGGTATCATTTTTAATTTCAGATAATAAGATACGATTTAGATTTATTTCAATGAATTACTTGAGAACTAAATTCCTATATGGCAATAAAATTCATAAATTTAAACTAATTAATGCGAACTTTTTAATAAATAATTAGAACTTAATCCTGCAGAAATATTTTTTTACAAAGCTGCACTTTTCTGAAGTTATTATCCAGAAGTGAAGAACTATTTTCTCGCTGAATTAAAATCAAATTTAAAGGTCGAATCGTATAAGAGCTAGAATTATAATGTTCCATAAATTTTTTGCTTCTCTTTCGCACTTGACAAAATTTTGTAAAGTTAAAAAATTTATGAAAAGTAATAATATATTTTCTATTTTGTTGCTTCTCTATAGTTCTTGCTTGTTTTCACTTGTATAGACTTTGACATGAATTGCTCATGATTTATCATAGTAAAGAGCACATTCGAAAAAAAAACAGCAGTTGTGGTGTCTCCATAACTTTCTCGCATACTCTGTAATAAACTTGTAATGCCAGATAACATCTTATATGACACTAGCATACAATATTTACGAATTATTAGCTTTTGGCGTGAATTTAATATTCTTACTGAATCTATCATGTCACTATTGGCAAGAATTTTGGAAATTAATCAATTAATTTATCATTGGCAGACGATTAATAGTTATCGAAAATTGCTCAGATTCGTTTTCCCCAAATGATTGAAACAAAAATTCGACCTAAAACTACACACGTAGTAACAAAATCATATACCAATTTTGATTTATTTCATTGCATTTCTTAGTTATAGCTTTTGTATATTTCTGAAAGTAAAAAACAAAAGACGGTCAACTTGTTGGATTTGGCTCGAAACTTGGCAGGTGTTTACTTACAGATAGTAAATCTGTGTACGGAAATTTATCTACTTAGCTCGGTTCTTTTTGTAGTTATAGTATCAATTTATATTCAAACAGCCAGATAGACGAGCTTCCACTCAAAATTTGGTAGAAATCTGCAAATTTTATATAATGACCGTATACTAAATTTTAACCATGTAAGATCAAAGCGTTGTTGACTTATCTTCGTCACTTATAGACAGACAGATAGGTGGACGGACATTTTCTAAAAATCTATTTTTTAAACTCAGGGATGTCTGAAACTCGGAAATCCTTCAAAATCTCGAGCTCGTATTTTTTTAAGATTGTTATACTTTCTCTATATTAAATATATCAGAGAACAAAATGGATTACTTTTTGAAATATTGTCACTACAACAGAACTATTGTTTTCCATATCAATCTTGAGCTAATACAATAAAATACCTGAACCCACAATCTCTTCCAATTTCAGGAACGACGTAATATGTAGGGACGTATAACAGCCAAATTTCTTTTTAGTATTATCACCTTGTATAAGATTTCACGTTTCCATGGAGACAAAGTTCTAGATTTTGACATAGCAGAATAATAGTAATATTCATAATTCTAGTCCGTCTTGACAGATCAGTATAAGATTTCAAGTTTAATTGTAGACACATTTCTAGATTCTGACAGAACGAAGAAGTAATAATTTTAGTCCAGATTGATCAGTAAAAGATTTCAAGTTTAAATGGATACAAATTTCTAGATTTTTATAGAATAAAGTAATAATAATACTAATAATCCTACTCCGGCCAGACTGATCAATTGCCTTCGGGATTTCTCCGTAAATCAAAATTACCTGATCACAGTCCATCACAACCAAGCACGAGGTAATCTATCAGTGCTTCTAATGTTTTACAACGTGACTGACAGCTGACAGCCCTCGAAAGAACAGATAACTAAAAACTTGCTAACAGACAACCATACGTGAGATTCTACCATAAATGGAGGAGCATTCTTTGAAGTTCAACCGATATGAACTCTCAAGGAGTCTCCGGAAAAGGTCGGCACGTGGAGATCAGATTCGAATGATTCATTCAACTTCTTATATCGATGGAGATAGAGATCAGGGAAAGATTCAAACAGATAGGGCATTTAAATTGATGAGTAACTCTAGTATCTCTCCATATCGAGTTCTTATTTAAAGTGGAAACCAAAGATTTTGTGTAGATAGAATTGACCATGAACTACAGTAACAGAAATACATGTGGGATTCCATCTGCATGTCAATCACGTGAAACGAAACTTTTAATGACTTCTTAAAAAAAGGTCTGGAAATTTT
Source organism: Argiope trifasciata (assembly GCA_026543055.1). Classification (NCBI taxonomy): domain Eukaryota; kingdom Metazoa; phylum Arthropoda; class Arachnida; order Araneae; family Araneidae; genus Argiope; species Argiope trifasciata. Next base: position 648,587 of record JAPMOQ010023086.1, read on the forward strand.
CTAAAGTGCATAATTCTGAAGTGATCGATTTTCTAAATTTCAAATCGGAACTATCTAGATATTGAAGATGAAAGAGACAATGGCAGATTTAGAGATTTTGCTGTCTTAGCAGTTTATATATAAAACTCCTTTTCATTAACTGAATCAATATAGTTTTACATTTCAACACATTTTTAATTTAAAGATCATATTAATCATTCAATTTTTCAAAAATGAAACTAAATTAAGAAAAATTATTAATTATTAAGTATATTAATAAATTGCAAATCATTAACTAGATATTAGTTAAGAATTTCATAACATACAAATTCAGGCATATAATTATTATAATAATGTTGGAAGAAAATGATAAACTTAATATAACATCAAAATTATTATTTTAGACACTTCTCAAATGATATTAAACATAACTAATTAATGAATAATTTATATTTCTTTATATTAAAATTAGGTGATAAATTATAATTTATTGAATAACTATTTTAATTATTCAATGTAAATACACATTTTAGTTTAATATTTTATAATTCACGGAATTTATATTTTTTACAAATTTATTTTTTTGGTGACTTGGCAAATAACATCTTTTAATTTATTTGTTTACAGTCCTGCTTAAACTCAAAGATCTTTGGTAACTGTCTAGTCGGAAATTCGCCACTTGGAAGAGGTAAAAAGATCAAACAGAATAGCAAATAATAAACTAGGATATTGCATATAATTACATTATAATTGATATTTATGATACCACTAGCTTGCTCTCGAAATGTAATAATATTCACTAATACACTAAAGTTGCAAAAAATTGGTAAACCAATCTAATATCGTGTAGAGCCTCGAGAATTGGTAAACCAATCTAATATCGTGTAGAGCCTCGAGAAAAGGCCGTAACTCAGCATTGCATAGATTTAACTAATTTGGGAAGATATTCTTTAGGCAGTTCACACCCTGATTCCTCCAAGGCAGTCCACAAAGTTATTTGAATGCGAGGTGATGGCCAAGAGAGAGAACAAAATTCAAAAAAATGCTCCTTGTGGCACTCGGTAATTACCATAGACCTATGGTGTAACGAATTATAATGTTGAAATTGCCCATGTCTGTAGTAAAATACACAGGGCATGAATGGATGAAAGTGGTCAAAAAGGATGTTAATGTACATTTGACCTGTCATGGTCGAGTCTAAATGTATCTAAGGTCTTATTTAATGCCAACTGCAGACACCTCATACCATCATATGGGGCCACCGCGTAGAGGTGGCAAAATTGTCCACCGCACAAGAGCGTCTAAGCCGGGTGGGGGCGCCAAAATTTATAGCATTTATAGTTTTTTTTTAATTTAATGTTACTTAAATAAAAGTTGTTAATTATAGACTTGCAATTTTGCATACTTTATATTTTCTAAGAAATAAAATGAGATTTTATTATTATCTTATTTTACTCTTGTTTTCGTTTGTGCAAAACAAAATTTCATTGCGATACGAACAATAAAAACACGATTCGAGTGGAATTCGCTAATTCTAAGAATTTGTGACAGGTAACAGCAGGAATTGGGAATATTTTGTATCTACAAATATTTATTCTTTATGTACTGTGAAGATGTTGCGGCTCAACGTCGTTGTTTACTTTGTTTTTTATTGCAATAATAACATCCAAGCATTTCTTTAATGTGAAAACAAAAGTCGCTATTTAAAATTATTACTGTATTCTCAACTTAAATATATTTTCATCTTCTTAAGGGCACATGTATTTTGCTATTTTCTATTTTTTTATTTGTTTTGTGTGTTTAATATTATTCTTTTTTGGTATTTTTGCATTTCTGAAAAACTTTATAATGATTACTACGTGCAAATTTATTCCTTTTTTATTTTAGATTTAGTTATACTTGGTGAGGTATACCAGATACCTATTACAGGTTCTAGTTTACCATTTTAGCCCCCAAAAGGGCCGTCTAAGAATCAGTATTCTGTAATCCACCACCGGGGTGGATTACGGAATACTGATTCTTATATTCAAGGGAACACACGCACCATGCGTGTGTGCCCTTGGAAAAGTAGAATTCAAACTTTAAGACCATTGAAAAACGATTTGAGGGGAATTTTAAGAGCGTTAGTAAATATTCAAGAAGACCAAACAAGAGACAAGATTTAGCAATTAAAGCAAAGCAAAGCAAGACTGAAGCGAAAAAAAATGATTCAGAAGGTTTCCTCGTTTAAATTCATTTGTTACATTCACATCTCGCATGATATTTTAAATTTAGTAAATGTGGTAGATAAAATAATGCAAAATTCTAAATGTGATTTACAAATCGTGAGTGACAGTTTACAAAATCTTATATCATAACTAAATAATCACATATCATATGGAGCATATGTACATGCAATTACCAATGCAAGTATCGTTGCTAAGGATTTCCACAAAGTCGAAACAGGTTTAAAATGAAACTATTTCAAGATGAACAAACCGACGAACCAACAGTCCAAGACAAAAATTTAAGACTGAATTTTACAATATAATATTAGACACTGCAATTTCTTCAATTATTGAAGATACAGTCAGTTAAAAGAGCATTGCAATTACTTCAAGATAGTACACTCTATACCTAATTTAAAAAACTGGAGAGACAATGAAATTTTCAAACACTGTAAAGATATAGAACAAAAATTAATGGATACTAAAAATTTTAATGAAAATGACATTGATGGGTTAAATTTATTCGAAGAAATAAAATCTTTGCGATATTTTACCAAAGAGGATATGCCACCAATTGCTGTTTTAAATTATATTTATGAAAACAATTTACCGATACATCTAAAAATATTGCGAATGCTTTACGGATTTATTTAACCGTGCCAGTTTCGGTGGCTACTGAAGAGCGAATATATAAACTACATGCGATCCACCTTATCTCAAGAGATATTATCGGACTGAATTACATCCATAGCAAAATTTTGGATAAATTAAATATAAAGGAAGTGATACGAGCTGCTAAAGTTAGGAGAATCAATATCTTTACATATTTTCTAATTCTTATATTTTTCTTTAAAAATGTTTTATCATGATCTTGTTTTTAAAATTTATGAAATAATAAAAAACAATAAGAAATTTAATATTATGATCTTAAAGCTTTTCAATTCGAAAATCAAATTTTGAATACTATGAAAGATTATTTCACATATAATTTACAGCACTTTATAAGAGTGCAACAGAAACCCATAAAGGGGTGCCAAATTTCAATTTGAACAAAGGCGCCTAATACCCAAGCGGCGGTCCAGCCATCACAGAGCTTCCATCAGCTTGAGGAAGGAATGAGGCATGCATTAGACACGAGGGATCCATTGATTCACGGATTTTCTCCACACGCATACACAGTCAATCGCCCGATACAATTGGACACGTGACCCATTAGACCAGAAAACATTTTAAAAACCATTAAAGGCCTTATCACACGGCAAAATATCTTCGGCACTTTCTGTCAGCAAACGACAAGGAAAATAACATCACTTGCGTGACGTCACTTCAAAGTTTCTCATGATTGGTTGAATTACGTTTGCGCACAATATTTCTGACAAGATTTTCGAGCTGGTTCGAAAAAGTTGTCGATTATGAAACTTGCTTGACCGGTTTTTGAGGGTAGAAACGGAAAAGTTCTGGCAAAATTTCACCGTGTGATAAGGCCTTAAGAGTCCCATACCGGTGTTGACAAGGCGTAGAATTTTGTGCAACTCTTCTTCTTCTTGCATACAGCCGACCACCCCGCCACCACTGAACGTAGCAGTATCGACAGGATTTGTTGTGGTCGACAACTTTGGGCCACTGAGTCGACAATGGTACACGGGATGGTTTGCGGCTGCGAAAGCCTGTATCAATTATGGCACGATGAACAGTACATAAGCTGAAACTTGTTTATGGCCCTGCATTCAAATCTGCAGCAATTTGAGGAAGTCTTGAACATTTATCTTGCAATCGTCGATGATCCAGTTCTGTGAAAGTCTTTTTACGGATGCCCCTCTATCAGAGATTTGAAGTTTTACATGAAGCCTGATATTCTTGGTATATCCTTGAAATGGTCGCACACAAAAATTCAAATTTCATCGCTACTTCAAAAATGTTGTGGTCCAACTCTCGCGCGCCGAAAATTAGTCCCCATTTAAAATATCGACGGCATCGCGTTATACTGATTGATTGAATGCCCCTATTATTTACATACGACTTGCTATGCCAGTTTTTCTGGTTCTTCAATATAGAAATGGGTAAGTATTCGATATAATTATTCGCTAAAATAAGTTGGCTCCGTTTAACATATAATAGTAGATTAAAGGAAAGAATTCTTAAAATGATGCTTTTTTTTAATTAATCAAATCTTTTTTTAATTTCTTTTGAAATTTAATTATATGTAAAACTGAGATCATTCGAGACATTTAAATAAAATGAAGGCATAAAGACAGTTTTTGATCATAGGAGATACAACTTTAAATCGGATGAATGGTACTGCAGTGCATAAAATACAAGGAAACAAGATTTATAGAGAATTTTAAACATTGCCACTATAATAATAATATTTAATCCTTTATGCGAACGGATTGATGAATTACCAGAAAATTTTGCTAATCAGGGAAAAAATTAAGGCTAAGCATTCATAGAATTTTAAATGTCCTCTTATCAAAAAATTATCTATTCAAACTTTTTTGATATATTCATTAAATTTAAATTCTTGAAGCAACCTCTACATGCTTATATAAATACGTGCCTGCATTGGCGTAATACAAATAACTCACTTTCAGAGGAGAAATTTTCATATTTTTGCTTTAAAACTTCTTATTCCTATTTCAATTCAATTTCATAGAATGTTGTGGATGTAAGTCGTATAGCTGTTCATCTCATTTTCATGATATAATAGTAACATTGAGCTTTTGAAATTTGGTCAGAGTTTTTTCATAGCTTTTGTAAATATTATCAGCACTTAAATTCAGCTTATTTTAATTACTTTTATGTATTTCCCTTTAAAAAAATAATATGGTAATTCTTGCAGAAGTGCAAGGGACTGATTCGAAAACCTCTTTATATATGAAGATAATTTTATAAATAAGAGAGTGTCTTTTTATATAAAGAAATTTTGTTTTACTAAATCCCCATCCGTGTCCTTAAATAAACACTTAATAAAATCACAAAAAATGCGGAAACAAATCAAAATTTAGTATGAATGAAAGAGAATAAATGCTAAAACTGTGCTTAAAATGCCTTAATATTCTTTTTCCTTCCAAAATGTACTAATATATATTATAGATTCGTAAAATGCTTAAAAATCATTATGATTTTTGGAGAAAAAAAAAGAAAAAAATTATTTAATCATTTTTTGTATCGTCAAATTAACTGGAAGAATTGTCAAAGAAACAATATTTTTGCACCAGGGGAATTTTAATTTATAATTGTGTCTCTTTTTAATTCATCAAATTAAAAATCTTATAAAGTTTGATGAAATGTTTTGAAAATAGACGTTCCAAAAACATAAATTAATAACGAATTTTTATTAAAAATGAAAGTTTTCCATCTAATTTGAAAATGTTTTTTCTCTAGACATTAAGCTGTAGAATTCATAATAGAAATTACATATCTTTCTAATTTTTATGAAGTATTTAATGTAATATTTAAAATGAAAGAAGTTAAATCAATTATAAATATTTGAAATCGTTGAGTAATGTTTGAGAGAAGAAAAATATTTTGTTTGTTGGAATGTCTAAAATAATTTACTCTTTTACTTTAATAATTTTTATAACTATAATTATCTTTATTAGAAAACCTAATAATGAATAATACAATTACAGTAGAATTTTTCACATTATCTATACTTATAATAAAGCTCAATGTGTGTGTGTGCGTGTGTGTATGTGTTGGCGCTCTACAGGCCAGACCGTTGGACCTACAGCTACCACATTTGGTACATGTATACCTTGGAGGTCGGGAATTTGCCCCTCGGAGCCCTTTTTTCCAATCTTTAATTAGAATTTTAATTAATTAAAATTTAAGCGAAATTTCGACGTTTTACCGCTATAACTTTCGAAAATATGATCGCACAAACATGATTTTTATATCAATTTAAAGATTAAAAAATTAGCTTTCTAACGGTATCAGTTTTTAAAATTTATAACGTAAGCTTCTATTTTTAACGAATTTTTAAAGAAATATTTTAACCATGTTTTTATCACGTGACCGGATAAAATAAAAGAATGCCGGAAGTTCGAATAAAAAAAAACTACCATCGCAAAATAAATCTAAAGCAATGCAACTTTTAGCACGTGACTGTATAAAATAAAAGAAATATAAAATGTGATATTTTCTAAAAAATAAATGCCAAGCAAAGGATTCTATGATCGTTTGCAATATCTAAATAATTAATTCAATAAATCTTCTTTACGGTAAACCTGATCGAATTTAGACAAGATATGCATTGGAATCCCGACTTAATGGCATATTTCTATTATCGTTTGCAATATCTGTATCATTAATTCAATATTTTTTTTCATTATAAAATGTGATAGTTTCTAAAAAAATAAATGCAAAGCTAAGGTTTCTATAAAATCTGCAAGAGCACATCAAAGGGAATTAGGTTTTATCATCGTGTTGCCATCATTTTAAAGGAAGTTCAAATTTAAAAAAAAACTATCATCGCAAATTAAATCTGAAGAAATGCAACTTTTATCACGTGACTGGATAAAATAAAATAAACATAAAATGTGATATTTTCCTTAAAAAATGCAAGGCAAAGGATTCTATGATCTTTTGCAATATTTAAATCATTAAGAACTTTATAACTTTCAGTCCATCATCTTAAAGAAAATAATAATTTCAGGTCAATCAATGCCCAGAGTTACTTCAAGGCTAATGAATATGTGATTTAATTGAAAAATTTTAGAACCCATTACTCATGGCGAACCAGCTGGTCGCCAAAGGCGGCTAGTTTTAAATAAAAGAAAAATAACTTGTTTTGACAACAATAATAAAAGATTATTTAAGGCTCAATTTTTTTGAAAAAATCATAAAATAAGTTGTAAATTTGAAGTTAGTAGAGAAATACTTTGAAACAATTCTATACTTAGCTTTTTTCGGAAAAAATACTGTCCGTTTTTTGACCTAAATAATGATTTATTCTAAATTTATTTACAATCATTTCAGCAGCCTGATTGTTGCAAAATGTAACATAGATGTAAACAAAAATCATATTGCAATTTGATACACTAAATACATTTCAAACAAGTAAGATAATAAAAATTATCAGATTGTAACTCTCAGCACTATATATTCTTAATGGCAATAGTAGAACTCATTAATTTGCATGGCACCGCACGTTAAACTTAATATCATTTCATACGGAGCCTTTCTGGCACACCTTAAATCAGTCGGAACCATATATCCTCCGCTGATGTGGTGTGGAAGTTTGGAGAGAAGTTTACCTCAGATGTGGAACTCGTCGTCTGATCGACGTTCAAAATTATGAAGATCATTTTAAAATACCCCAGTGTTGCTCTAAATCGGAAAGTCTATGTAATTAAACTAAACATAAAGCATCTAAATTCTATTTCTCAGATGTTCTGATATCCCATTCTCTTTATTCTCGCATTCATTTTCTTTTCATTCATTCTCTTTATTCTTTCTCCGTAAGCAAAGACATGTCTGAACAGAATCAATTTATTTGACAGCATGAAACGATTACATTATATGATGTTAAACTAAATAGTATTGAAAACATTGGATTTCTGAGGAGGCAGCTGTCTAGGGCAGTTGAGTTAAAAGAAGCTCAAGGTGGCTAAATAAAAGATGTCATTATCATTTATGCCAAATGAACAAATTTATAAAAAAAATATACACTCTTAGAATTATAAAATATTATTTTACCCTTTATAATTGGCCATGTCTCCATCTTTTCATTTCATTCATTTAACTATAATAGTATTTATAGAGCATGATCTTCTGCTTAAATTATATTGAATACAAACGTGGATGTGTGAAATCCATGAGAATATTATTAAATAATTTTTTTAATGTGTTTTAAGAAACATATTACGAGAAAAAAACTATTTGTAAAAAAATAATTAATAAATAATTAATTTTAAAATATTTTGAAAGGTTAAGCTAAAATTGACAACTAGTTTTTGTAAAAATAGTTTAGCTTTTTTGAAAATTATTTTTTTTTTTTAAAGTTCTTCTAATGTGTTATGGATAGCAAAAATTTAAATCCGACCTTGATGCTGTGTCACAGAGCATCTAAATTCAAGTACTCTGATTCTGTTATAATCCGTGCTTTTTATTCCTGAAAGATATGCAACTGGTTTTTTTAAAAATTAATTTTATGCCTCTGATGAATATCATGTGATCAAAAACTGCCTCAATGGGCCCGGCTTTAAGAAATAGTCGTTGTACAACATCTAGAATGCATTGCTTTAAACTTGGATGACAAAGAAGGAAGATTAATTTAAATCAATAATACATTACATTAACCAAGTCCTCAGTTTTAACAAATTATATTTTATCACGACATGAGAAAGTATTATAAAATAAGAGCATTCTGATTCTTAAAAGGTTGAAAAATTAAACGGGAAAATCGATCCAGTTGTAGAGGCTGAGGATTCTATAAAAGTTTTAATTTCCAATATCCGTCAAAAACATTGAGCAAGTAGGAGGGAGATTGACCATTGATGACGTGTTTATAGGTTATAAACTTTCATATGAAATAAAAACTAGGAAAATGAAATAAGTGATTGTGACTGGAGGATTCTATCAAAATTATAGTGAAGTAGTGCTTTAAAATATATCTCACAACTTGAAGGAAGTGGGGGAAGAGTGGCGTGTCTAGAGACCATATATATAAAGGTTATAAACTTTCATATGAAATAAAAACTGGGAAAATCAAACAAGTGATTGTGACCGGAGGATTCTATCAAAACTATAGTGAAGTAGTGCTTTAAAATATATCTCACAACTTGAAGGGAGTGGGGGAAGAGTGGCGTGTCTAGAGACCATATATCTATATATCAAATAATGACTGGCGAAATCGGTTCAGTGATTAATGATGGGAGTTTTGTTTCCACGAATCTTCCCCTTAAACAATGTATAGTGAACTAGCCTTTTTGAGTTTACCCTGGAAAATGGAAGGGAGAGATAGACATACATTGATATCAATCTAGGAACAATGAGCTTTTATGGTGGAAATAGTTATAGCAAGGGAACTAGTTGTTTTACTTTGCTAATAAGTTCAAATACATATATATTTCATTAATAAATACTTCCATTTTTAGGATCTCTAACAATTTGAACCAAAAATATTGAGATTAAAAAAACTGATTTTTAGTAAAAAGTTTATTTGGATTGCCAGAAATAATTACAATAAAAGTGAATATAAAAGTTCAATTCATCTCATAATCACAGAAATTTTTGAGATTATTATATTATATTTATGACTGTTTGTCTGGTTACTCATAACATGTATTAAATAAAGAACATTTTCATAAATTCAAGCAAGACCTTCATGACTTACATTGTGAATATCATTCTTAAAAATGCAACAGCCATGAAAAATGCGTTGACCCTAACTAACTGTTCGTAAAATTGGCAACTGCGTCATTGCTGATAAAGACTCTGGAAATCACAGACCTACAAAGATAACTCAGAATTTCATATAAAATAGAATTGAAATTCTCCTTGACTTCTGCTTTCCTTTTTTGGCTTGAAATTTCGATACAACATTTCAGCTACAGCTCAAAGAGAATGATCGAATTGCGAAAGTGATAAACCATCTTCTTCTGGATACAGCAGATAGCTTGACGCTATTATCATATCATTGGAAGAAATGGAATTGAGGTCATAACCTGAATACTCTTCATTATGTAATTGATGAGATTTAGTAAGTTAAATAAAGAAAAAATAAAAAGATAACTGTCGATGCTGGTAATGGATGCAATTTTATAGCTATTTTTTTTTTATCTTTATTTCAATATAATTAATTCAGTAGATACTGTCGATGTTGATTATGGATGCAATTATATAACTATTTTAAATCATAATTTCATTATAATCAATCCAATAGATACTGACGATGCTGATAATGGATGCAATTTTATAGCTATTTTAAATCATAATTGATATTCTAATTTATTGCAAGCAGAAAGATGTGCCTTCACATTTTTGTCAAATACTTTCATGCTCACAACAATTTAGTATGAAACTTCCTAACGCGAGTTGGCTTGTGAACTAGTGTAAAGAATTACTTCTGAAAGTTTTAAATTTTACTTTAAAAATAGAATTTATTTTAAATATATTTAAACAATCATATGTGAGTAATAAAAAGGCGATTTCTTCTATAACTAACTAATATCTCTAACGTGTAATTTTTTTAAAGGACCATTTTTTTAAATTGATTATACACTACAAAATAAGTAATTTTGATCTAAAATGCGTTTTCTGAAAGCGTTGAAAAACTATCTCTTGAAGTATTAAAGTGTCGTTCGTGTTACGATTAACTGAAGAAAAAAGTATGTACGAAAAAGTCCACGATATTAATACATGTTTGGTTGAATATGCACAATGAAGCAGAGTCAAAAAGGCATGAATTTTTCATATTATTTCTACATTGAGAAAGTTCTATTTCAGATTTAACAGATTCTACTTTATACAGCAGTTGTAAAAAGATACCCATTTGACATTTGCAAGATTGCGTCGCTTAGACTTGGCATTGGTCTGTATGCATATATTATTAGAAGAAAAATAATCTATATGCAAATGTGGTCATTCAGAATAAAGTGACGACTATCTGATAGTCTTCTCACGGTATGCTTTGCTGAAGGAAAATGTCTTTCGTGTTTGCAAGAGGCGCATCCAAAATTTCTGAATGATGCTCTAACTCATATCGTTTGAAGAACACGACTGAAGTAGGATTAAGAACCAACAGGAAATGGAATGTTGCTTTATCATGCTGGAACCGCAAATGATAGCATGGGTTTAAATAAAGATACAGCATTCTCAAGATACAGCTGCTTCGGGCCAATGAATTTGGGGAGGTAGTCTTGAATCTTGAGCACCAAGGTCACAATTTTATTTTAATTCATCCTTATATTTTGTGGGGAATATTTTTCGGTTATTATATTAGATGTAGCCTTTTTGAATCTGAAGGCGTTCAGTTATATCAGAAAGTAACGTGATATCTCTGTTATATCTCAAGACATACGATAAGCCAGCGTCTTGGCTGAGGGGTAGCGAGTCTTACCTGTGATCAGGGCGTCCCTATCTATGGATAAAGAACTTCTGACATGGTTGCTCTCTACATTGTGTTCTATCTGTGAGGTGTTGAAAGAGCTCCGCCTCCTTGTAAATGGGTTTTGCAAGTGAGTGTGTGAGTGCCATCTTCATATGAGCTAAAGTCAGACTTCTGCCCTAGGGTTCTCAGGGTCTCTTAGCTTCAGGAGCTATTGCATTCCTCTTTCCCCAATTTCTTTCTAGGTTTGAATAGGAATTCAATTCAAGGAGGATAAGCAATGAAATAAGCAATAACAACAAAACTGTTCAACAATTTCTCTTTTGACACTTTTCAATACACATTGCTGGAAGGAAGGATTTTGATTATTTCTCTTTTAATTTAGTTTATTTAAAGGTTATTCGTCATGTTTGTCTCATAACCTCAGTTTCACCGTCAAGCGCTTTGCAGAATCTGTGCATTTTCTTTTAAATACTTAATTTATGTTTTCTTTTACATCTTAATCCTTTTTTTAACATTTGTATACAAATCAGACCAACAATGCCCGTTATTCCCATTCAAACTATTTAGAAATGTTGAACAGTTTCAATATTAGGAGTGATATCAGGTTAAAAAAATGAATATTAATTCACAAAATGAAATATGAGAATCACAAGGCGAAAGAAGGCTGTGTTATCTGCGATAAGGAACCATAAATTCAGCTTCAGGAAATAAATGTGCACCATTTTTACTGTTATTATCGGCGAGTTATCACAGGAAATCCGGAATCCTTAATCTTTCGCTTCAGTAACAAAAAAAAATGTATCCTTTGGAAAGAAAGAGGTGCCAAAGAGGATAAAATAAAGAAAAATTATTGGATACGCTTGCTTATTTTTACGTAAGAAATAAATTTATAATTTATAGATGCAACAATTAGTAGAAATGCCAATGCAGCAAATATACATGTGCGTAAATTAGCTCTATTGTATCATGTGTAGGTTCATCTTCATTAAACTATCTCGGCCTACGATACTTCCAGCTAAGATTTGCTGTCTTAGATTGGAACTCTTATATAACAGGTCTATGGTTTCAGGTTGTTTAGATGTCTAGTACTATCAGTCTATTCTTGATTGAGTTCCAAACTTCAATGAGTTATGACCGCCATTCATCTATTATTTTATTTTAAATTCGGCTATATGCAATTTCATATAAACTTCTATTAAATCGCTTTTTCCCACTCATGCATTCGAATGTTATTTAAGCATAACGCATTTCGACATCAAAGATATTATTTTCCATATTTCAGATTCAGTGGCTTATAACTACCAACGAACTAAAATTTCATATTGGTTTTATTATAAACGTATTGTTATTTTTGCGCTTATTTCTTACTTATAATTCATAGACACACCTCTATAAATAACCGGATGGTTATGGCTTAGGGAGTGAGATGGACACGGATGCGAAATCCAATTCTACAGAAAAATCCACTGTTTAGATACACTTAAAATTTCGTCTGAATCAAACTATTCCTACTGTGGTTTTAGGTAAGTTTCGTCAGAGAATGTTTTCTCAGTTGTTGTGACTATCAGTGTTCCAAATTACAAGAACCATCCACAGATACAACTTTATAATTTTACCAATAAAACATTAGTTCTTACCTGAGATGTTTATAATCCTTGGATATAGTTACTAACATTGTGTGCAGCATTTCTAGCGATGTGAAAACCTAGAATACTTTAATCAGTAACAAATCTGTTAATTATTTGGATATAGTAGTCTCTCCTTTTTAAAATCTCTGAAATAATACGATAGCGATTATTACAAAGAGAATTCACCTTTGGAAATAAAATCATATTACTTGTAAAGTAGCTAATCCTAACGAACAAAAGAAATTAATTATGTGTTGTTAATAACTCGTTTCAGAGATTTTTCAAGGCAACAGACTGCTCCATTCGAACTACCAAAATAATCAAATAATAACGCAAGTCAAAGTAATCAACTATAGATTCTATCAAACAAGCATTCTATAGATTCTCAAAACACGTAAAATATTTAGACAAATTATATTGTCATTATATACATAAATTATCACAGAGAGAAGATATAAAATTGCTAAGGGTCGCTAGAAGCTTCGCAGAATGAATTGATCAAATTCCTATAAAAATTTATGGTAAATCGATAGTTCATTTTTTTACCAATTAAAATAAATATTTTCTTTCAATAATTTATATTTATTAATTTTGTAATGACTTACAGAATTAAAACGAAAAAAATATGAATATCACATTTACGAATATGGCTTAATAATCCACACAGTTCAAATTCGTCTTTCAATAATGCTGACGTCCGCACTGATAATCATCGAGCCATGATATTCCTCGCATTCCAAAGATATTCTAATCAGAAATTTGACGTCATTCTGCTCGAATTAGACGTCACGGAAATAGCTCTTAATTGAAAGAAGGTGTCGATTAATATTGGATATAATTTGTTTTAGTTGTCTTTGCATAATTGGTATCTAGTTTTATTGACAGACAGAATATATAAATCGGTATGTTGCAAGAAATTTGATAATATAATGATTGTGAAATATCTTTTTTTTTATTTAGAGGAAGAAAATAAAATGTTATCTCATTGTTTTTCCAAGTATTTGATTTGAGAAATTTGCTTTCACATATATGTGTTAAGAGCCAAAAAAATCAGTCACTAGTTCGATTTCACCGATTTCTCTATATGAAAGTTAATAATCTGCATATATGAATTCAATGAAGTCATGCCTTCTATCACCCTTTATTTTCAAGAAAAAATTTCAAAAGTTATCTTTAGTGAAGATTTTCTATGGAGTAAAACCTTGATAGAGCTACCTAATCACAACTATTGTGCCAATTTCGAAATTTTGTGTTTTAATTTAACGCTTTCATCTCGATATATACCATCAATGGTTGTATACCCGACATCGTTATAAAGTTTTGACAAACATTATGAAATAAAACTTTGTGGCAACCAACAGCTTTAATGAATGGATAAATTTTGCCATTTTCTTTCTTTCAGGTCAGATTGTATACTTATCTCAGATTTTACACCAATCAGGATACTCTATATTTATTTAATTTAAAGAAATCCTTTTGTAAGTCATAAAAGATCACTAAGTTAATACTATTATTAAGGATTAGTACGGAAAGAGACTAGTATTATGAAATTATTAATTAAAACTCTTTTTTATGTATTAATCATCGTAAAAAATAAATTTTTTATCTGATAATAAAAATAAATATCTTAAATAAAATTAACTTTTGTTGAAGCATCGTAAAATTTCAAGTATTTTTAAGTACATGACTATAAATAAGAAAAATGCCGATTAATTGATAAAATTCCTAATAATAATTTTGAAAAATCGATGAAACTTTTCTTTTAAAAAATTAACTTAATCATAGTATTCAACAGTGAAAGAAAATTTTAAAATTTAAATCAGGAAATAGAGAGAAATTTAAGCTAATTTAGCTTTTTTTTGCTATTTTTTTTTTCTTCATCAAACGAATTTTAACGAGAATCATATAATTATTCCTGAGCAATATACTTCCAAAACTCATCCTTTTGAATATATCTCCATCAATGACGAATAATTAAAGCATTTTAACTACAAGTCGAAGTGTGTATTTAGTACACATATTAAGTCACCTATAGCAGAAGAAACTTTCCACTAAATTTTGTTTTCGAGAATTTCAATATTAGGCCTACCTTACTGAATTTATAGTTTCCATTTCTTCGAATTCGGCTGTTAAGCAACAACGATGTAACGAAATACTTATTTCCGATTAAAAAATGAGCAAAAAATAAGGAATTAACGGGAATTCAAAAAAATAAGATTTAAAAATTATCTTTAAAAAAATTACTCAAACAATTAAAATACATATATCTTATGTAAACTGTTTCTCGGTATTATCTGGAATTCTTAATTTCAGCAGAAAATACAAGAAAGAAATGGCAAATGATATTTTAAATATATTTCAATATATTTGGAAAGCATGTAATCGACAAACAATGCTTGAATTTGGGATGCAAGGTTTGCAAGATCAAAAAAATATAGAGTTTCGAATATCAACTCTTGCAGGATCCTGTTTCAAAACAATAATCACCTCAGTTTCAACTAATAATAAAAGTGAGCATACGTGTGTTGATGCTTTTCATGACAAACCGCTTGATTAACAGCTACCAAATTCGGCACATATATGTACTTTGGTTGAGGGAGCGGAAATAGGAGCAATTTTTTTGAAATTTTAATAAATTTAAAGCTAAGCGTTATTGGGGCGTGTGTTTTTTTTTTTTTCACGATAACCTTCTTAGAAATTATGAAGAAAATGAATTCTACACTGTTTAAAGAATGTCGTTTTAATGATATCAATTTAATAGCCATGCCAATTTCTCCTGTATGTTGGCAATTTTTGTTTATTTATTTATTTTGCTTAATTTCCAACAATAAACTATTCTTTCCCAAACTATTGATTCCCTTATATTCAAACAGTTTTCATTGCTTCATCATATTATACTATCATTTGATTTTACTGCCGCCGTCCAGGCATAAGGGTAGCGTGTCTTCCCCTTGATCTGGGCGTACCGGGTTCGAGTCCCGGTTCGGGCATGGTTGTTCTGAGTTCTATCTGTGAGATGTATGAATGTGCCCCCCTGTAAAAAGAGGCCGTGCAAGCGAATGTGTGTTTGTCGTCTTCATATGAGCTAGAAGTCAGACTTCTGCCCTCTGGGTGCCCAGGGGGTCTTCACTCTCAGAAGCTACTGCACCCCTTTTCCGTGGAAACACGGACACGACAACATCATCATCATTTAATTTTACTCCCAAAGAAGAAGGATTCTGATTAATCTCTCTGTAGTTTATAATATGAATTTTTAAAAAGAGAAATTACTTCGTGCTTTTGAATAGGCGATTATTTTTTAGTAGCGCTATGATGTCATATGAACATAAGTTCATCTACTTAATAAACAGAAAAGACACCAGACTATTAAACTGTAATATTTTTATATAAACTATTTGACGAAGTAATAGATATGAAGTTATTTCTAAGAGATTTAAAAGAAATTAAATATCACCAACATCTACAACGTGCCAACTGATAGCCAAAAGTGCATCATAAATTAAAAAGCTGATTGTTCAACAGAATTTTATGAATGCAATAAAACAGACAAGAGGCTAAATTCCTTCTTGTGGAATATTCCTCATAAAGTATTGTATATAGGAGTAAGTATTGCTTGAAACAGCCGTTAACACTGACGATTGTGTTGAAATCACTTTCCTCTACATTACAGACGACTGCTGAATTAACAACTACTTTATGGCTCCCAGTCATACCATCCGACAGTTGCAAGCAAGCTTATGAGGCATAATTGGTATTATGTACATAGAAAAGACTGTGTTTGACAACCGCAAGTCTGAAAGCGATGCGTCTGCTTATTGTAATTTCTAATAGCCTCGTTGGTGACGTGCATTAAAGAAGGTCATATACAATATGCAGCTGTCACTGGAAATCGCTTTTCTATGAAAGCTGAAAATCATGAAACGTGCGTAAGCTGACAATTTCTGTTACACGTGGCACATTGAAAAGAAAGTCGTTTACTTTATTGCTATCTTCTTTCAGTTACTTCCTCATATACGAAACATATGGAGTGAAAGCATCAAATTTTATAATCATCATGATAAAAAAAATCGAAATTTTGAATTTTGACGAATTTTTACTCTTTATATCTCCCTAATTTTAAAAAAAATAGATTTTTGGAATATAACTGCATGTTAACCCTACAACTCAAAGAAACCATAACTAAAAGCTCACCTTTTTTTTTTTTTTAATCTCTACTCCATTTTTGTGGATTAGCGTCAAATTTTATTCAGAGTGAATATGTTTGACTGATTTGAATGTGTTTATATAAATTAACGTTAATAGCTACAAAACGAAGAGGCAAATAACTAGAGCTCGACAAATAAAATTTGGTAAACATATTTAATATTTAAAATATAAATATTTATGAAAATTGAAACTAAATTTTTCAAGAAGTTGAGAATCTGTCGATCAATCCTTTCAAAAGCATGAAAACACGATGACTTAAAAACACAAAGACTTAAATACATGCAATTTAATATGTGATTTTGTGACTACAATTTTAATGGTCTAACATTTTTTTTCCTTTACTTAGTTGGAAAATAAAACATGCAGAATAATTATTTGACTTTCCAGCACTTATGTATAAACTGCAACTCAGTAATTAATAGCCTCTTTCATAGCTATTTATCGCTAATGATATGTGGTTAGTAATAAATAAGTACATTTACAAGCGAATACATTATTTGCTAGTGAAGTTTCAGGATATCAAGTTTAGGATGGTTTAAATGCGGTATCTTTTCTCTCAGTATTGAGATTTTTATTTCTGAATTCATATGTAATCTGATCAGATTATAATCAAATCATTCTTCCTATTATTTCCAGTGGTCTATTTTGTAGAGTTTTTGAATAATTATTTTACTAAGCATACATCTCTTGTCGCAATTTGCAGATAGTGTGTATAAAGCCAGATTATAAAATAGACAACGCAGGTAATTGCCTGCTTCCCTCTACTTTGGAGTTCCAAACTTAACGATTGCAGATAGTATGTTGATTTCTTAACACTTTTTTAAAAAAGAATTTAATCTAGAGTTCATTGAATTATAAAAGTCAGATAATCGAATTCGCTCAAATTAAAATCAAATATGGCGCAAATATTGGAATAATATTCTATCAATATGCAAGTTTTATATCATAAACGTATGTTTAGTGATAAAACTTGGAAGTAAGTATGCTTTATTTCTAAAAATTATGACGTTTTTGTAATTTAAAATGTTCAGTTTTATAATTAAATATTATGTATTAAATTTTAAAAAATGCTTGAAAAATCTTGCTAATTACAAAATTTGGTAATATTTTAATGTATTGTATAACATTATTTTCAAAACTTAATTCTATTTATGTACAATGTAATAAAGCCAAGTTAAAATTATCAGCTTTTAAATATCTTATTATTTCAATTTTTACAAATTTTTTGTTCAAAATTTTTTATGTTGAAATTATATTAATATCAACAAAATATACTCGTGTGAATTTAAAAGAAAAGCAAAGAAAGGAGATCCTGAAATCTGAACTTTTTGTAGAATCCAAAAAAGTTTAATCCGGGCCTAAGTTTGATTATCATGACTAAACTTAAAAGCATAATCGTGATAATAAAAGTAAGTATTTAATTATAAATGCTAGTTTTAATCAATACAAAATTGGGAGCCATCATTTCAAATCATTTTCTCAGAATACAAATATTTTGCAGAACGTCAGAAACATCGGACAAATAAATTTAGAATTCTTTCTAATTTTTAAACAGAAGGCTGAAAATTTATTTACAAAAATTAAGTTAATATCATCATATTCGGATATTATCGACTGAAAACGATTTTTCAAATAACATTAATAAATTAATTAAAGTTGTGATTTAGAATATTTATTGACTTAAAATAACGTTTTTGAAAAAATCGTTTTCAGATTAACGTTTAACACTAAATTTTTTCTCATTCCATTGAGTAAGAAAGGCCATTTCAACACACATGTAAAAATGCACAAGACAAAAAGCCATTTTTATAGGAAAAAATTGTAATTTTGGAAAGTTTTGTTTTTGCTGTAAAACTTTTTCCAAAATAACCAAATGCGTTTCGCAATCAAAAGTAATGTATAAAATATCTGTAAATAAAATGTTAACATAGTAAAGTATAAATAACTATGTTAACATTTTATTTACAGTGAAATATTATTTTTCAATATCATATGTGGTTTTTCCGGAATATTTATTTATATATTTTTAAATTGATTGATTTGAAAAAAAAAGACAAAAGGGAAAGGAATGAAAACAGTCTAGTAAAAATTCTAGATTAAAATTTCATTTGAAAGTCTTTTTTGTAATACATGTCATATGAAATTCATTCATGCAGTTTCGATGTAACATTTCTGTAAATGATCTTTAAAATCAATTTTTAAGCAATGTAAAAAATCAGTTTCAAAATGCAGTCATACATTTATCTTAGATCTGTCGTTTTCAGCATATTTTTTTTGAATTCATGTTTTATATTTTAATATAGATTAATATAAACTTTAAAAGAACCTTCGAGATCTTAAAAAAATTCATAAACCGCAAGCAAAATTTTCAAAGCAAAAAAAAA